>OY728136.1:1516289119-1516658654 GCA_963277665.1 Viscum album | reverse complement strand
CACACAAGTGCAAACAAAGTGACCCTTGTAACAAAGAGGTCAAGATCCAGTGGGGCAGAAAGAACTTTGAAAAAGAATATTCATACCCTGATTCACCCCCCCTCTCAGGTTATATAGGCCCCTATTGGCCCTAACATACGTGCAACGACAAAGACACGCCAAAATCTTACGTGCAGGGTCATCAAGGCCTATAAATAGGCGACCACCCCCACTCAAGACTCATAACTTTTCCAACGAAGATCTGATTGCTTTGCCACACGAAAGATTTACGAGTAGTTAAACTTGCGCGCAAAATGCTGCTTTAGTCTAAAAAGACCAAGTGAATCTTTTGATGTAATTGCGCGAAAGATAAGGGTTGCATGAAAAGTAAGGGTTGCGTGAAAGTCGTCTGGCACGACAACCTCAAATCTGGTGCGCAAGAATAGGTGTTGTGCACGAGTGATGTGTTGAGCTTGTTTCAGGTTTTGATTATTCGACTTCTTTGATTAGTGTTTCCAAGTGCATCAATTTAGAACATCGATGCAAGCAGAGTCTCTTGCATGACAGAGACAAAGACTTCAATGTCAATCTGTTGAAGAGACCTTCAAGTCAATAAACTGAGTAAGACAACACCCACAACAGTGAGCAAGGGAGGGGGTCAACGAAAGTGTTCTGAGGGACGTAATGTGTTATCCCTAAAATCATTGTAAAGGTAGTATGTCTGACACAGAGTAATTGTGTTTAAACTATTATACTCAACAACTAGTGAAGATTAATGGACTTTGATACGGTCGATAACATGTCGACGTATGCTCCTTGAACCAACACTTAGTGGTGAACCAAGTAAAATCGTTGTGTCATCTCTTTGCATGTGATTGTTTTCTATACTTTCTCATCAGGCAGGTTTAACAGGTTCATACCAACGTGGAAACAAGATCCACCGTATTTAAAGAAAAAGTTAACACTCTGATTCACCACGCCCTTTTCAGGGTGTTCCGGGGTCTTTCAAATATTAATTACATTATTAATTGATGGATGAGCACCTTGTCGATCTTTTGCACTGTGATTTTTGCCTAGTTTTGCTTCGCATCAGGTTGATTGTGTAGGTGTCTTTGCATGCACTATTGGATGGGCATCTCAAAAGAGAGATGAGCGTGTTGTCACTTATCGTTCGGTCCTACTCCCACATGTTAGTGTGGGTTGAAGGAGTGCTCTATCGTGTTGTGTTGTTCCAGCACGACGCAACTTATTGGCAGGGGGTGAGGCATCTCCATCGACTGATCTCATTCTGCATGGTTTAGCGGGGGGGGGGTGATGCTTTTTTATTGTTTGTATTGACATATAATTACCTTTTGACATTCGGGTCCCTATTTTCTTGGGGTTTTGAGTCCTGTTTTTAAGGCATTTGTGACTCTTTCATGAGTTCCCTATTCTCCCGGTCTTGAAAAAGGTTTTCATTTCTTTTTCCTCTTTAATAAAAGGGGCTTGATCCTCAACATTTTCAAAAAAAAAAATTACATTGTTAATTGACAATTATAATTAGTACACTATTATTTACAAATAATTATAATTATCTTCATTGTTAATTAATATTATTTACATTATTAATTAATATACATATTATTTATTAATTTTATTTTCATTGTTAATCATGATTAATTAGAGGATGGAGTTATGCTGCATACGTGGTAAGGACGCTTCCATGGAATTTCGAATCAGATTCTTTATACCCGACCCTTTCTCTTTCCATGGATGCAGTGCTATCAGCTTTGGCTTCAAGAGAGGCCAATGAGATGTCCAGATAGGCATAGAGTAAAGGGGTTTCTTTCATGGAGGTTTTGAGGAAGGCTGCTCCTGAATTGGAAGCTTCAAATCAATCTTCACAGGAATCTCGCATCTCACATTTTGAAGACGGGGAATTCATCATCTCTGTTAACCAACGATCCCTTAAGGAGCATTTGGACTCCTGCAGGTTTTTACTTATTGGAAGGCCCATCCTTGCCAAAGGTGATAAATCCTTAAAAGTGGAGGATTTGAAATTGAAACTGAATCAGATCTGGGGTTTCAACCACTGGAAGATCATTCCTATTGGGATGTCAGTTTCAATCCTCATCACCAGAGGCACACTAATGCTCAGATCTAGGTGCGGATCCATGGTTTCAATTGGGTGTTTTGGCACCCTCAGATCCTGAAGGACATTGCATCCTGCATTGGAGCTCCGCTTAAGCTTGATGAAAACACAATTTAGGGTAAGATGGGGTATTATGCTCGTGTTTTGGTAGATGTGGCTTTGTTGAACCCTAGATAAGATTGTGCTATAATCATTGCCAATGAGGAAAAAATATAAGTTCTGTTTGAATACGAATTCATACCTCCTTTCTGTAATGTCTGCAAGCTGGTTGGTCATGAGATCTCAAACTGAAGGTAGGTTCAAAAGCTTCAAAATAAAAAGATAGGATATGCAGGGAGAGTAGTCATAAAGCAAGCTAACAAAGGGAAGATTGGCGACTCTTCAAAAACCCCTGGGACTCTGAAGAACTCGAGGACTCAAGAAGACTCTTTGGAAAAGGAGGGTAATGATGGGAATAACATCATCCCCATTACCTCCAAGGGGAAGGAAGTAGTTGGGGATGATTTATCCCCTCTGACTGGAGATGTTAACCAGGATATGAACAGGGCAGGTGCTGGTGTGACCTACTCAGAGAACTCTTCAAAGGATGCATGTAATCCTCAAAAGGAGCAATCTACTGAAAAGGTTGACCTGCTTGCAAGGGATAAATCCTTTGTTGGAAAGGAGTGGAGCAAGCTAGTGGAAGAGGAGGACCTGATCTCATTACCAAGAGACCCCTCGCCCCCAGAAGAGACAATTACTCATGGACAGAAGGACATTATTACTAATGAGGGGGCTTCACTTTCTGGAAAAAGAATCAAACAAAAGGGGAGAGCTTGGGGCTTTCACTGCTTCAATGGCCATCAGTGCCTCCCTCAAGCAAACAGAAAAGGAATCTAGCAAGGATGGAAACCAGGAGGCATGCAAGGAAATAATAGAAGTAGTTCCTTCCAACAGGGACAAAGGCTACGAGTCTTCCCCTCATTATTAGAGGAAGATCCTTCTGAATTAGGAGAAACCAGTTTAGCTAAGACCAAAGTGGCTGCTGGAAGCAAAGGCGGATGATCTCAAGGCATCTCCAACGAGTTTTCTTCACTATCAGAGTCCTCTACAACACAACAGTCTCTAGCAAAGAAGTGAAGATCGAAAGAATCAGCTGGTGTTAAGAAGTCACCCTCGGGTGCCAGGAAATCAAAATCCAAACACGGTAATAAATGAATATCCTTTATTGGAATTGCCAAGGCATGAAAAATATTATCACTGCTAGCACTCTTAAGAGCTTTATTTTAAACCACCTTCCCCTGATGATTGGTATTTTTGAGCCTGAGACTCATCTGAGCTCCTTTAAAGGCCTTAATTTCAATTCTCTGGGGTATGATACTGTCGGGATTAATCATCACTTAGCAACAGTGGAAATGCTTTGGGTTCTGGTTTCAAAAAAAGTCACCAGCTGCAATGTAGTTAGCACAAGTCAGCAAATGATTATCCATATGATTAACATTGAAGGAACCACATTTTTCTGCTCCATTTATCTGCTCTCAAATTACCAAGGGAGAAGAGCCCTCTGGGAGGAAATTAGGAGTCTCAGACAGGATATACAAGGGTCTTGGGTGCTCTCAGGTGACTTCAATGCGGTCATGGGGCCCCATGAAAGAAGAGGATAACCATATCCTACAGTTGATAGCAGAGAATTTCAGTAATGTATAGATCATAATGATCTGGTGGAAGTCACCCTTCATAGAGATAGATTCACCTGGTACAGGAAATCATTGAATCGGATTATGGCTAGCAGGTTGGATTGGAGCTTTGTCAACTTCAGTGCTCTTGATCAATGGGTGGAAGTTCAATCCAGGACTCTCATAAAAAATAACTCTGATCATCATCCTATCCTCACTTCCATTATTACCAAAAAGGAGAGGGGTCCATTACCCTTTAGATTCAATAATTCTTTAGTTCAGCATTCAGACAACATGATAATTGTTCAGTAGGTCTGGGCTAACACAAAATGCACTCATGACCCTTAAACTCAAAAATCTTAAATCTTGACTTAAAGCTTGGATCAAGGAGTTCTTCACTTCTATGTATGGAGACATTGTTAGCCTGGAAAAGGAGCTGTAAAATCTTCAGAACTGTCATGCTGAAGAGTTTGACATCTCTCATCTCAACAGGGAGGTGGAAATCTCTTGAAAGTTGAATGGAAAAATCACTTTGATGGTGGAAATCATGAAGGAAAATTTCATAATTAAATGGATCAAAGAGGTGATAGAAATACTTCTTTTTTTTAATAATCTTTAAAAGGTTAGAAAGGCCTCGAGGCCCATTGCATACTTGAAGAATGGAAGTGAAATTATCTCAGGGAAGAAGGAAATCAGGGAGCACTGTATTCAGTTTTATCAGGAGCTCTTCAATAGTGGTTCTCATGTTAACCCTGATGATCTTCGAAATGTCATTCCCAAGGTAGTTGACCCCTCAGCCAATGTGATTCTCACTAGACCCCCAGATTTGGTGGAAGTTAAGACTACCACTTTTTCTCTCAACTCGGAGAGTGATCCTGGTCCAGATGACTTCACTAATTACTTTTTTCAGGAGTATTAGGATATCATCAAGGATGATCTTATGAAAATGATACTTCTATCTTTCAGGAATGGAATCCTTCCAAAGGGCATTAATTCCCAATTCCTGGCTCTTTTTCCCAAGACTGATGATGTCGATTCTCTCACCTCTTTCAGGCTGGTGGAACTTGCCAATTCTGTTTACAAGATCCTTAGCAAGATATTGGTCAACAGGCTCTCCACCATTACTAACAAGGTGGTTTCTCTTAACCAATATGGTTTTGTCCAAGGAAGAAGGATACAGGACTGCCTCCTTGCTACCTCTGAATGCATCAACTTATCGAGGAAGCCCAGTAGAAATTGAAGCTTAACTTTGAAGCTGGATGTGAGGAAGGCATTTGATACTATCAACTGAGGCTTTATGATTGAAGTTCTTCGAAGATTTGGATTCATTGATTTTTTCAATGACATTGTTGAGCCCTCTGGAAGATTGCTGATTTCATGTCTATGTTTGATGTTTTAATAATCACAAATCATCATAACTCATTAATGCTTAATCTGGTTTGTTTTCTCAAAAACCTAATTACAATCTGTAAGTGAATCTGTTATCATGATTTTGTCTATGCTTATTGACTTACAAAGTATGTTGGAAGTCTTCTGGATTCAACAGACATCGGAAGCACTGATCCAATATCAAAGGACATCAGACTCACCGATCCATCAGACTCACCGATCCATCAGACTCACCGATCCATCAGACTCACCGATCCATCAGACGCACCGATCCATCAGACTCACCGATCCATCAGACGCACCGATCCATCAGACTCACCGATCCATCAGACGCACCGATCCATCAGACTCACCGATCCATCAAACGCACCGATCCATCAGACGCACCGATCCAAGGACTCACCGATGCAAATGAGTCACCGATGCAAATGACTCACCGATCTGATGACAGACCGATGCTGATCAAAATGAGTCACCGATGCAAATGACTCACCGATCTATGACAGACCGATGCTGATCAAAATGAGTCACCGATGCAAATGACTCACCGATCTGATGACAGACCGATGCTGATCAAAATGACTCACCGATCAGATGACAGACCGATGCTGATCAAAATGAGTCACCGATGCAAATGACTCACCGATCAGATGACAGACCGATGCTGATCTATCTGAGTCACCGATCATTACTCTAATGCTGATGACCTACCGATCACTTGAACAGTCATAAACAACTATTTGAATTTCTTTATCTTTATCTTTATTTAATCTAACCAACGGTCATATTAGGTATATTTTAATACCCTGACAATTAATTAATAAAGGTTGTCGGATGTCAGGAAACCGTACCTCGTACCTGCGGAAAGGAAACCTTTTCTGTCCTACGGAGCACGTGACATAAATACAAGAAGACTTTGCTGAAGAAAAAATACAACAAAAACAACAAGGAGAGACAACACACAGAGACAAAGGAAGACATACAACTACTCAAGAAGAGCTCTGTGCATACAAGAAGAACCAAGCAAGACAGAATCACATATACAATCAAGCCTACTCAAGAAGAGTTCTGTGCATACAAAAGAATATCGAAGAGCTTCATCGACTACATCTCACTGCCTGTGAACCTGAAGCATACGACACTCTGCTTCTCAAACAAATTTGAGAAGAGGACTCAGAATCACTTCTGATCAATTCCAAAACGAGTCCAGTGCTACACTGAAATCACTAGAGCCATTTCTAAACTCTACATCTCTGCTCTGTGATTTATTTATTCTACATTTTGAGCAGTGTGTGTTATCTGCTGTATTAAACACACACACTGACTCCTGTACTTTCACTGGATGATCTGTAAATCCTCAGCAAACCTTTTTACACTTCATTTCCCACTGTGGATAGTGGTAGAGGTCTTGTGACCTGGACAGCTGGCTGCTGTTGTTTGTTTTCCCACGTAGAACTGTGGTAGAGGTCTTGTGACCTGGACAGTGTGTTCACTGTTGTTAACCCCGATCCAGGGTGTGGATCATTTTTATATAAACTTTTGAGAGGACTAAGTCTCGGCTTGAGACTGAACCTCTTGGTTAATTCTCTGTGTTTGTAGTTATACTCTATATCCATACTATACATATTTATTTCATATTCCGCTGCTATTACTTTGAAATATATTCTATCTTCAAAGCTACTTTGATAATTAAATTCGCAAGTGTTTAAATTTATTATAAATCAGTAAATTAGTTTCAAAAGTTAATTTAATCATAAGATTAAGTTAACTGAGAACTAATCAATCTTTGAGAAACTAATTGAACCTTTATAATCTATATAAATTCACTACAGTTTAATTTGTTTTTGAAATTGGGGGATTTTAATAGAAATTGTTTTTAACAGAAATTTTAATTGGAACTCAATTCACCCCCCCTCTTGAGTGTCCACTCCGACCAACAGACATGATCCTCTCAATTTTCAAATTGGTCAGAATTTCTACTTCGGTTAATGGAACCCCTGTCAGGTATTTATTTGTGCTTATGTGGTGTTAGGAAGGGTGACCCTCTTTCTACCATTCTTTTCAGTATTGCTGAAGATTATTTAAGCAGATGCATCTCTAACATGGTTGTTAAAGGAACTCTTGAGCCCATTCAAGCTAGGAGAGGTGTAACAGCTCCTACTCATTTATTTTATACTGACGATCTGGCTCTTTTTCTTCAGGGGGTAGGGAGAACCTTGATGTCATCAAGGAGGTCCTTGACCATTATGGGGGCATCTCCAACCAATTCATAAGCTGGGACAAGTCCCATATTTTTTTCAGCCGCAATTTCAACCTGCATAAGAAGAATGGACATCAAAGAGGGCACCTTTCCCTTCAACTACTTGGGTATACCCCTATTCCGGGGAATACTTGGGTATACCCCTATTCCGGGGAAGGCCAAAGGCTGCTCATTTCAGGGACATCTCTAACAGAGTTAAAGACCAATTAAGTTTCTGGAAAGGAAGCTCTCTTTCTCTTGCTGGAATGATCTCTCTCATCAAAGCCATTGCCATTGCCATCCCCAAACTTATTTACTCTTTTATGACTTACAAATGGCCTACTGCTTTGATCAAGAATCTGAACCAATGCTTCACGAACTTCATCTGGAGTGGTAATATTTATGGAAGGCAGTGGTGGTCAACTAAAACACTTGTTGTAAGCCCTTAAAGGAGGGAGGCATGGACATTAAAAATCTTTCCCCTCTCAATGATGCTCTCCAGGCTCAATTTCTTTGGAGGCTCTTTACAGAAAACTCGGACAACAATCATTTTTTAAAGAAGAGGTTTATCTAGCGGCTGGATTCTGGAAAGACTCATTATCTTCTCTCTTCTATTTGGCCTTGCATAAAAAAGACTTGCTCAATGGTGATGCAACGCAGCAGATGGATGACCTCCCTTAACTCTAACTGCAACTTCTGGAAGGACAGATAGTTGGGCACTCTTCTAACCGAAGGCTTCCAGGGGCTCACACTGGACCTGGAGATCCATGATCTCAATGCCAGCATTATGGACACGGATCTTATTTGGAGCATCTGCCTGCTCCTCTCAGGGGGGCTATTTACAATTACCCTTTCATGCACAAGAAGGATATTCTGATATGGGAACCCCCAAGGGATGCTACTCTCGACTGTAAGCTCTTCTATAACTTCTTTATGGGCAGGGCCACGACCATGGCTTCTGAGTTGAACCACTTATACAATCTTTGGATCTCTCCTTCCGGCTATTTTCTTTTATAGAGAGCTGTTTACAACAGATTGCCCAAAGACATCAGCTTCATGGGCATTGGCCTGCACCTCTGCATAGTATGTCGCGCCTGCATGAAGGGCCCAAATTCCATTGGACATGTGTTTTTTCAATGTCATACTCTCGGGAATTTAGTTGTTAATCCTTTTGAAGTTGGACCTTTCTATATTGTTGTTCTTCAATCTCTATTTGACTGCTATAGTAACTAGGAATGTTCCCCCCTAAATGTTGAACCATCTTCGGACTGCAATTGCTGGAACTTTTCATTTGATTTGGTGGAACAGAAACACCGGCAGGTACAATGAGCATTCAATCAAGCTAAACACTGTCACGAGGAACATTTTATCTGTCATCAGGGCTGCAACCTCCATGAACTCTGGCATGGTCGGGAATTCTATCCAGGGACTTCCTTTAACAGGCTGGGCATCCGATACCGCTTTAAAAATAATAATGGTTATAAACCTATTGTTCGGCAACCTCTCATTGCAGGATTGATCAAGATTAACACGGATAAAGCTTTTGAAGGAAATCCAAGGGCTTTTGGGTGCAGTGGTATATTCAGGGAAAAGGAGGACCTCTCTCATGTTTCTACAAGGACTGCGCAGTGACTATTGCTTACGAAGCAGAATTGGTAGGAGTGATTGTGACGATCTGATTGTGAGATTCAACAACCTGACCAAACTTTGGCTTGAACTGCATTCCTCCTTCATTGTGCAGGCTGCCCCCCCTCCGGAGGCTTGGGAGGACTGCATGGATTATTGGAGGCAAATAAACTTTGTGGTGTTTCTCAGAATCGATTTCCTCCAGTCCTAAGCCTTTCAGACCCAACACATATGCCCTTCTGGGGTTCCATCCTAAAACCCATAGGTGCTAGGAGGAATTGTCCATCCAAGCTTATATGTGAGCCACCATCCTTGGTGGAATCTGATATGGGACTTGAGTTTGTACCCAACAATCCTCCCCTCAAACCAAAGACCACACAATTAGACCTCCCCTTCAATGATAATGCATCAGATTCAATCTTGCACCGCCGTTTTCTCATCATCGGGACTCGCCGTTTGACCACCATTTATCAGGAAGACTTTTGACACAAGGCACCATGGATTTACATGTTTCACATGAGCGATCACTATCGTTGTCAAATTGGTCAAACCAAAGACCACACAATTAGACCTCCCCTTCATTGATAATGCATCAGATTCAATCTTGCACCGCCGTTTTCTCATCATCGGGACTCACCGTTTGACCACCATTTATCAGGAAGACTTTTGACACAAGGCACCATGGATTCATATGTTTCACATGAGCGATCACTATCGTTGTCAAATTGGTTTGGGGAATACTCTTCCCCTACATCATACCTGGGCTACACCATAGCTCTGATGCCACTTCTCAGGATCGATTTCCTCCAGTCTTAGGCCTTTCAGACCCAATACATAGGCCCTTCTGGGGTTCCATCCTAAAACCCATGGGCTCTCGGAGGGATTGCTCATCCAAACTTATATGTGAGTCACCATCCTTGATGAAATCTGATGTGGGACTTGGGGGTTTGTACCCAACGGTGTCTCATATCTATATGGAGGGTAATAGAATTGTTGATTCATTAGCCAATTTAGGTGTTGGGTTGAGAAAATGTAAGTGACATTGGTCCATGTCAGGGTGGGGAATTGCTTCGTTGACATTTGTAAAACTCCATCCTACTGCTTTTAATAAATTCATTTGGGCCCTAGAGTTTTGCTATGGAGTGGCCTATTATTGTGATTAATTACATTAGCACTATTACTAATGTGTTATTAATAATAATATATTGTTGTTGTAATGTGATGAAAATGGAGAACCCGAATCTCGTATGGAAAATCAATGAGCACCCATTATAAAAGTTGGATGAAGTTGTAATGGATGTGATATTTTCATAATACTTTAATGAAAGTAATTCCAAATAAAAAATAGTAAAATATTGTTTTATTATATATATAAATATATAAACAAAACAAGAGAAAATAGTTTTTTTTAAGGAGGTTACAAATGCCAAATGGCACCTCACACACATAAAAAAGGAAAATAACACTGCAATTAAAGAGCGCAATTTTAAGATTTTCGAAGAACGATTTTCTGAAAATTGTTCTCATTGAAAGGTTTTGAAAGAAGATGATCCCCGGAAATCACCCCCATCAATTTTTTTTCATATATTAAAATTTGACACTGTTTTGGTTATGTTTTTATTTTTGTCACCCATGAATGTTGATATACCATTGTTATCTTTAAAAGAATATTATATATACAATGATTATTTAAAATAACCATCCACATAAAATCTTTGTATTAAAAAACACTTTTATATAAATAAGCCATTTTATGTCCAGCACATGGCGTTGAAATTTGGACCATTCCAATTATCTGGTATCATATTCCATCGGCGTGGAAGCAAAAGTCAATATTTTTTCAAATCATCAAAAGCTTGAATGGGTACACAAATAATTAATTAATAATTTCAGAAAAAAGGGTAAATAAATACCTATTACTGGCTGAAGAAATAAATAAATAGATGATTGGTTTCAAAAAATAAATAGATAATTTCACAAAAATTACGAATAGATCATAGATGTCTTTAAAATTAGGTTTTTTTTTTTAAATTTCTTCCGAATTTATAATGGAACCGTGCCTCCCTGCCCTCTGTTTTAACGGTCATCGTTATTTTGACCGCGATTGGAAAAACGACACCCATTTGTCTTCCCTCCCTTCTTCTCCATTTTCTTCTTCCCCGATGCTTCGGTCTCCGTTTTCCTTACGTTTGTTTCTACTATATATGTCTTCCCCAGAATATAGGAGTGGTATCTGGTTTCCACCTACCTAGAACCTCGCTGTTGCAGAAAGCCATGGAGTCCGGGAAGGCGAATGGGTCGTTTGATGGACGGTGGAATCCGGTTCTCGACGGACCGTCCAATCCTCTGGTTACCCCCCTTCTTACGGATCATTACCAGTTTACAATGGCCTATGCTTACTGGAAAGCCGGAAAGCACAATGAACGCGCCGTGTGAGCCTCCTTCAGCTTCTTCTTATTCTTCGTTGTTTTTTGTTGTTGTGTCTGTGGGTGTTTGTGTGTATAGCCCCCGTTTCCAATCTTAGTTTCATTTTATATTATTAGAATTTGAAATAAAAAAAACATAGGTTTGGATCGTTGTATCGAACCGCTTTGCAATCTTCTTCATTCGTCTGGTTTTCCCATCATAGTCGTTTGGCCAACTTGAGTTTGTTTGTTTTATTATGTTCAAGTAAATTAGTGTAATGATCGAGGTCCCTTTTTTTCACTAATGGTATTCAAGGTTTGATTTGTATTTTCGGAAGAATCCCTTTGGCGGTGAATACACAGTGTTTGCGGGCTTAGAGGAATGCATAAGGTTCATAGCTAATTTTAGATTCTCTGAGGAGGAAATATCTTTTATCCGCTCTGCGTTGCCTTCAGGGTGCGAGGTAATGCATGATATTTTTTTAATGAGAATGTTATACTTGCTGAAATTGCATTGGAGCAATTGTAACAGCTGCAATGGATGCTTTGCTAATTAATACTTTTTGTTATATCATAGGACGAATTTTATGATTATCTTAGAGGAATTGATTGTTCTGATGTTGAAGTTTTTGCTATTGCGGAAGGAACTGTTGTTTTCCCAAAGGTACCCCTGATGAGAGTTGAAGGTCCAGTTGCAGTAAGTGTCATTAAAAACTATCAAATGTCTCATTTATTATTATTATTATTATTATTATTATTATATTTATTTATTTTCATTTCTTTTGCGATCCCTTTTCTCCCTGAGTTTTGTCACTGTTTTTATTTGTTACAATGAGTTTGCTTCTTTATATTTTTTAGGTGGTTCAGCTTCTAGAAACACCTTTTGTGAATCTTATCAACTATGCATCATTAGTCACTACGAATGCAGCAAGGCATCGTTTTGTTGCTGGGAAATCCAAAAATTTACTTGAATTTGGGCTTCGACGTGCACAGGTTGTTGGCTACTGGTCTTGGTTTTCAATTCTAGTTACGACTACATTTATCAGAAGAATATATTGTTGTATATCTTAGGGTCCTGATGGTGGAATTGGGGCATCAAAATATTGTTATATGGGAGGATTTGATGCGACAAGGTAATAATTGCTGTAAAATGAATGTTGTTTTTTATTATAGTTAGTGCATATCTTCAGTACCGGGACATGTATTTGTACTGGCTATCCTTTTAACGCCTTCTGATATCCTAATGGCAACACTGACTTTATTGGATAGAGTTTACAAATGCCTTTTCCCCAATGGATTCAAGACTTCATCTTATTTAGCCTTTAAATTCCCAGACCGATTTAAGTGAAAATGAGAATCTCTTTTTTAGTGGAACACAAATTGGGTCCTAAATTTATTGTTTCATTTCATCGAGTTTTGAACATATATGTTACTGATTTTTAATGTTGTAATCTTATAACATTTTTTCTCTTAATGCCTTGTTTTTCTGAAGGGGACATAAAAAGGGGGTGGAGGGAGTTGGGAGGTGTTCATTGCTACATACAGTGCACAATGTTATCATGTTAGCCGGGTCTTGGGGTGGGCGTGGGAAATAGGCAACTCACATATATTCACAGAGGCTTTGCCGATGACTAGAAATAAACAATATAATTAAGGCATATAAGTGGGGGTGGGAAATAGGCAACTCACATATATTAACGAAAAGGCTTTGCCCATGACTAGAAATAAACAATATAATTAAGGCATATAAGTGGGGGTGGGAAATAGGCAACTCACATATATTAACAAAAAAGCTCTGCCCATGACTAGAAATAAACAATATAATTAAGGCATATAAGTGGGGGTGGGAAATAGCCAACTCACAGTTCACAGAGGCTTTTCCCATGACTAAAAATAAACAATATAGTTAAGGCATGCATGTGAAGAGGACTGTAGAGTGAAAGTGCCAGAGCCGTTCTTAAAACTCATTAATGTTATGTAAATTTTGATATTTGAACCTTGTAGGGGATTGAGAGGCAAATTTGGATTCCTTGAACTTCAATCACTTATTTTTCCTTCACCTGCTCCTGTTGTTTATCTGTTAAATTTTGAGTTTGGTTCATTTCCTTATTTTTGTCTTAACAGCAACGTCGCTGCTGGGAAGCTCTTTGGGATACCACTTCGCGGAACACACTCTCATGCCTTTGTTAGCTCTTTTATGGTTTGTTGTTCATTTGTGCATTTTGTTAGCACTTTATTATTTGACTACAATTTTTCCTTAGATCATGCAGTAATTTTTATTTTTTAATTTAATTTTCTTTCATTTGGTAGTTGTTGAATCTGACTTCCAAATCCCTTCCCAAGCCTTTACCATCTAATCAGAGCCACAGGGCATGATGTCATGGGGTTATAGGGTTCTTAAAATAATCTTGTAAAGCTTCTCATCTTTCTCATGAGCTCCAGAGTTAAAAATCAGTCAGATTGCTGAGTCCATTTTTTGTGGGAGGAGAGGGACAAAGATCCCTCCTTATAGAACTCTAGAAGCAATCACTTCCTATAATTTGCTTACTCAGTCCTTTTACTCAAAAGTTCAGTATAGGCACCTGATGGAATCTGTATTTCTGCCATAACGTGGTATGCGTTAAGGATTTTTTGTGCTTTCAATACTGAGTTATTTTGTTCATTGAAGCAGCTACCCTATAACATTAGATTCTTATGGTTTGTATAGTTTTCCCTTTATGTCAATGTTTATGATTTTTTTTGTTTGCTTAGCTGCAACATAACCCCCACTCTTTCAATCATTTAATCATATCATTTGGTGTTTGTGACGAGACTTGTAGCATCAAGAATTTTATTGGCATATTCTTGTCTCATAATTTCTTCATTGAAGGTCTGTAATTATCCTCTTGTATGAATTTTCCTTTGGCCAAATTGCAGAGTTCAGATGAAATTGTATGTAAATCACTTCATAGTTGTGATGGTTCAAGCACTTGTGAGGACTTTGTCAGTCTTGTGCAGACATGGTTGGGTAAAATTCAGGTATTTGGAATTGCACTTTTGAATCTCATTATGGTATGCCCTAACTGCATTATAGACTGTTAACAGTTAAAATTTCATCTGAATTGCCTTATCTGATCCAAAACTTTTAATGATTACCTTTCCCTGTTTAGTTTTCCATGACAAGTATGCCTTGCGGGCTTGCAAACTAGGTTTTTTAATTGTTTTGGAATCATTTAGCAAAATAAAACAGCATGATCTTATACATAGGGAGATCCATTTTTCACTTTAAGATGTATGAGTAAATTTGGGTTCAAACCTTGAAATAGCTTGGTGTCTTCATACATTCTTTAAATCCAGAATTTTCTTTTGGGTTCCTGTTACAATTATTGTTTTTTTTTTAAATTCTGATGCTATATCTGCTTTTGATGTTGATCTTTTTTCTCATACATTTTCTATTTAGAATAACATAAATATGTTCAATTTTCAGTGGTCGCATTTGTTACGTGACATTTTTGGTGAGACAAATCAAAGCGAATTAGCTGCTTTCACCTCATATGCACTGGCATTTCCCAAAAACTTTCTAGCCCTTGTTGACACATACGATGTAAGTTAGGCTTCTGCAATGTAATTTGGTCTGTTACTCTTACTGATTTTCCACAATGACATTTTGTATTTCGCTTTTTAAGGTTTCACATCAGCTGCTTGACAATGTTGTTTTTTCTGTTGATATTTTTATTTTCAATCTATTAATTTATTTATTGCTTGCAACATGGTGATTTAGTTGCAAGTTCTGACTTTTAGTTAAATACTTAACATGGTTTATATTACTGACAATATTTTAGGTGCGTTCTTCATTTTGGTGCAATCAATATTCATTTTTTCATGATACTACGGTGTTCTTTTCAGGTCATGAGGAGCGGACTTCCTAATTTTTGTGCTGTTGCGCTAGCACTCAATGATCTAGGGTAAGTTTGAAATTTCCCCACACATACCCCAGCTGCTTCCTGATTTTTCTTTGCATGATGTCCAAACTACTAAATTTGTTTATGCAAATGCAAATATGCATAAACTGAACAGGAAAAACGAAGATGCAAAAAATGGACAGGAAAATACAATCTTATCATCTTGGGAGAGCAATTATTAAATTAAATAAATATAAAACATACATGCAAGCAAAACAGGTTGCTGACAAGATTTTACAGTTCATTCTACCTCTATCATATCAATAAGAGAACGTCTTTGGTCGTGTTTTGTTTTGGAAAGTATTTTCTATTTTCATTTTATGTTAACAAATGTTTTGAATATTAGATGGAAAACAAAAAAGTGTGGGATTTACCTATTTGAGCATTTTCAATTTCCTGAAAAAATGAAAACATTTTTTTTAAAAAAGATCCACCCTTTTTCATTTTCATTTTCTAAAAAATGCTTTCAATTTACATAGTACTGTAAGAAGTACAGGACTGAAGGACAGCATTCAATTTATTGCTTCTTACTTTCTGCAGGTACAAAGCTCTTGGCATTAGATTGGACTCTGGGGACTTAGCATATCTGTCCTGTGAAGCTCGGAAGTTCTTCAGCGCAATCGAGAGGGAATTTGGGTTTCCTGGTTTTGGGAAGATGAACATTACTGCTAGTAATGACCTTAACGAGGAAACTTTGGATGCTTTAAACAAGCAGGTAAACTTCAGAGGCTTTATGATGGATGTTTTCGAATGTGCTGAAAAAGGGAAAGTAAAAGGTAAAGGGTATGGGAATGAAAATGAAAATGGAAGAGATATGATGGTATTTTGAACATTATAGTGTCACCTTCCAAACATTTGAAAATCATTTTCCTCTTTCAATCTCTTTTGAATCAATTTTGTTATCTGAATCTAAATATCAATCTCCCTCAAGAAATACATGATTGTGTGAAACCATCTCTGAATTGTTGGAAATCAAACCTTTAGATGGTAATCGGTGCGTTTTGGATTTCTGTTATCGGAGGAGTTGCGGTCTTTGCAGGGTCATGAGGTTGATGCGTATGGAATTGGAACCAATCTGGTCACATGCTACTCCCAAGCTGCACTTGGCTGTGTTTTCAAGCTTGTTGAGATCAATAATCAGCCCCGAATCAAACTTTCCGAAGATGTCACCAAGGTTTGATCCCTTGACAATTTTTTTTTTAAAAACTTGATTGTGTATTATACTTCTTATTTTTGTGGTTCTAGGTTTCTATTCCTTGTAAAAAACGGTGTTACAGATTGTATGGGAGGGAAGGTTATCCATTGGTGGACATCATGACTGGGGAGAATGAACAGTCCCCAAAGGTAGGCCGTCTACATTTGATATTGATTACATGGCTGTAATTTTCTAAAGATTAATGGCAGCCCCTGGTGCTATGTTTGAGAGTTTTTTTAGGGTAAATGACTTAACGAAGCCGTTGTTCAAGAGAATTTTTTATAAAAAGGTGGGATGACAGGTAATGGTCTAAATCAGAGAGTCAGCGATGATGGTTTAAAAAACGTGTTATTATCACAAAAATACCGACAATAAGGTTTTTTTTTTGAAATTACGAAGAAAAGGTTAGTTTATTTCATTCATTTTATAATACATTTTAAATAATGTTTGGATAAGACCATTTCATTTCATCATGAAAGTTCAAAACAATTGAAATATCAATTTCATTTCATCTTGTGCAGTTTCATTAATGACCGTTCCATCTCATACCATTCTATGTTAACTTTCAAATATATCCTAGATGTTAACTTGTAGGAGGTAGGGATGACAACGGTTTGGGTACCCATGAAAATGGAGTTACCCGAACCCAAACTTGTTTAATAAATTGATACCCAGACCCTATTATTACTTGTTTAATGTTGAAAATCAATACTCAAATCTGAACCCGAATGACAAACTTAATACGCGTTTGAAACCCGAACCTGTTTATCATCCGTTTAATTTTTTATTTTTATAATGTTTTTTGGGGTGAAACTAGTTAAAAACCCAAACCCGAACCCTAATATAATGTTTTTTTTGATATTATAATTTTTTTATAATAATAATTTATATAAATAAATTTGGGTTTTTGGGCACCTAATAAGAGGTACCCGAACCAACCTGAATCATAAACAGGTATTACATGTAATACGTGAACCCGATTGAAACCCGGTTTGGGGGTACCTAAATCCTATTTAATCGGGTTGGGTAGGGTTAGGTACCGGGTTAACCGGTACCCATTGCCATCCATAGTGGGAGCTTGATTTTTTGAGAAACCGTTTTTTCTCTACTATATCAGGTACCATGTTTTAAAATTGTTTTTGTTTCATAAGGTGACCATTTTGTGGAAAGTGATGAAATAACAAGCTCTAAATTAGTCATTTGAACACCCAATAATTAGTTTTTGTTTGATTTTGAAAAAAATTTATTGTTTTGATTTTTTGAACATGTTAAAATTTGTCGTAGTAATGGAAGAAGTCAAGGAAGTACTGGAGTTACCTATCTAAGCATTTTCATTTTTTTGAAAGCATGAGAACAGGTTTCTCTCCCAAAAATCTTGGGATGACAACGTGTTAGGTAACCAACTTAACAATAGTTCGTACAGAAGAACTATAGTAGAAAGAGAAGAAAACATTGAACGCTGTATAGAAAACTTGCAGTATATGCTTACAGTTGGAGAGGAAGAGGAAGAAGAAGAAGAAGAAGAAAAAGGCGAGGAAGAGAGAATTTCCTCAGAAGACCACCTCCAGTGGAGCCAAGCCGAACCTCCTAAGGATTGACCCACTTGCTGCCAAACAGGAAGTCTTCCCAAAATGAATATCATATCCCCTTCCCACAGTCCTCTTCCTTATTTATTACACTCCACCAAACAACCAACTACTTTAAGCAAACTATCAATACAAAAGTACGATGCTGCCCCTGCCAGCTAATTCCCAACCTACTAACATCTGCCCCCCACTCATGGACAGCCCTTGCACACTTCTTCCATATGGACAACACCTCTGACAGACCAGCCAACACCACACGTTTAACATTCGCCCCCTCTTAAAAGCCACCTTGTCCTCAAGGTGGACCCTCCAAAGGCTCAGCTCGGCTTCTTGAGCACTGAAACGGTAAGCCCCATTGAAGATGGTGACACTCGTGGTCCAGCACCAGCATCTGTCCCGGTCAACTCCATCTTCATTGAAGCCATAGCTGTTGCCGGCAATCTGCTGCTTGAAGCCGGCCCTTACTGCATGTGCAGCAAAACCGTCAGATCTTCTTATCCTGACTTACAGAAATAACCAACTGGTTCTGCAGCATTTTCTCGACTTCCACCTCAGCTGATGAGTGCAAAGTGGTGTGCAAAGACTTGGGCTTTCACGAGTTGCCCTCGCCCCTGACACTACAACATGTAACAGCATAACCACCTCCACATGTGACAAAGGACGCAGCACCCCGAAGCATGAACGCTAGGGTGTTGATATGATCCTTCACATTAGGGCTGTCTTCTCGATTACCCACTTGTATTTTATGCAGGTCGAAAACTGATATTTGAGTCTCTCTAACAGCTGCAGTGTATGCAGGAAAAAATGTGTTTCCTTCGGAATGCCATGCAATAGCCCCTGGCCATCCTCTGCACATTGGAGACGAACATTCAATTGCACTAAACAAGGAGGTTCTTGAGTTTTCACTAGGTCCACAATGATCCTTTCCCAGTTTTGGTTCAGCTTTGCTCCTGCTTTTCCGAAGTGGCGCTAAGTGAAAATTGCTCCCCCTCGGATGTGCCAATTCAGAATCAGAATCACTACCAAAAGTGTTTGGAAATTCTGAACTAGAATCAGAATGACCCTTGACGCCGGCCAGTTCTGGTCTACTCACACCGGTAGCCCTCAAAGGACGGCCTGTAGAGTCCTCTTCTTCGTCGTCTGCTTGAGGGCTGTTCCGAAGATTCATAATTGCATAGTAGGTCCTTTGAGGCAACACCCCAGCTATTACAGCCCATTGACTTCCATGTACGTGAAAGGAAAACATTAAAGTGGTCTGTTCATCCACTATTTCCCCTCTAGAGGGGTCCACCCTTTCCGAATTGGATGCAGGTATGATGCACTTCCACTAACTTCTCGATCAAAATCCACCAGCATGCCCCTGTAGATTAACAACTCTTTTCTTCCAGCAACCTTGCAGCCAAAGAATCGCCCTAGAGGCTTACCAACTAAATCTTTTGCCATATTTTTTTTCCAGATCCACACCTCCTATGACTGCTACAGTTGTTGGACTTACAGCTTGCCAAACATAAGGCTTGCAACTCCCTGTAATTGCTCCATACTCTAATGAAAATGCTGCGTGTGGAGTAAAACCAGAGTCTAAAACAAAAGTAATTGCACTTCCTAGCCCTGCAGTGACAGGACTTACGAATACGCAGCAGCCGAAATTTCTTCTGGACCCAAAATAATAGGAATATGGTGACACTCCTTTCGATGCAGTGGTGTATGATCCTCCATACCTCCCTTTCGACCCCCAATATTTGCAGCTTTCGCTGGCAGTTGGCCATATCCCCCTGTTGCAGCTGGCTGATCTGCTCGTGATTCCTTGCTTCCTACCACAACAACTACAATTCTTATCTTGAGCTTTTCTGGCCGTCCTGGAACGGTTTCAAGCTGTTCCTCCAGCTCTCGACTTCGGTTCCCTTCCACCACAATGTAATCCTCTTCTTTATTACGTTCTTCGAGTTTCGATCCAGAATCATTCCTGTCCACCCTGATCTGAACAGACGGTAAGATCTCTCCTAGCCCCATTGAGCATTCAGCGACATTGCAAGTTCGGTCCCCCACACTCCTCTTTGCAGCTTTTGCTATGTTCTCCTAGAACCTTGCTGATATTGTGTTACTGGCAGCACGCTCGAAGTCGCCTCTTCCGCGGACAGTGGGTCCGAACAATCACAAATTTGTTGTTGTACATGAAACTCAGTAGGTTCCTGTGCCCGCACGAACTACAGGTGTTCATGGAACTGCCTCACATGCTCCGCCTGTTCCCTAGCCAGGACCTCTGAAGACTGTCAGAACTCTTGTATCTTCACCTGTAGCTGGTGAAGCTGCATCATATTCTCCATCTCTCCCCAATTGAAAGATTGTATACTACCCGCGTATTCGACAACGTTCGACCGCGTGCTTGCTTCTGCTCCTTGTAACGGCTGATTGCGTGCCTGCTCGCGAAGCCCTTACTCCCGCATAAACTTCTGGAAAGTCGTTTCATCAGTAGCGATCTTACTATCCATCCTTGTCTCACACACTCACAAGGGGAATTCAGTTACTTCACAGAGCTCGGCCAAATTCTTCGCGTCTTCTCAGCGACAACGTTTCCCTGTAGAGAATACGGTCCTCCATTTTTGTTTGTTAAGACTTCAATCAGCCACTTTCAACACTCGACAAGTGACGTCCGTCCTTGCAGCTGGCTCTGATCGTCCAGCTTCATCCGACCTCCTCACTGCATTTGACGTGCTCAGATTGTCCGTGCAGCAGACGTCCGTTCAACTCAGAACTTTCCTCACATGTGTGCAGGGAAATTCTGACAACTTCAAAATGATTGGCCTGCTCTGTTAGTCCGAGCTCGCGTGCTTCCCTAGCGGAGTCGCCAAATTGTTAGGCAACCAACCTAACAATAGTTCGTACAATAGAAATATGGTAGAAGGAAGAAGAAAACACGGAACGCTGTATAGAAAACTTGCAGTATAGGATTACTGTTGGAGAGGAAGAGGAGGAGGAAGAGGAAGAAGGTGTGGAAGAGAGAATCTCCTCGAAAGACCACTTCCGGTGGAGCCAAGCCGAACCTCCCAAGGATCGACCCACTTGCTGCCATGCAGTAAGTCTTCCCAAAATGAATATTGTATCCCCTTCCCACAGCCCTTTCCCTTAATTATTACCCTCAACCAAACAACCAACTACTACCAAACTATCAATATAAAAGTACAATGCTGCCCCTGTCGTCTAATTCCCAACCTACTACCAACTGCCCCCCCACTCATGGACAGCCCTTGCACACTTCCTCCGTACGGACAACACCTCCGACAGACCAGCCATCACCACATGCCCAACACAACGTGTCGGGTACCCGTGAAAATGGTGATACCTGAAACGGAATAACAAATTAATCCCTGTTTGAAACCTTCTGTTTATTACCCATTTATTTTTTATTTTTTTATTTTTTATAATGGTTTTTTAGGGTGAAACCCATTTGAAACCTGAGCCCAAACCCAAATGTAATGTTTTTTTGTAATATTATAAAAAATTATTAATAATAATTTATATAAATATATTCGGGTTTTGGGTATCCTATAAGAGGTACCCAAACCTGAACCTGAATATAAACGGACATTACATGTAATACCTGAACCTGATTTAATCAGGTCAGGTACCCGGTTAATGGGCACCCATTATAATCATTACAAATATCCATCATTTTCATTTTTATTTTCTAAAAATAGTTTTTCCTTCATAGTTTTTCAAAAACAAACACATTCTTAACATTTTCATTGACAATCTAATGACACACATTCAGGTGGCTGAACGAATTTTATGTCGTCACCCTTTTAACGAATCGAAACGAGCATACGTGGTGCCACAGCTTGTGGAGGAACTCCTGAAATGTTACTGGTGTGGAAGCCCAGGTATTCATTTATGAAAATGAATTAATAAGATGGATGTAGCCAAACACGGCCTAAGGATATTTGTGTTTTTGGAAGATAAACCAAGAGAAGCATTGCCATCTCTGGCAGAAACCAGGGGTCGTTGCATAAAGCAACTGGAACAGATGAGGCCAGACCACATGAGGAGATTGAACCCTACTCCCTACAAAGTATTTTCTCACCCCATACTGATTTGTTTTTTTTTTAAATAAAAAACTTATGAAAATTGGTGCGGAACAGGTGAGTGTAAGTGGGAAGCTGTATGACTTCATTCATTTCCTGTGGCTCAACGAGGCCCCGGTTGGGGAGCTCCAATGAAAGATTCCATGAAGATTCCAAGGGGTGCTCGAACCAGTCGGTATGGCCTGTTTCTGTGTATTAGATGTTGTGTTATTGTATTTGTGTTCGTGTTAGTGATAGAATAGATGATTCAGTTGATTGTTTTATCAATAATAATGAAATGGGAAAGGTTTTCTTTGGAAGATGTTTGTTTCTGGAGTATTTTTCAATCAAGGGAGGGGAAAAAACCCGTAATAATTAATTTACATCCCCAAACAATGTTTTAGTTTTCAAGAGCATGTGTAATTAGGGATGTACTTGAATTATAGTTTGGTGCTTTGAATTTGACATTGATTAAGTTTGGAGATTAATCGATTAAGTTATCTATAAGTTTTCTCTGGTTTCCTAATGCCATGTCCTGTAACTTAAACTTGATGAAATTTGATCTTCAAGCACCTTTCCTATAATCTCATACATGGATTGACTATAGAGATCCATCGTCTTGGCCTAATCTTTCTAATGAAAATCAAGAATTGATTTATATCCATATTTGATATAGAAATATAAATTATTTGATAAATATTTAACTTTAGATTTATAAGAAAAATGTCCCGTCATTGGTGGTGGGGTGATTTGGGTTTGGATGTCGGTGGTGGGGTGATTTGGGTTTGGATGGGGTGCTGGGCAGGTCACGGTGATAATTTGAGATTCTTTTATCTGATTCGATTAGAGAAGATTTTTCAGCAGAATGAGCAATATTCTCATCAGTAACATCAAATTGAATTTCTTGAGTACTAGTTTCCATAACCATTTGTTCAGTTTCAACTTTTTCCATCTGAGTTCCTTCTCAACTTCCACATGATTTTTTAAATGAAATTCTGTATTAACTTACCGCTGCCATAACATCACTCCTAGGTTCAGTTTCTAACCAAAATCAACTTCAACATACTCTGAGCAATACCGGCAACATTAATAACATTGACTATTTGAGCAATAGTTTCACCGGTAGCTCTAACATCAACGACTTTAATTTAAGGTTCTTCAACAACTTTTTGTGAATGCCCTGCTTGAGGTTTAATAAGTACGTTGCCACAGGAAAAACACCATCAAAATTGTACATTTGACAAGGTCTCCAAATCTGATGAGCATGAAATTGGAAGTAGCTCCTCCACACTGCAAGGACCCCTGAATCCGTCTCCAACCCCAACAAATCACCACCACCAACAGGAACCAGCAAACACCACCAAGCATCACCGAACGCCACCAAACATCAGCTCCGAACTAGCTGCACCAGCTCTGTGCGTAACACCCTAAGATTTTAGAATTTATTTTAATATATTCAGTACTGTGTGATATACACAACATAAGCCTAAATGAACTATGATATACTATTATTTAAATATAACCATTATGACCTAGATGTTAGTTTGACATGTATAAATAGGAATAACCATTTTATGAAATATACGTAGAAAGTTTTTTCTTGATAAAATGAATAATCAATCATGTATTAATTATCAATTGGTTGTAAATGAAGATAAAATATTTTGAAGGTAAAATTGATGTTTTCCATAAAACAATTTTTATGTGTGCAATGTATTTTTATCCAATTGAATGAATTGACATTTATTTAATTATGGTTATTACAAAAGGAATGATAATAAATTCATTTTATGTTTCAAAAATATTTTTTTTTCAAAAATGAGTTTTATTGCATTTTGTATGCAGATATTATAATTAATTTATATCATTTTTAGAAATTATATTTGAGGAAATGAATATCATTTTTGAAATCAGCATGTCAATATTATTTTAGGGTGAATTTTTGAGATTTTTCTAAAAAGATTGATTTTCAGTGAAAATTGAAAAATACCAATTTTTGTGAAACTCTCATTTCTTTTCATTAAATCAAGTAATTGAAAAGTCCCATTTTGAATTTGATCTTAAAGTAACACAAGAACCCTTTAATTAGAAATATTCAATTAATTACATAGAACATGAAAATCAACATTATACTTGATTTTGGTATAAGTTCATTTTTGGATATAAATTTTTCTTCTAAAAACTGTTTTTATGTTTGCAATTTGTTTTTATCTTAATAAATTATAATAATCTATATTGATTAATTGTTTTAATAAAATGTATAGATTATATATTCAAACAAATATTTTAACTTTCAATTTGATATTTTTTACTAGGTAAGGAATGAAATTAAATTCAGTTTTATGCTTAAAAATATATTTTTCTAAAAATGAGTTTTCATTGCATTTTGAATGTTTATTTAAATTTAATTTCCACTACTTATAGAAATTAAATTTGATAAAATGGATTACATATTTGGAATCAGTATGTATAGATTTAATAATGAGAAAAATTTCATTTTTGGTCATTATGAATAATAGTTTTGGCAAAAAATGTCTCACCATGGCAAAAGGGTAAATTGAGTTAAGTTAGGTTAAAACTAAGCGATAAAAGCAAAAAAATTCATCTTAATTCTTATTAGATGAATGTATTTCGACTCTTATCACCTCAGACTTGAAATTGATTTGTTTATGAGACACTTTTTTCATGAAAATGACTTAATAATATTTAAATCTTTTGAAAAATTTCAAACGTATCATCTCACTCGCTTATAAAAGGACACCTTTTTTTCACACTTTAAGAGTCTCTTAGCTCAGCCAAATCCTGCCCAAATCCCTTCCTAACATCATTTCCCACGTCCTAGACATTCGTGTTTGATCAGAATATCCACCTTAGAAGTCCAAAGGTGTAAACCTAAGGAGGTTGTCCGAAGAAGAGGTAAAACACTTAACTAAGTGTTTTTATTTTATTTCTTCTCTTATCTCCTTCAAAACTCTCTTAACCATTTCAATATAATAACATCAATGTCTCTCATATATTGAGATGTTATTATGTTGATGAAATAACATTTATCCACCTCCTCTTCCATCAAACGAGAAATGAAACCATTGTTCGCGTGTATGACAAACTAACATCTCACGAACTGATGTAATTTGTTTTTTATCATTGCTTCTCACAACTGGTTATGATGGATTTTATGTATATATATATATGATATTCGTGACATATTTTTTATTTTGTAAAGATAAGATATCATATATTTTCTCACCTTTCTATCCATTGAGAAATGATAATGTCGTTCATGTGTACGTATGGATTACAACATTCACGAAACGATGTGATTCGTTTTCATCACCGCCTCACATAGTTGGTATATATAAGTGTATTTAAAGAGATAATATTATTTTTATGATATAATCATCATTCTGTAAAGATAAAATGATACTTAATGTGTAATAATAATAATTATATCCTGATTAATATTTTAGAAATGATATAACCATGATCCATTTGACCATAATCAACCTACCGAAGTCATTTTGGACATATAAGTTGAATGTTCTCAAAACGTCTGACGTGAACTTAATCGATTAAGTAATTAAGTATAACATGGATATTAGTAAAATAAAAAGAATAATAAAACTGAAAAAGGTTATTAAGTATAACGGATTTATTTCCACCTCAACTGTATGTGGAATTCTGAAAGCAACCGAGTCTTAAACACATTCAATTCATCTCTTGACATCAAACCAATTTTAAAACTTTCAAAATCACTCTTTTGCAGTGCATCCTTCATCATATGAGTCACATAAGCATTTATCTTTTTCATTTATGTCTTTGAAACCAATTTAGTCTTTAAATCATTAAAGTCAAGCTTACTTGCTATGGTAATATGGATTTTAATAAAATCAACTTGAACAACTATCCCAAATCTTTCAAAGTCAAATTTCAAATTATTAACATCTTCCTTCAATTCCAAAGTACATGTTCTTATATCTTTAAAATCTTCAAAGATGTTTATGTTGAATACTTTCAAATCTTTTTCAAACTTCTCATGATTTTTAGATGAATTCTGAATTAACATTAGCAATATCTTTTTCTTACACTTCAATTGTCATTTCTTGTACATTTTGTTCAATTTGTTCAATAATTTCCACAACTTCAGTCCTCACCTCTACTATAACATCACTCCTAGGTTTAGTTTCTAAACTATATTCTTCATCAACAGTTTCACCAATAAAGACAACAATAATTTCACCACTAAACCCAATTTCTTCAATAACAACATCAATAACTGACTAACCAAAATCAACTTCAACATACTCTCTGAGCAACATCGGCAACATTAATAACACCATCTATTTGAGCAATAGTTTCACCAGCACCTCTAACATCAACAACATTAATTTAAGGTTCTTCATCAAATTTTCCCTAACTATCCCCAATTTTGTGAATGCCCTGCTTGAGGTTCAATAAATGTAGCCTCAACAGTTTCTTCTTCCACACTAATATTAGTAGGGACTCGTTTATTTAAAGATGTATTCCAACTATACCCCATATTGTTTAACGCACCAACAAAAAATTATTTTGATGGTTGTTGGAGTTAGTGCCCTAGAACCAACTTCTATGTACTTTATGATAACTTATATTCTTAGATTTGAATATTAATAAACTCTTTATCACATCATGATTGTTCTTCTGCGTAACATAGTATGTGATAATGTCCTAAGAGTAGCCGTCGCACTAAAAGGTCATAACAGTTCCCCGCTACGATGAAAACCTAGAAGTGCCATGACAATATTTTAAATTTATGTTCTATAGATGGGTGATATCATTTGAGAGACATAAATGATGTAGGCTATCAGGGGTGGAGACTCATAAGACTTTGATGCACCTTCTCATGGTGTACGCCCTTGGTAATATCAAGTGTAGGGTATTATGAGAACGAGACTTTCTGGTAGGAAATCCATATTTATATGTGTCATTGGATGTTTTTATTTGCGGATGTGTGTATTGATCCTTAAAATTTAAGATTATTATTAATAAGTATTATAAGTCGCGTACTTTGATGTATTGATGAAAATCATGACAACATATGTTCACGACGAGGTAAGATACGTTGGATGCGTCACAAGTAATATTGCATTAATGAATAATGTGAAAAGGATTTGTTCTTTCTGTTCTTTAACAAAAGTTGATATCTCAGGCTCTTTGATGGAAATGGTATATCTTAAATAAATCCATGGTCGTGGTGTTCTATAGACAAGTTCGATTTTTAGAAATTCAAAGAAAGATACATTGAACACATAGGTTGATGATACTAGTGTGCAACCTTCTTGATTAGAGATATCATGATAAAGAAATTATATTACACAGTAAATGTCTGTTTGAGGTATTATGTCATTACGACATTAACTTCTTTCTCTATGGGTGTCTTGGTATGTTGCTAGACGCTAACATTTGACTTTAGAATACTTCACCTAATGCCACTAAGAAAGAGGTCTAGAGGGTCACACACTAAGTGTATCCATAATCTCAGTTAAATAATATATTATTATTTATTATTTAAAAAGTTGAATAAATATTATTCCCGTACGTGGTTTAATAATTATTCATGTATGATTGATCGCATATATTCCATCACCAGTTATTCGAGAGAATATTATGTGAGTGGAATAGTTAATAAATATTTATTTTCTATTTAGTGAATATAATATTTATTTATTTATTAAAAAATAATGCAGTGATATTTATTTATTAAATAAATAGTCATTATTCAAGACCCGATAAATATTGTGAAGGAATGACGGACTAAGTTTTTAGGTCTGGTGAGAAATAATATATATTGAATATTATTTGATTAAATAATATTTAATCTATTTCTCAAGTTAAGCGCATGTCAAGAAAATAATAATAATATTATTATTATAGACATGGGGT
This sequence comes from Viscum album, assembly GCA_963277665.1. Taxonomy (NCBI): domain Eukaryota; kingdom Viridiplantae; phylum Streptophyta; class Magnoliopsida; order Santalales; family Viscaceae; genus Viscum; species Viscum album. The sequence continues at coordinate 1,516,630,531 of OY728136.1, read as the reverse complement.
TCCATTGGGATTAAATAAATATTAAAGGGCACTTGTGCAAATATTTATTTCTAAACCTTGGCGGTATATAAACCCAATTATATTATTTTTCCAAGAGAGATAATTCATTTTGGTTGTGCATAATTGATAGATTTAATATTTTCATTATTTTTCATGTGTGTATCAATTATTTAATCCGTTCCAATTAATCAATATGAGTTGATTTGCATCATTTTAGTATTTTTGGTGATTTTTGGGTTTAATTGTGAAAATTGGTTAATTCTGTAAATTTAGCAGTTTTCTAGTGCTTCTGTATTTTAGGCACATATTTTATAATTGTGATCCAAATTGAGTGATTCCTTTTTTGAAGCCTTTATTTATTTGTGGTATTCAAGTTTATTTTTTGGATGAATATCCAATTTGAAATCCACTGGCCCCAAAAAATAAATCAAGTGGAAAAAGTTTGATGGCTGACAGAATGGACCCCACATCAGTTATTGAACCATATCCCGGCCTACATAACTTCAAATGACGTGATTACTATTGGATTGGATAGATAAATCAGAGCCTAATATTCGCAGTAAATTTCATAAATCAATTAGGTCATTAAGGCATTAAGTGCATGCGCCAAAGTGGAGGGAGTTGAGAAGTCTCCTTAGGCAGAAAAAATATTCATAATTAATTCGAGCATAACTTTTTGGAAACTTGTCCAAAGCCGCTGAGATTTTGTGGGCACATGCACAAGAGATAGGGTAACATGTTTTATGAAGAAACATTCCTAATATTCGGCCATTTATTATGATAAATAGACTCAAAATTTCGGAGGATTGAATTTGGAGGGAAAATTTTCCACCCATCAAACCTTTAAATACGAGTGCTCACTTCCATTGAAAGTTGTTGAAGGAGGAGAATGAGGGGCTTTGCTAGAGTATTTGAAGCTTTAAGTTATGTTTATTTTATCTTTTCCCTTTTCTTAGTTTTATTATGCTCACTTCTTCCCCTTTCAACTATATTACCCTTCACATGGAGAGGTAAAACTCTTGAGTGGTCGAGGAAGGGGGAGTTTTCCTTTTGTAATGTCAAAATCTTGTGATTTAATGTAAAACTATCCTTTTCTATTGAATTATATCTATTTTTAGTGGTGTCCAATTCTCTTAATGTGATCGTATTTTGGGTTTTGGTTTCATTCATTGTTTATGGCTTTGGTTGAAGAAATTTAAACTCCCCCCACCCAGTGTAATTTGTCTCGATCGAGAAGATTGTGTTAGCTGGTGAGTGCCTAGAGATCGTTGGAATGTTTGTGGAACTAGTGAATCATTTCTAGATTTCTAAGGATAAAAAATTCCCGATTAGGACTTGCCTTAGTTATTTTGGAATTGTTTATGAACTTCCATGCACATAGCAGTGAGTTCCTTTGCTTTCTTCAACCAAAGGTGATTGATAACTCGATCAAAGAGTCTTTCATTTATCATTCAATAGGAAGAGAGGGGGAACGATATTTTTGACTGATGACATTGAAAAAGGGGATCCTGCCCTGACCCATCACTCTCTTCATCCACTTGGGTTCAAAATTTATTTTTAATTGCCTCCTTTCTTTTTAAACTCAACCAATTTAAAAAATAATCCAACTTTTTCCTCAAATTTAAGTGACAAACATGATTTCTGTGAACTCCTCTTTAGAGACAACCTAGGTTAACCACTATAATACATTTTAACTTAAGGAAATATTTGTTTTTGTCACACCCCACGACAGACACGTGTCAAAACTTGGCGTTGTTGCCCGGGAGGTTGTGAAAACATTTTATCTTTCTCTCTTTCTTTTCTATTTTCTTCTTTTCTCTTCAAAATTGCTTGACTAGAACCTCAAAAACTAAGCCTTTCCCACTAGATTCAGAAATTGAAAGAACCTTGTTGAATATACTTAGAAAAATTAATTTTCAATTTGAATTTGGGGACATTTCTCTTATAGACTCGAGTGAAACCTCAAGTGTTCACTCCGAGCCTATCATCATGGCTGGAAATCAAAACCCAACCCTTAGAGACCTCTGTGCACCAAAATTCCTTAATCAGAGCAATAAAATTATCATGCTAGTTGTTGACCTCACCTGTTTTGATAATCTCAATCATGTATTCATATGTGTTGAAAATCCCAATTATGTTTTCATTCTCTATGATATTGTTAAGTATCATTGAGCTATACTTTAATTCTTTCAAATCTATGATCAAACCAATAATAATTTTTAAAATAGTCTTTGGAATATGTTAATCCTCATTTATCCATGTTCATACAAGTTATAAATTGATTCTAACCCAATCGGATGTGTTCTGCATAAAACAGATAAGTAATCTGTCTATAGCTACTGATAAAGAGCTACCGGTAACCAGTCTACTGATAGACTTAGTCTACCGACAGACAGCTACCGATACACTTAACACAGAGCTACCGATAGACTTAACACAGACAGCTACCGATACACTTAACACAGAGCTACCGATGTGCTTACAGACAGCTACTGATACAAACTTATAGCTACCGGTGTAAGTATAAAGAGCTACCGATGGAATAAGAGTCACCGGTGGACGAAGCTACTGACAGACTCACAGCTACCGATGCATGTACCTACCGATGCATGTACCTACCGATGCATGTACCTACCGATGCATGGAGCTACCGATGCATGTACCTACCGACGCATGGAGCTACCGATAAACAGAGTCACTGATACAAGCATGTACCAACCGACGCATAGAGCCACCGATAGAGTCAAAGAAACTAATGACATCAAGCTACCGATGTTCAAGCTACCGATGTTCAAGCTACCGATATTCAAGCTACCGATGCTGATTACCTACCGACCACTCGACTCACTGTTTGAATTTCTTTATTTCCTATATTTAATCTATCTAACTGTCATATCATGTACATTTTAATGATTTGTCAAATATCTGATAAAGGTTGTCGGATGTCAGGAACCCGTACCTCGTACCTGATGAAAAGAAATCTTTTCTGTCCCCTGATGGGAGATAAATACGAGAAGACAACATACCAGAAATAAGAACGAGCGTGTGAAGGAAAAACGAACAACAACAAGAAGCAAACCAGAAAAGTGCGGTGCTTCCAATATACCATAAACGACACAAGCACAAGAAGAACACAGAGAAGCTCATAGACAATCAAGCATACTCGAGGAGTGTTCTGTGCATACAAGAAGAACTTCATCGACTACATTCTCACTACCTGTGAACCTGGAGCATACGACACTCTGTTTCTCAAACAGAAACGAGAAGAGGACTCAGACTCACTTCTAGTCGAATCCAAAAGAGTCCAGAGCTATACTGCAATCACCAGAACCATCTCTAAACTCTACATCTCTTGTTATGTGATTTATTATCATTCATTTCGAGCAGTGTGTGTGTTCTGCTGTATCTAACACATACACTGTCTCCCGTACTCAAACTGAAGGATTTGTAAATCCTTACCAAACTCTTTCATTCTTTCTTTCCCACGGATAACAGTGGTAGAGGTCGTGTGTGACCTGGACAGCTGGTTGCTGTTGTACTGTTTCCCACGAAGAACAGTGGTAGAGGTCTTGGACCTGGACAGTTGTAAACTGTTGAACCCCGATCCAGGGTGTGGATCATTCTTATATAAACTTTTGAGAGGACTAAGTCTCGGCTTGAGACTGAACCTCTTGGTTACATTGTTGTGCCATCTCTTTCAAAGTTTTATTCCGCTGCTAATCACTTTAAAACCAATACTGTTTTTAAAGTTACTTTGATAATTAAATTAGCAAGTGTTTATGTTAAGTGTAGATTAGTAAGTTAGTTTCAAAAGATAATCACACACTCCTGTGTTGATTAACTGAGACTTAATCAATCCCTTGAGAATCTAACAGAACCTCTACTTTAATATAAATTCACTACAGTTTAATTTATTATTTTATTTGGGGGTCTTGAAGACACTGTTTTAAATTACAGAAATTTTAATTGGTACTCAATTCACCCCCCTCTTGAGTAAACCACTCCGACCAACACTTGGTATCAGAGGTTGAAAATACTTCCTAAAAGTACTCTGCTTTTGAACTGTGATTTTAGTTGTATTTTAAAGTTCTTAAAATTTCTGTTATTTCTAAATTTTTATCTCTTTAAAATTTTCTCATCATGGACAATAGACTTGAGGGTGCTGCTACTAACCGGACACCTTTCTTCAATGGAACTAATTATGCTCAGTGGAAACTGAAAATGAAAATCCATCTAGAAAGCATAGGTTTTGATATTTGGACTGCTATTGAATCAGAATACAAAATGCCTACTACTGCTAGATGTACTTGGGATGAACCTACAAAGACTGCTTACAATAACAACTGTAAAGCTATGAATGCCTTGTACTGTGCTCTAGGAGATGAAGAGTTTAATAGAATTTCTGCATGTAAAACTGCATATGAAATTTGGGATACCTTAGCTGTTTCTCATGAAGGAACAACTAATGTTAAAGAAATGAGATTGAACACTTACACTATCAAGTATGATAATTTTAAAATGAAGTCTGACGAACCCATTTCTGACATGTATCTCAGGTTCAATGAAATTGTCAATACAATGATCTCGCTGGGAAATGATGTCTCATCGAAGGAACAAATTATGAGAATTTTGAGATGTCTACCTGATAGATGGAGAGGCACATCTGTCTCAATCAGAGAATCATGTGACATAGCTGCTCTACCTGTCAAGGAACTAATTGGCAAGCTGATGATGTATGAAGAAGAGCTTAAAGTGAACAAAGAGGAAGAAAATGAACCTGCAAGAAAGTCTGTTGCTTTCAAATCCTCAACTTCAAAGAATAAGGACAAAGAAAAGCTTCAAGCTGTAGTTGAAAGTTCAAGTTGTGAAGACAGTGAAAGTGATTCTGACAGTGATGCTGAGATGGCTCACATTGCTAGAAGATTTAAGAAATTTTATAGGAAAAATAAGTTCTTCAGAAAAACAAATTATAAGGGTAAGTATGATCACCAAGGCAAATGGAAAAAGGATTGGAAGAAGAATGACAAGTCAGATGATGTTGTCTGCTATGAGTGCAAGAGAAAAGGACACATTAAAGCCGACTGTCCAAAGCTGAAATATAAAAAGAAATATGAATATAAGGACAATAAGTTTAAGAAAGCCATGAAGGCTACTTGGAGTGCTTCAGAAGACAGCACAAGTGAAGCTGAATCTTCAGACTCTGAAAGGAATCGAGCCAACATGTGCTTTATGACAAACACTTCTGAGGTAACTGCTGAAACTCCTGCTTCAAATTCATATTATTCTGGAGATGATTCTGAAGGTGATAACATGTCTAAATCTGAACTGTTTGAATACTGTGATATGCTGGAAGAGACATGTAATGAACTTAAGGATAAATACAAGTCATTAAAGAAACAACATGCTCTCACCACTACAGTTAAAACTGAACTCACTATTGAAAAAGAGAAAACTGCTCAACTGTTAAAAGAGAATACTGAATTGAAACTATCTAATGAGCAACTCAAGAAAGACTTAGAGAAGTTCACCAATGGCAAAAATACACTAACACAGATGCTAGGAAAGCAAGTAGCACCTAAATATACTACTGGTATAGGATACCAACCTGGACAAAGGAAAATTGCCAAAACAAGATTTATTTCTAAATCTGAACAGAATGAAGGTAATTCTGGAACTTTATATGCTTTAACCAGTTATATACATAGCTATGGATCTAATAAAGTTTATCTTTCAAAGCATGTCAATTCTACAAATTATATGAGACCCATTAGACAAATATGGGTACCTAAAGTGTTATTGGCTAACCTGTCTGGACCCAAGAAAATCTGGGTACCAAAATCATCTCCCATCTAAATCTGTTTTGTAGGAAACTTGCTTGAAGAGCTCCTGTAAAGAGACGTGGTATTTGGACAGTGGATGCTCAAGACATATGTCAGGAGACTTCTCTTGTTTCAAGAGTTTAATAAAAGTTGATGGAGGCTTTGTCACCTTTGGTGATAATTCAAAAGGGAAAATCATCGGCCTAGGCCAGATTGGTAACACTGATTCAATTTTGATTTCTAAAGTTTTATTTGTTGATAGCCTTAAATACAATCTATTAAGTATTTCTCAGTTATGTGATGATGGTTTTCATGTTAAATTTGAAAATGATTCTTGCAAAGTTTTTAATTCTAAGAATGTTTTGGTATTTTCTGCCTTAAGAAATGAGAATGTTTATGCTGTTAATCTGAATTCTTTAGCTAAGCAGAATATTACTTGTTTGAATGCTTTTCATAAAGAATCTTGGCTATGGCATAGAAGATTAGGACATTAAAACATTCACTCACTTAGAAAACTTTCTAGGAAAAACCTAGTTAGAGACCTACCTAAATTAGAATTCCCAAATGATAGAGTGTGTAACCCCTGCCAAAAGGGAAAACAACACAAAGTTTCTTTTAAATCAAAGAAAGAAGTTTCAACTTCTCAACCACTTGAATTGGTTCACATGGATTTGTTTGGACCATCAAGAGTTTCTAGTTTAAATGGGAAACACTATGTTTATGTTCTTGTAGATGACTTTTCTAGATATACTTGGGTATACTTTCTAGCTCACAAAAGTGAAGCTTGTTCTTACTTTATTAAATACTCCAAGTCTGTAGAGAACCTTAGTGGACTTAAGATTAAAACCCTGAGGAGTGATCATGGTCGTGAGTTTGAAAATCAAGATTTTGAATCTTATTGCTCACACAATAGCTATACTCATAACTTCTCTGCCCCTAGAACACCCCAACAGAATGGTGTAGTAGAAGGAAGAAACCGAACCCTTCAAGAAATTGCTAGAACCATGCTCAATGAATATGATCTGCCTATTTATTTTTGGGCTGAAGCTGTAAATACAGCTTGTTATGTCATTAATAGAGTCTTAATTAGACCAGTTCTTAAGAAAACCCCTTATGAATTGTGGAACAATAGAAAGCCTAAGGTTAATTACTTTAAAGTTTTTGGTTGCAAAGTATTTATTCTGAATACTAAAGATAATCTGGATAAGTTTGCTTCCAAAAGTGATGAAGGAATTTTTCTGGGTTACTCTATTTCAAGTAAAGCCTATAGAGTATTCAATAAGAAAACCAAATGTGTGGAAGAATCTGTTCACATCAAGTTTGATGAAACTGATCCACATGAGCCTAAAACCTCTCTTGAGAATCTTGAAGAAGATTTGTCTATTCTGGACCTTAATGATAAATCTAAAGAACCTGTTATAAAAGTATCCAGTTCTGGACTTTCTCCAGAATCTGCTTCTGTTGAACCCGAACCTATAGATGAACCTGAAATTTCTAGTCCAACCTTTACCAGATCAACGAGGATTCTAAAGAATCATCCTTTAGAAGCTGTTGTTGGTAATCTTGATAGAGGAACACAAACTAGAGCTTCTCTAAGAAACCAGGTTGAACATCAAGCCTTTCTTTCACAGCTAGAACCCAAAAATATCAATGATGCTATCAATGATGAATTCTGGGTAATAGCTATGCAGGAAGAATTAAATCAGTTTGAAAGAAACAAAGTCTGGGAATTAGTTGACGTCTAAGGACACCTTGACAATAGGCACAAAATGGGTTTTTAGAAATAAAGTAGATGAATCTGGAAATATAGTTAGAAACAAAGCTAGACTAGTTGCACAAGGATATAGTCAAGAAGAAGGTATAGACTATGAGGAAACTTTTGCACCTGTAGCTAGACTAGAAGCCATTAGGATCTTACTTGCATATGCTGCACATCTGGATTTCAAGTTATATCAAATGGATGTAAAAAGTGCATTTCTAAATGGTTTTATAATTGAAGATGTTTTTGTAGAACAACCACCTGGATTTACTAACCCCCATTTTCCAAATCAAGTTTTTAAACTTTCTAAAGCTTTGTATGGTTTGAAACAAGCTCCAAGAGCTTGGTATGATAGACTTAGCAATTTCCTTATTTCAAAAGGTTTTACTAAAGGGATTGCTGATCCAAATCTTTTCATTAAAAGAATTTCTAAAGATGTTTTAGTTGTACAAATATATGTTGATGATATTATTTTTGGATCTTCTAAACACTCTTTATGTACTGATTTTTCAAAAAGTATGCAAAATGAATTTGAAATGAGCTTAATGGGAGAGCTTAAGTACTTTCTTGGATTTCAAGTATTTCAAAATGAAAATGGTATTGTTTTGAATCAAAGTAAATATACAAAGGATCTTTTAAAACGTTTTGGTCTGGATAGTATCAAGGAAAGTGAAACTCCTATGAGTACTACCTGTAAATTGGATGCAGATGAAACTGGGAAACCAGTTGATCAGACAAATTACAGAGGTATGATTGGTAGTTTACTTTATCTTACTTCTAGTCGACCTGATATTATGTTTAGTGTGTGTATGTGTGCTAGATTTCAAGCTAATCCAAAAGAATCTCATTTGCTTGCTGTTAAAAGAATTTTTAAATATCTCAAACACACGGTTAACTTAGGTTTGTTTTATCCAAAAGGACAATCCTTTGAGTTAATGAGTTATTCAGATGCTGACTTTGCTGGTTGTAAGTTAGATAGAAAAAGCACATCAGGAACATGTCATTTGCTTGGAAAATCCTTAGTTTCTTGGTGTAGTAAGAAACAGAACTCAGTTGCATTATCTACTGCCGAAGCAGAATATATAGCTGCTGGTAGTTGCTGTGCACAAATTCTGTGGATGAAACACACTCTTTTGGACTATGGATATGTTTTTAAACATGTTTCAATCAACTGTGATAACACCAGTGCAATAAACATCTCTAAGAATCCTGTATCTCACTCTAGAACCAAACACATAGATGTAAGACACCATTTCCTAAGAGATCACTATCAAAAAGGTGATATTTCTCTTGAATTTATTGGCACTGAACATCAATTGGCTGATATTTTCACTAAACCTTTAAGTTCGGATAGGCTAAGTTACATAAGACACGAACTGGGAATGTTTAATCACAACCGGTGTGAAAATCCTCACTGATGTGAAATTCTCACCGACGTGAAATTCTCACCGACGTGAAAATTCTCACCGACGTGAAAATTGTCACCGATGTAAAATTCTCACCGACGTGAAAATTCTCACTGATGTAAGTTTCTCACCGATGTACAACTCTCACCGATTTGTTTTTCTCACCGATGATTAACTCACACCGATGCAAAGTTTTAAAACTTCTGTCTGCCGCCAAGAATACAAATCGTTTTATTTTATTTTATTACTCTATTTTAATCGTTTATTTGGAATTCCTAAATGATAAAACTAAGTCTGAGCCACTTCTTACCTCACCGAGCTCAAAACCTCTCACCTTCGAACCTTACCTCCCAAATCGGCCAAGAACCCTAAACCCGCGATGGCAAAAACCAAGCTTCCTATCGTCAGAGATGAAAGTGTAGAACCAAATTCTAAGAAGCAGAAGACACAGCATAAAGCCAGTGTTAGTGAAGTCAAAACTAGATCGGGAAGGCGACCAGTGAATCCTCACTTGCAGAATAGAGACATAGTAATCGAGAAGGAACTGTGCGTGGAATGGCTACTGCCTAGCAAATCCTTAGTGCTCGAGATTCTGGAGGACCAGAAATGGGTGGATTGTTTCTCGAATAACAATGGCCCATACTACCCGAAGTTGGTAAAGCAGTTCTATGAGTTTGTAACCTTTGAGAAGTCTGAGAATGAGAATCGGGTAAGCTCTTTTGTAAATGGAAAAGAGATGTCTTTTTCTTCAGTAGAGTGGGCTGAGAGTTTGAAAGTACCACATGAAGGTGTCTCTGGGTATGTATCAAGAGCAATGCCACCTAGCAGTGATATCTTTGATTATGAAACCGCCTTACAAGAACTGACTGGTAATGGAAATCAAAGGCAAGTGGTTGCTGCTGAAATGGATGGAGAGAATCGACTGCTTTTCAAGTTTGTTCAGCATGTGTTGATACCGAGGAGAGGAGATTTTGCAAATCTGAGATATCAAGATATCTATCTTCTTCATTTGCTAAGACATGGTGTAAAAATCAATCTGTGCAGATTGTTAATGCTTCAAATGGAAGACATGATCAGACCAAAGTCAAAGACTAATGCTTTGTTCTTTGCCAAGATGATTTCAGTGATGATAAAAGTGAAAGGAATAGCTAAGTCTCAGGATGAGACAGTTGTAGTCAAGAACAATTTCTGCATCACCTCGACTGTTTGTAAGTATATGAAAATTAACTGGAACCCATGGAAGGGAGAATGGGTCAGTGATGATCAGAAGATCTATGATAAGTTTAATCCTGTGGATTATCCCTCAAGACCAAAGGATGAGAGAGATCCGAGTCTGAGACCTGATGAAGAGGAACCTGCTTATAGTGATGAAACAGAAGAAGAAGAAGAAGAAGAAACTCCTATGGATGTTGGAGGAGATCCAGACTTGCCCCCAAGTCCTGTTGCAGAATTGGTTTATTCTAGGAAAGGAAAAGTAGAGGAAATTTTGCCTACTTATGAGGAAGACCAGTCTGTACCTCACCAAGAAGAAGAGGAAAAGGAGAATGCTTTTGAATCGCCTGCTTCTGGTAGATTAAGTATGAGTCCTTTGATTGGGAACTCAGCTATGCCTGCTGCTGAAGTAGAAAAAGATAGAGAAGAAGCTGTACCTGTTTCAGAAAACCTCCTTACTGCTGCTGAGATGGAAGTTGTTGTAGAAGATTCTGATGAAGAAAGGCCAGCAGAAAAGGCTGTTGTGATACATGAGAATGCACCCGTTGAGGGGGAGCATCAGTCTGTGCTTGGAAATGTTACAGTAGCTGTTGAACTTGGAGACTGGGTAGAAGACCCAGGGTTTATAGTCTGTGGATTGGATTATCTGGATTCTGACAATGAGGTGTCTGAGAATAGACCGAAGACCAATTATGATCTTGCTTCTGAGTTATTGCCAGATGATGTGGTCAGATTTCATGATTTGAATAAGCTGAAAGAGGACCTCAAATCCAGTTTTGTTGAAGAAGTAAAGCTAATGGAAACCTCTCTTGCATCCTCAATTAATTCAATAATGACTACTTCTGTAGTTAATTTGGCCTCAGCAAGGGGATCTGCTGCAGCTGTCCCAAGTGATTTTGTCTCCAAATCAGATCTTGAATCCATGAAGAATGAGCTGAAAGAATCATTCAATGCATCAGTTTCTGCGATGAAGGAAAGCTTTTATGAAGAAATGAAAATGCTAGAGAGATCCTTCGAGCTATCTCTGGCTTGTAATTTATTTTCTTTTATGTCTGAGCTTATGGAAGAAGTGAAAGAGTGCCAGACTCAGTCTTCTAGAATCGAAGCTGACCTGGAAGCTCTCAAGAAATCAGTTGTTGCTTTGGATTCCTATATGAGCTCCAAGTCTCAAGCTGACAAGGACCTAGCCTATGTGAAGAGTGTAGTAAGCCAGTTTGTCTCAGTGTTTGAAAGTTTCAAAACCTCAGTGAAGGATCATGTTCAGTTGCAAGACTCTCAAGTTCAAAGCCTAATCAATGGTTTGTCTAAGAGTTTTAAAGAAACTGTTTCCTTCTCTCTTGGCCCTCTCACATCCAAACTATCAGTTGATCTGAATTCAGTTCGAGCAATGTTAAAGGAAGAGATTGGCTCTATTTCTACCAGTGGCTCTGTGGACTCATCAGAGTTAAGCCGAGTGGTGCTTTCTACAAGGGATTCTGCCAGAGAAATCATGAAGATTGTTCAAGACTTTATGAGAGAAGCCTCTACCTCTCAAGAAGCCATAAAAAGCAAAGTGGACTACTACTTCACCAAAATTTTCACCAAGCATCAACTCGAACACCACTTCAAGCTAATGTTGGAACACATGAAGCTTCCTCCAGTCACTCAAGCTTTCAGAGAACAAGTGAGCAAGCTAAGAGAACTGACTCCTGCCTTAGAGAAATTCATGGAGAACAAAGATGATTTCATCTCTGCTATGGAAAGAGGAGGAGGAATTATTATGGATTTTAGAAATCTGCTGCTGCCCTTATTGCATGTTGATGCCAGACCAGTAATCATCCCTCCTGCTTTGCCTGCTTCTGCCTCAGCTGCTTCCACAGTCCAGCTGACTCCTGTTCAAGCCATTCGAAGCCTCACTCCAATGATCACCCAAAAATCTTCAACCTACAGGCCTGACTCTGTGTCAGTGGCCCAGCCTCCTTTGATCTTTTCTGGCATTCCCAAACCTTCACCTGAATCCTCACCACCCGAGCATCCTTCTGATCCCAAAGGAAAATCTCACGTTGCAGATGAGGATTGAACCAGTGGCCCAGATTTTTGATAGGAACTCCTTTGTAATCTGTTTTTGTTGTACTTTTTTGACTACTCTAATACAGAACTCTTTTTACTTCTCTTGTTTTATTTGTCTCCTATATATATATATATATGCTTTCCCGCTTTTTGATTATCACAAAGGGGGAGAACAATAAGAGGGGGAGAAACATTTTATGAGAGAATAAGGAGGAGAACAAAATGAGAAATATTTTCAATGGGAAAAATAAGGAATAAGGGGAGACACATTACCCTTTGTTTTGTTTCCATTTTTATCTCTGATACCTTATGTATATATAGTACCTTATGATTTTTACCTCTGATAACTTATGTCTATTATCTCTGATGCTGTTTTCTCTGAGAAAATTGAATTCAATATTATACTCTTTACTATTATATTTTCACTATGTTAAATGCCAATATCATAAATTGTGATTATCAAAAAGGGGGAGATTGTTGACCTCACCTGTTTTGATAATCTCAATCATGTATTCATATGTGTTGAAAATCCCAATTATGTTTTCATTCTCTATGATATTGTTAAGTATCATTGAGCTATACTTTAATTCTTTCAAATCTATGATCAAACCAATAATAATTTTTAAAATAGTCTTTGGAATATGTTAATCCTCATTTATCCATGTTCATACAAGTTATAAATTGATTCTAACCCAATCGGATGTGTTCTGCATAAAACAGATAACTAATCTGTCTATAGCTACTGATAAAGAGCTACCGGTAACCAGTCTACTGATAGACTTAGTCTACCGACAGACAGCTACCGATACACTTAACACAGAGCTACCGATAGACTTAACACAGACAGCTACCGATACACTTAACACAGAGCTACCGATGTGCTTACAGACAGCTACCGATACAAACTTATAGCTACCGGTGTAAGTATAAAGAGCTACCGATGGAATAAGAGTCACCGATGGACGAAGCTACTGACAAACTCACAGCTACCGATGCATGTACCTACCGATGCATGTACCTACCGATGCATGTACCTACCGATGCATGGAGCTACCGATGCATGTACCTACCGACGCATGGAGCTACCGATAAACAGAGTCACTGATACAAGCATGTACCAACCAACGCATAGATCCACCGATAGAGTCAAAGAAACTAATGACATCAAGCTACCGATGTTCAAGCTACCGATGTTCAAGCTACCGATATTCAAGCTACCGATGCTGATTACCTACCGACCACTCGACTCACTGTTTGAATTTCTTTATTTCCTATATTTAATCTATCTAACGGTCATATCATGTACATTTTAATGATTTGTCAAATATCTGATAAAGGTTGTCGGATGTCAGGAACCCGTACCTCGTACCTGCTGAAAAGAAATCTTTTCTGTCCCCTGATGGGAGATAAATACGAGAAGACTACATACCAGAAATAAGAACGAGCGTGTGAAGGAAAAACGAACAACAACAAGAAGCGAACCAGAAAAGTGCGGTGCTTCCAATATACCATAAACGACACAAGCACAAGAAGAACACAGAGAAGCTCATAGACAATCAAGCATACTCGAGGAGTGTTCTGTGCATACAAGAAGAACTTCATCGACTACATTCTCACTACCTGTGAACCTGGAGCATACGACACTCTGTTTCTCAAACAGAAACGAGAAGAGGACTCAGACTCACTTCTAGTCGACTCCAAAAGAGTCCAGAGCTATACTGCAATCACCAGAACCATCTCTAAACTCTACATCTCTTATTCTGTGATTTATTATCATTCATTTCGAGCAGTGTGTGTGTTCTGATGTATCTAACACATACACTGTCTCCCGTACTCAAACTGAAGGATTTGTAAATCCTTACCAAACTCTTTCATTCTTTCTTTCCCACGGATAATAGTGGTATAGGTCGTGTGTGACCTGGACAGCTGGTTGCTGTTGTACTGTTTCCCACGAAGAACAGTGGTAGAGGTCTTGGACCTGGACAGTTGTAAACTGTTGAACCCCGATCCAGGGTGTGGATCATTCTTATATAAACTTTTGAGAGGACTAAGTCTCGGCTTGAGACTGAACCTCTTGGTTACATTGTTGTGCCATCTCTTTCAAAGTTTTTTTCTGCTGCTAATCACTTTAAAACCAATACTGTTTTTAAAGTTACTTTGATTATTAAATTAGCAAGTGTTTATATTAAGTGTAGATTAGTAAGTTAGTTTCAAAAGATAATCACACACTCCTGTGTTGATTAACTGGGACTTAATCAATCCCTTGAGAATCTAACATAACCTCTACTTTAATATAAATTCACTATAGTTTAATTTATTATTTTATTTGGGGGTCTTGAAGACTCTGTTTTAAATTATAGAAATTTTAATTGGTACTCAATTCACCCCCCTCTCGAGTAAACCACTCCGACCAACACTAGTGTTAAAAAATGATTTTGAGATGAAACCTAACATGATTCCATTGTTTTCAAAGTTTCATGGCTTGGCAGGTGAAGATCCAAACAAACATATTAAAGAGTTCACACATGTCTCCTTTACTTTCAGACCCCATGAAGTAGCTGAGGAGTAGGTAAAGTGGAAAGAATTCCTGTTTTCATTGGAAGGACATGCCAAAGAATGGTCGTATGGTCTATAACTAGGATATGTGGATGATTGGGATGACTTGGTGAGATGCTTCATGCAAAGATTCCTCCCCACCCCCAGAAGCGCAACCATCAGAAGGGAGATCTATGCCATCAGAGAGTCATATGAAGAAACCCTTTACGAGTATTGGATAATATTTAAAAAGATTTGTGCCAGCTGTCCACATCATCTGGAGGTGCATTGATTGACAAGTCACCAAAAGAATCTACGAGCTTGATTGAGAAGATCTCTCAGAACTCACAACAGTTTGGTACAAGAGGTACTAGTACAAGAGGAATTCATGTGGTAAGAACTTCTTATCCATCACCTTTATGAGAAACTAAGATTGTTGAGATAACCAGTATGGTGAGACAGATGGCCCTGAAGCAAGTGAGTGACCAACAAGTACCGACTAAGGTATGTGGTTTATGCTCATCACTTGATCATTTCACTGACCAATGTGCTAAAATATTAGGAATGAAAACTTGTGCGGCGACCTTTTAGTTGAGGAAGTTCCAACAAAATTAAGGATGTAGAGAGCCTAACCAAGTTCAATATGGATTTGGAAATCAGTAGAATCAAGCTAGACCCCCATACCAAAACAAGTTCCAAAACCAACCCCCATTTCAAAAAAATCAATCCTATAATCATCTTTCTTACCACAAAACACCCACTTTCCAAAGACCCCATGAGAAACCATCCACCAGTACAAAACCCCCAATTCATAACAAACATCAAATATCTGAGATTGAGGGACTAAAAGACATCACAACAGATTTGTCTAACAAGTTTGAAAGTATCACAGACTTCCTAACTAACAATCATGGGAAACTCCTTTCTCAAACAATCCTAAACCCAAAAGAGAATGTCATCATGATAAAAATAATAAGTGGAAAAGAAATCTCACCACCAGCCACCATTGAGCCTAAAACAAGACCACATGGGCTAAAGGAGAATGAAGTTGGGAATTCAGAAAAAATACACTGTGAAGAGGATAAGAAAGAGGAGGAGGAGAAGGACAGGATGCGGAGGAAGAGAGCAGAAACACCATTGCAAAGGAAACAAAGGGAGAATAAATTCTTACCCCCACCATTTCCATCAAGGATGATTGAATCAAAGAGATTGTAGGAAGAATCACTTCAAAAAGAAATTCCAAACACCTTCAAAAAAGTGGAAATTAATACCCCCTTCTTGAAGAACTCAAAAAATTCCAAAGTATGCTAAAATTTTAAAGGATCTTTTCACCAAGAAGAAGATACTTCAAGGGAATGAAAGGATCAACTTGGGAATAATTGTCTCAGCCTTTATCACACCTCAATTGCCAACCAAATGTCAAGATCCAGGGATGTTTTCCATTCCATGCACCATTGGTTCTTTGAATTTATCTCATGATTTGTGTGATATAGTTGATTCAATTAATGCATTTCCTCACTCAGTATACACTTTTTTGCAGATGGGAGACTTGAAGCCCACAAGAGTGGTGGTCCAACTTGCAAACAGATCCACAATTTTCCCAGTTGGAGTTCTAGAGGATGTCTTGGTGAAAGTCAAAGATCTCTTATTCCTAGATGACTTCTATGTACTGAATATGGAAGAATATAGGAGCCCATCACACTCACCCATCATTTTGAGGATACCTTTATTGAAGATGACCAAAACCATCATCAATGTCCATAAAGGGACACTCACCATGGAGTTTGGAGACATCACTACCCACTTCAATATTTTTGGATCCATGAGGCACCCATCAGATGATCACTCACTCTTTTCACTCTCCCATGAAGTTGGTACTGAACCAATTGAAGAATCAGGCATGTGCTATCAATTCTTAGCCTTATGAGAGAATTTTTCCATTAAAATATCACTGAACATGTGGATAAACAAAACAATGGAGATTCTGATTTTATGTGGGAAGAAGAGGTAAAATATGAATTCTTTGATGATTTGTTAAATTATGAGGAAGATGCTATGGTTTCTTGTGTGCAGGAGGTACAAACTTTGGAAGTGGGGAACATTAGTTTAGTTTCATCCCTTGATCAGTCCCTTGACCTAGAATTAAAATCACTCCCTATTGATTTGAAATATGTGTACCTTAGAGAGGGAGATAAATTAACAGTGATAATTGCTAATAATCTATCTAAAACCTAGGAAAAATCATTAATTGATCTTTTGAGATAGAATGTACAAGCAATAGGGTGGATCTTAGGTGATATCCCTGGAATAAATCTAAAAATATGCTCACATAGAATTTTTCTTAATGGAGATTCCAAACCTGTTAGATAGCCCCAAAGGAGGCTGAATCCCACCTTGATAGAGGTTATGAAGAAGGATATTGAAAAACTCTTAGAATCTAGGATCATCTATCCCATCTCGGATTCACATTGGGTTATCCCCATTTATGAAGTTCCAAAAAAATTGGCTTAACCACTATGAAGAATGAAAATAATGAATTAATCTCTTTGGGAATTCAGAATAGCTGGAGAGTGTGCATTGATTTTAGGAAGCTGAATCAGGTCACTCAGAAAGATTATTTTTCCCATCCCCTTCATTGAAAAGATGTTAGAGATATTGGAAGGGAAAACTCATTATTGCTTTTTGGATGGATTTTCAGGTTATTTTCAGGCACCCATTGCTCCTGGGGATCAAGAGAAGACAACATTTACTTGTCCCTTCAGTACCTTTTCATATAAAATTATGCTAGGTATATTTCATAGGTGCATGGTAAGTATTTTTTATGATCACATTAAAGATTTCTTGGAGGTTTTCTTGGATGATTTCATAGTTTTTTGGAAATTCTCTTGACCATTGTTTGAAAAATCTTGAAAAAGTTTTGAAAACCTACATTGAAAAGAATCTTGCTTTAAATTTTGAAAAGTATCATTTCATGGTTGAGAGAGGAATTTTCCTTGGGCATGTCATTTCAAAAAAGGGAATTGAAGTGGATAAATCAAAAATTTAATTGATAAATTCATTTCCTTACCCAACTTGTGTGAAACATGTTAGATCATTTTTAGGGAATGAAAGATTCTACAGGAGGTTTATCAAAGATTTCTCTAAGATTTATCTCCCTATCTCTAGATTGATTTTGAAATATTCTGATTTTTATTTCAATGGTTCACATAGGGAATCTATTGATGAGTTGAAGAGGTGATTGATTACACCACCTGTGATGCAACCACCAAATTGGGAAGAACCATTTGAGCTACTTTGTGATGCTTCCAACCAAGTAGTTGGAGCAGTCCTTTCTCAACGAATTCAGGGTAGGACACAAGTCATTTCTTATGCCTCAAGAACCTTGGATGCGGCTCAATTCAATTACACAACCACAGAAAATGACTTTCTAGAAGTTTTTTTCTTTAGAAAGATTTAAATCATATCTTATTGGAACTAAAGTCACTGTGTTTTCTGATCATGTAGCTCTTAAGTACTTGATGAAGAAGGACAAATCTAAACTGATTCTAGTGAGATGGATGTTACTACTATAGGAGTTCAACATAGAAATCAAGGACAAGAAGGGATCTGAGAACCAAGTGGCTGATCATTTAAGCAGACTGCCCAACACTACTAAAGCTGAAATTTCAGAAAAAGAACCATTGAATGATCACCTTCTAGGAGAGAAATTGTACTTGATTGAATGAGAAGTGCCTTGTTATACTGACATGGTCAATTATATAGTAACATATCAGGTCCCATCTCATTTCAATTCTTACCAAATTCACAAACTGAAAGCTGAATCTAGATATTACATTTGGGATGATCAATTTCTTTGGAAGATTAGATTTGTAATGACCAAGTGATAAGAAGATATTTTCATGAGAGTGAAATTGGTTATGTCTTTGAGTTTTGTCACACTTTATCTTATGGATTCCACTTTGGACCTCAAAGGACAGTAAGGAAGGGTTTATAATCTGGACTGTATTGTTCCACCATTTTTAAAGATTCTCATGAATTTTGCAAAAGATGTCAAAATGTTAGTTTTCTGGAAACATTTCAAAGCAATAAGAAATGACCCAACAACCACTTAATTTTTGTGAGATTTTTGAAGTCTGGGGGATAGATTTTATGTAACCTTTCCCAATTTCATTTAGAAATTCTTATATCTTGCTTGTAGTTGATTATGTTTCCAAATGGGTGGAAGAAAAAGGCACCAGGACTGATGATGCTAAATTTGTTTGTGATTTTGTTAGGGATAATATATTTTATAGGTTTAGAGTTCCTAGAGAAATCATCAGTGATCAATGGACTCACTTTTTCAATCGGATAATGGAGGATTTGCTGAAGAAGTATGGGGTGTATCATAAAACATCAACCCCTTATCATCCACAGAAAAATGGTCAAGATGAAGTGTCCAACAGGGAAATAAATGGAATTTTGGAGAAGACTGTTAAACCAAATAGTAAGGATTGTATCCAAATGTTGGAAGACACATTATGGGATTACATGATAACCTACAATACCCCGATTTGAATGAGTCCATATAAGCTGATTTATGGTAAAAGCTTTCACCTACATGTGGAATTGGAGCATAAGGTGTATTGGGCTGTGAGGAAGATGAACTTAGATCTTGAAAGCACTAGAAAAGAGAGAAGATTGCAGTTGTAGGAGTCTAAGGAAATTAGAAGGGAAACTTTTGAAAATTTCAGGATTTACAAAGAGTGAACAAGAGTGGCTCATGACAAGCTGATCCAACTGAAATAATTCTATCCTAGAGACAAAGTGCTATTATTCAAATAAAGACTCAAGTTGATGCATGTTAAACTTAATTCAAGATGGGAAGGTATATTTATAGTTTCTCATGCATATCCTTTTGGTGCTGTGCAGGTTGTGAAGGATGGAGAGCAGAAACCATTCACTATTAATGGGCACAGACTGAAGAAATTATATAGGACCATTCCATTAGCTCCAATGGAGGAGATCACACTCCTAAAACCTGTTTATCAATAAAATCCATCAGGTTGTACCTATCCTTTACACTTTCTTGATTGTGATAAATTTTCAAATATTATTATATGTTAAATCCATTTGAATGCATTGAGTACACTGCATCATTTAAGTATGGGGGAGGGAACCTTTTTAGTTTATGATTTTCATTTGTTGTTTTTCTGTTTTAAAAAAGTGCGTGTTTTTCAAATTTTTGTGTTTCCTTTTCATTTTTTTTGTGCATTTTTGAAAATTTTGAGATGAAATGATTATCATTTCCATTTTTAAACCCATATTAATGAGTGAAACAATTTATTCCAAGAAACTAAGCTTAAATTAATGCTGCAAATAACTTTATTTCTGGTTCAATTCCTTGGGAATTTCATGAAAATTACTCTGAATTTTGAATCTCATGCCACATCTCACTGTCTTTATATTTTAAAATCACATTACCATGAGGATTTGAACCTTTTTTGTCACATTCTTCTCATTCACCTTAATTCTTGAGAGAACCAAACGATGCTTGCTTTAACCAGATTTTGATTTATTTATTTCAAAACTTGAGGGTTTGAGGTACTTATGTTTTAAATGATTGAGGCATTTCTTTGGGTTTTAAGCCCCATTTACAAGAGAATACTTTTCATTCTGGCCTACCTTGTACATTTAATCCTTATAGCCCTTAGAAGCCATGAACATTCTGTTAGTTTAGACACATTACAAGTAAATTTTCCCTATCCAACATACTCTTAAAGTGAAATTGTATGATCTAATTGAACTTAAGTATGGGGGGAAGCTGTCTTGTGTTGTGCTACCCTATTTGGTGCAACTTTGGATGGAAAATAAAATGTTGAAGAGATGTGTTTTCCGCTGAAAAAAACCCATTCTATTAAAATATGTTCCTTTTCTAGAGCTTTCATGATAAGAGAAGATATGACTTTCTAGTGCTTCCAATAGAGAAATAAATTCGTGCCTATCTCGAGCTTTCAAGAAAAATCATGTTTAAGAATATTGAAATTTTTTCTACTGAAATGATGAATGGTTTGAAATTTACTTAATTTTTCATGATGATGGAGCTAATTTTATACTATGGGGATTAAGGAGGAGACCATACTTGAGTGAAAATTAGAATCTTTCAATTTTTCTTCAAAAAGAGCCAAACCCACCTCATTCGGCCTTAGAATTTTTTTCACATCAAAATCCTACCAACTAGAAGCCACAGAACAAACCTACAAAATTTTCATGATGAAAACATGTCGTTGACTCAAATTTGGTGGATAAGTAGGAATTTATCAAGCCATTAGTGACCCTTGCATGAGTTTGGATGAGAAAAGCCTTATTGAAAATTAACATTTGTGAGATGGGAGAAAATTCATGTGAGGTAGGTGTCTTGTGTGCATGGGTGGAAAAAAATGAAGTGGAAATATATTGAATAGTGTGGTTTGAGAACTTGGAATAATGGTTGTTGATAAGAAATTATATCTTTTGTTTCTTGGTATGGAATTGGTGGATCTCATGAGCATGTGTTTTGAATTTTCTTAGATTTGATTTTGATGTTGACTTATCCAGGATTCCAAGTGATAAGTG
This sequence comes from Viscum album, assembly GCA_963277665.1. Lineage (NCBI taxonomy): Eukaryota > Viridiplantae > Streptophyta > Magnoliopsida > Santalales > Viscaceae > Viscum > Viscum album. The sequence continues at coordinate 1,516,609,160 of OY728136.1, read as the reverse complement.
TGAAAGAATTGATAGAGTTAATATTTTCATTATTTTTCATGTGAGTTTCAATTATTTAATCCCTAAAAATTAATCAATATGAGCTAATTTTCATCATTGTAGTATTTTTGGTGATTTTTGAGCTTAATTGTAAAAATTGGTTAATTTTGTAAATTTAACAGTTTTCCAGTGCTTCTGTATTTTGGGAATATATTTTAAAATTGTGATCCAAATTAAATAATTCATTTTTAGGCTTTATTTGTTTGTGTTATTAAAATTTTTTTTTCTAGAAAAATATCCAATTTGAAATCACTGGCCCTGAAAAATAAATCAAGTGGAAAAAGTTTGATGACCGACAGAATGGACCCCACATCAGTTATTGAAGCATATCTTTTCTTACATAACTCCAAATGATGTGATTCTAGATGTATTAGAAATAGATACTAGAGACTCATCTTCACTGTAAATTTCATGAAGAAATTAGGTCATTAAGGCATCCAGTTCATGCACCAAAGTGGAGAGAGTTGAGTTGTCTCCTCGGACAGAAAAATCATTCATCATTAATTTGAGCATAACATTTTGGAAACTTGTCCAAATCTGCTTATATTTTTTGGTCACATGAAAAATATATAGGGGAACATGTTTTATGAATAAAAATTCCCTATATTATTTCATTTATTATGATAAATGGACTCAAACTTTTGGAGTAGTGAATATGGAGAGAAAATTTTCCACCCCTTAAGCCTATAAATATGAGTGTTCACTTCCATTAAAAGTTGTTGAAGGAGGATAATAAGGTGATGTACTCAAGGATTTGAATCATGAAGTGCTGTAGATTTTATATTTCTTCTTTTTTTAGTTTTATTATGCTCACTTCTCCCCCTTTCAATTCTATTACCCTTTACATGTTTACATGGAGTGGTAAAACTCTTGAGTGATCAGGGAAGGGGGAGTTTTCATTTTGTAATGTTAGAGTCTTGTGATTTAATGTAAAAATATATTTTTATATTGAATGATATCTATTTTAAGTGGTGTCCAATTCTCTTAATGCGATTGTATTTTTGGGTTTTTGTTTCATTCATTGTTTATAGCTTTGGTTGAAGAACTTTAAACTCCTTCCGCCCAGTGCATTTTGTCTCAATCGAGCAGATTGTGTTAGGCGGTGAGTGTCTAGTGATTGTTGGAATATGTGTGGAACTAGTGAATCATTTCTATATTTTTAAGGATAAAAAATCCCTGATTAGGACTTGCCTTAGTTGTTTGGGAATCTTTTATGAACTTCCATGCACATAAGATTTTCTTCCTTTGCTTTCTTCAACCAAGGGTGATTGATAATTCGATCAAGGAGTTTTTTATTTATAATTCAATAGGAAGAGAGGGGGAATGGTATTTAAAACTATGATGACATTGAAAAAGGGGATCCTACCATGACCCCATCACTCTATTCATCCACTCGGGTTCAAACTTTATTTTTAATTGCCTCTTTTTTTTAAACTCAAATAATTTCAAAAACAATCTAACTTTTTTCTCAAATTTAAGTGAAAAACGTGATTGTTTTCACTCCTCTTTGGAGAAAACCCAGGTTAACCACTATAATTTATTTTAACTTTGGAAATATTTGTTTTTTTCACTCCCCACGACATGCACGTGTCAAAAATGAACCCGAAGAATCCTCTTGAAGCCCTCGAGAGCTCTATTCTCCAAGAACGCTCCCAAAAACAGAGAGTCATCTTCCTCAACCTCCCACTCTCGTGTCTAGAGAGATCAAGGATAATTATTTGGAAGTTATTCTTGTGGTGATCAAAGGTGAAAAACACAAGCAATAGGATCTTCCATGCCAACACTTGGAGATTCCTATGACGATGTTTAGAGATTTTGGAACATGTGTGGATCACCACTAGAGGGAATATGCTCTTGATTCCTTCAACACAATGATGGTATAACACATATATGTTTTTAGATCCATCAATGAATAAATAATTCTCACAAGACAATTATTTAATTGATTAAATTAATTATAAATAATATTTTATGATCATGCGCTTGGTTCCGACATTTTATCTATTTTCTGTTTTTTTGATTCAATTCTGTTGATCATGACATTTATCATTCTTTAAATTTCATATTGATCATCAATCATGACAAAAATAAAAGTTGGGAAGGACCCATCACATGCTTTCACTGCGCCCGAAACCTACAAGTAGTATTAGATCAGTCACATAATTATTTAAAAGATCGTTGATTGATTTACACAATTGTCATTTAGTTTTCAATTCAAATTTAATCGTTCTTTAATCTAAATTGTGATATTTCCTTCTTACTCTTTATTTTCTCATAAATATAATCAAATAGATTAATTTTATGAATGAAATACAATCGAAGATATCATCTGGAGGTGCCGAGAATTCTACCCGGATAACACAAGAGTACACATTGTGTAACCCGAAGGTACACGCCGTGTGCTAGTGTTCAATGCACGAAGAATTAATTCAGAATTAATTCAATCCATGTTCATTGAACACACACAATGCATTTAATTATACATCACATGTTGATCGGGCCATCCTGGCGCACGATCATCCAGAGTACACACCATGTATCCCACATACATGGCATGTATAGTCACAGACGGGCTGTGTATCTTCTTACATGTCCTACCTAACTGGTGAATGTGTAACTCAGAGACCAAAAACTATGTATACCATGTACATGTTGTGTACTACAATTTTTCCATGGCACGTTTTACACCCCGAGTCCCTAGGTGTGTGTCTCAGATAGATGGTGAGAAAAGTACACTCTGTTTAGCTGGCTTGTACACACCGTGTACTTCTACCAAATTGCATAGAATTAAAATTTATTTATTATACTATGTAAACCTTATCTACATGTGCTTGTGTGTGGTCATTAAGTTTTCATGACATGCCATGTGATGGATTTTAATATATATAAATATTTAATTAATTTTTGTGTAATGTTCAAATCTATATATCTTGTATGAGTCATATTACAGTTATTACTCCACGTACATTAAAGGATAACACACGACAAAAAAATCATGTAATCCCTGTAATAATTAAGTTGATAGTACACATCATGAAAGTATGTGATGAATCATGTATTCCACATGTTTCAAGAGTAAATAGTATACAAGTATAATACATGATGGGTAGTTCGGATGGATACTCACTGCGTTGCTTCTGAGGTGCATTTATATGCACAATTAATTTTAAGTTAATTAATTTAATTTGTTTAAAATTATTATGGATGAGAATCTCAAGGAAATTCAGATGATAAGTAAGATAAAAGAATTTATCAATTAAAAAATATAATTAATTGATTCGAGTGTAATTTATCTTAAATAAGAAAAATTATAATTGAATACTAATTTTATTAAATTCATAATTCATTGCATGATAATGAATGATGATGAGTTTAGACCAAGACCTTTGTATGTGATTGGTTTAATTTAATTTATTATTAAATTAAATTATTGGCCTGTATGTCATCTCTCATCTCATTATGTAAGGGCCTGCACGCCCATGGTTTCTTTTATGTAAACCCATTGTTTACCTCACATGTGTGTGAGTATAAACATATGTAATGGATGAAGCTCCCAAGTTAGTGGAGGCTGTTCAAGTTTGGAGCCAAGGTGAAACCAATCCAAGAGAGATACATAGGTGGACAGGTGGCTCATTTTGGGTGGCTTGTTTTAGGTTGTCCAAGCCACCACTTGCTATCTTCCAATGGTGGGTTTCGTCTTGGGGGCTTCAAATACCAGCATAGGTCTCGGCTCTCCATAGCTACTCTTTCTGTATTGTCCTCACCTCCAAAGTGGACTTTCGCCATGTCTGGTGCAAGGTTCCGTAGTTCATGGGTCACTGGAGTTTTAGCCTAACCACCTGGTCCCTGGATTCTCATCGAGGCAAGGAAAGTTCATTGGAAATGGTCCGGATTTTCCTACCAGGGTTGTCATTGCCATTCTAGAATGAAGGTCTTTTGAAGCTGATCGGTGACTCCATTGGGGTATTTTTATGCTCCGATGACAACATGAGGAGGGTTCTGTCTTCCTCGGAGGCTCGCATCTGTGTCAAGATCAACATCTCCTGTAATCTTCCAGAGAATCTAGACCTTCAAGTTGAGGATTCTTTCTCCTAGGCGTAAGATCTGGTTTACCTGGTCTTTCCTAGGTTCTGATCGCACTGTCTTCTTCAAGGGCACTCTGTCCAGCTATGTCGTCACCGTGGACTTAAGGGGCAAGGTGGCATACCATGGAAGGTGGCAAGGATGGGTGGTGATCGGTCTTATCCTACGCCACATGCGGAGGAGAGCCCGCTGGAGCCGCTGGACCTAGTTCCCTCCTCATCGACCTCTGGGGTCGCCTCTACAGTGCCTCTGGAGTTTACGGAGCGGGTCTTTTCTGAAGATTCCTTGGCTATTGTCCCTTACATTCTGAGGAGTATTTTGTAATTTCAGGTTCCCCCTCCCAGCTTGTTCCTGACAGGCTTCTCCAGCCCATGGTGGCAGGTGGTCAGGTTTGTGTTTAGTTCCTGGGGCTCGAGTCCCTGCCCCCTGCTGCAGATGTTTCGTTGAATAATAGATTAGGGGTGAACTAGTGGGTCGTGGCATTGCTCCCCCAAGTCTTTGGAGATGATCCTAGGGGGTCCTTCCTCCTTCCTCGTCTATAATGGACCATCTCTCCAAGCTACTTCCAAGGGGTCTCCCCCTACGTAGTGGATGCTAGTGAAGGTGGGTCTCGGTCAGCAGCCCGAGCGAGGAGGAAGCGAAACTCGATCATGCTAGGAAGTCCCTCTTCCCCCACAGAGCTGACGTCTAATGATACTAGGGTTTGTACAAGATCAAAGGGCAAGTTGCATCAAGGGGTGTCATCTTCCCTTGTTTCGAAGGCTAAGGTCTCTGGAGCCAACACCAGGGCACTCATTTTTTAAATGATTCCCTTATTAATATGGAATGCCAGGGGGCTTGGTTCCTGGGTGAAATCAGATTTTCTTGCCTCTGAATATTCCAGGCACAAGGTGGATGTGGTGTATGTTCTTGAACACAAACAAAAACCTTCTAGAATTGGAGATTACACCAGGAAGCTACGGATGCATGGCTGCATGCAGGACAAGTCGGTTAACAGGTATATTTGGGTTTTTTGGCATAAAAAAAATGCTCGATGGACTTGGTTCAAGATGAGGACCAGTTTATTACCGTTAAGGTAATTGTTGGTCTTGTATCCTATGCTTCTTTTGTGTATTGAAGCTAAGATATGAACACCCATGAGTTCATGTGGAGGTAGTTAAGTTACTTTGATCCCAGAGCAGAACTGTGGATTGTTGGAGGCGATTTTAATGTGGTGGCTGATCCAGAGGAAAGGAAGGGCAGAGGACCTTTTCCTAGGAAATCCAGCCTTGCTTTTGTGTGCTTCATGGAAGCTAAGGGTCTCTCAGACCTAGGCTTTGTGGGTGACCGATTTACATGGTGTAAAAACCAGCAGGGACCACGCCGTTCATGGGGTAGGCTGGACCAGTACCTGGATAATACCCAAGCTATATCTATCTTCTCTAGAAAAAAGGTAAATCACCTCGTTCGGGGTTTGTTGGACCATTCACCCCTCTTAGTCTCTCTGATGTCATCGTAAAGGCCATATAAATCGTACAGATGCTCGCAGTACTGGGTGGACTTTCTGAGCTATCATGACCTGGCCAGATCAGTGTGGGGTGTTCCTTCTCAAGGCAACCCGTGGCACATCCTTCATGGGAAATTGTAGAGGCTTCGTCCCTTACTGTAGTTGTGGTCTAGCGAACTAGTGCCCCCTGAGGAAGAATTAAGAGTTGTTATGCAAGATATCGACTGTCTGGAAAGTAGTCTGGAGCAAGAGTGGGATGATGGGGTATATGAGGAGCTATCATGGAAAAAGTGTACTATGGACAACATATTGCTCAAGCAGGAGCGACTGGCCATAGAGAGGGATAGAATCAAATGGATTAAGGAAGGATACAGGAACTCGGGCTTCTTTCATGCGTATATTATGGAGAGGAAATGAAAGGTAAGGCCGAACATACGGTTGGATGATGGTTCCTTTACGAATGACAGAGACATTGTGGTTGTCTTGGCCAATTCTTTCTTCCAGGATCTTTTGGCTGGCCCTCAATCGAGCTTGTCCACTAGCTATCCATCGAAATCCACAAAAATCTTTGAAGTTATTCCTAAATTGGCATCTGAGTAGATCAATGACAGCCAGGGGTTCATGCCAGATGAGGGGGAGATTAAGGAGGCTCTCTATCACTTGTCTCCGGATAGTGCCCCCGACCCGGATGGTTTCCCTGCTTCTTTCTATAGGGGCTCCTGGGAGATGGTGAAGGTGTCTCTGATCGCATCCATTCATAATTTCTTTCATGGGGGTAGTTTTCCTAGGATGGCTTGCGCCACCACCCTCGTCCTCCTACCCAAGATAAGGACCCATCCTCGATCTCGAATTATCGCCCGATTAGTATGTGTAATGTCCCCTATAAGATCCTAGAGAGTCTTATTAACTTGAGACTGTTCACCTATCTTCCTCAATGGATTTCTCCCGAACAGAACAGGTTCATCAAGGGTCGATCTATCCAGGAGGTGGTTGCCTTGGCGTAGGAGAAGGTTAACAACGTTAACTTCAAAACTCATGGATCAAACATGGTCATCAAACTGGATATGAACAAGGCCTACAACCAAGTTGAATGGAGCTTTATTAATAGAGTCTTGGCAGGTATGGGCCTTAACTCCTGGAATATGGATATCCTCTTCCATTGCTTCAATGCTGCATGGTTTTCAGTTTTGTTTATGGGTAAATATTATGGTTTCTTCAAGTCTACCTAGGGCCTTAGGCAAGGGGACCCGATCTCACCTACTATGTTCATTCTCATTCAGGACATGCTGAGCTGAATCCTCTAGAGAAGTATCAGCAATGGAGGAATTCTTTCATATCACTGCTGGTTGAAGAATCCAACAATCTCCCACCTGATGTTCACCGATGATACCATCCTGTTCCTGAATGGAAAAAGTAGATCCCTGTGCAGCTTAAACGAGGTGCTGGATGGTTATTGCCATTGGAGCGGGAAAAGCATCAATAAAGGAAAGAGTGAATTATTCATCTCCAATAGGTGCTCGGTCGAGAGGGTGGATTTTTTCAACAAGTTTCTGGGCATACAGAGGGGGGAGTTCCCTACAAATTAACTCGACATGCCTATATCATCTGGTAGACTTCGGATTTGGGACTTCGACGCCCTCCTCTCCAGGATTACAGAGAGATTACTGAACTGGAAAAATAAGTTCTTATCTTTTGGAGGGAGGATAACCCTGGTGAACAACGTCTTTGTGGCTGCCCCCATTCACGGCCTCTCCTCTAGCAAGGTCCCTAAGGGTGTGATAAACTCCATCAATAGGATCCTCACCTCCTTCATATGGGACCCATATGCAAAAGGGAAGAAACACTGGGTGTCCTGGATCAGAATGGAAAAACCTGTGGGTGAAGGGGGAATCAGTGTGCACAACCTAAGTGATACCATCTTCTATATGCATCAAAGGCTTGCATGGAGCATACTGGAACGACGTAATCTATGGGTCTCTACCATTCACACTCACTCGTTGTGGTTTCATGGATCGGTGGATGGGGGTCACTCTACCCTCTGGTCGACAGTTGGGCTGATTTTTGAGGTCCTTAGACCCTTTTCCCGTTGGTTGATTGGGATAAGAGACCTCTCGTTTTGGCACTAGGACTGGGGGGGCAGTGTGTTGGAATTTCCCAGGTGCCCAGCCATGAATATTACATTCAGGGAAGCGAGCCTCTTCCCATCTTTCATATATTCAGTTCTGGATAACAGTCAGAGGGAGATTTTCCATCTCATTGAGATGAACTCAGAAGATGATAGATGTATCTTCATCGCTTCCCCCTCGGGCCTCTTCTCATCGAAGGTCTTCTGGGGTGTGGTTCATGGACCGGTGTATCCAGGGGGATGGGATGAGATTATTTGGGGGAAAAGCATTCCCAATAAATACAACTTTCTCACATGGAGGCTTTGTAACAGAGCCCTTCCGACTGATGATAGCATCCTAAGGTGTGGAATCCAGGTGCGTGTACTGTAGGGTGCATAGAGAGGAGAGAACTACTCATCTGTTCTTCGGCAGCGAATGGGAAATCGAGGTCTGGAATGCCCTAGGGTAATTTTAAGTGGTTCTTACTCCATATGGAGATATCCTTTCCTTATTGGAGGACTGGTTCCATGGTGCTGAGGGAGGCGAGGTGGAGAAGGTGGCTCGCTCGGTGTTGCTGCATGCTGGGTGTTGGTGTATTTGGCAGGTGCAGAACAAGATGAAGCATGAGGGCGGGGCAGTGATAGCTTGAGTTGTAATTGTCTGGGCGAAAAATCTATTGCTGGACTGGAATAAGTTAGTGAAGTCTTTGAAAGAGGCTCCCTCGCTCCACTAATTTCAATCCTGTTCCAGGGTGAACGTGTCTTCCAGTAGTAGTTCAGGCAACTGGGTTAGCTAGCGTACCCCTTCAGGTGGCTTGAAACTCAATACGGACGTTTCTTGTATACAAGGGTACATGAGTGGTGGAGGGGGTGTTGCGGGATGTTTTTGGATCTGTTTACTTATCTTTCTCAGCCAGGCTGGGTCAGGGATCCTCTCTCTAAGCGGAGGCTATGGCTATGCTCACCGGCCTCACCTTGTGTAGGCACTAGGGGCTGGACATTTCAGAAGTCGAAACGGACTCCTTGGTTGTCCATGATTCCTTGAAAGGGTGTGGTGTCGCACCTTGGTCAATATTCTATACTATTAGGAAATAAAAAAGTATTTTCAATAGGAACATTAGTGTACGACATACCTGGAGGGAGGGGAACAAGGTGGAAGACTACCTAGCCCCAGTGGGGTACCCTAGCATGGTGGATGTGTTTCTACACATGGCTGGAATCATTAAATCCAAGGGGATCGATTTTATTAAAGGGGATGCCCTCGGGTTACACTACTTCAGACCCCCATAGGCTTACTTCTAGGGGGGGGGAGCTCCTTTTGGCCTTCTTCTTTTTTGTACTTTTTTTGGTTTTCCTTTTTTCAATAAAATTACAAAAACAATGTTGGATGGATGGTAATTCTAATATGAAAATTTGGGTTGAATTAACTTGGTTCACATCAAGGGTTGACTTCCAAATCTAGACTTGGTGTAACTAAGAGGAAAGGGTTGAGGAAATCCAATTTAAGGATTTCAGAATTGGGGAGTCCACTCAACAGATCAAGGAAATGTGAGTTAATGCAGTCGGAATTTGAAATACTCACTTGAAAACCATTCAATTTTCTTGACCAACCAAAGATGGGGTAATGAGAAGGGGAATATATATCCTTACCACTATAATGTCCAAGAAATATGATATTCTGAAGCCAATGGTGAAAGCTATTGGGTTTTGATAAAATAGCGAGAGATTAATAAATATAATATTTATTTATTTGCCTAATTTTATCAGATAAAGTACTAAAATTATGATAATATTATTTTTAGAAGCAGTAATAAAAATGACTTCAAAAATATCACTATGATCCATACTTGAGAAGGATAACATTCTCACCAGCACAAATTTCTAAAAGTGGCAAAGGTGCTTGCGTGTTATCCTATATCATGAAAGGAAATTATATGTGCTGGAAGAACCTATTCCTAATGTGCCTGATAATGAGGTTAGTGAGTAATAGTTATCTCTCTATGAGAAAAATTTGAACGATGCCACATATGTTCAATGTTTTATGTTATCATTCACGACCAATGAACTTTTGAAGCAACATGAGGGCATGGATGCATATAACATAATGTCTCACATTTAGGGTCTATATTAAGTGAAGGTGAGACAAGAGAGATACAAGATCTCCAATTCTCCATTTACAACTAAGATTAGAGAGTTAGCGCCAAATGGGTCTCATGTAGTCAAGATTATTGGATACATTGAACGCTTAGACATCTTAGGGATTAAATTACCGGATGAGTTTCACACAGATCTCATACTCTCCTCACTACCCAAGACCTTATCTAGTTTTATTATTAATTATAATATGAGCAATAATGAGAAGAGTATTTCAAAACTTCTTAATTTGATTCACCAAGTAGATAAGGACATGAGGTGTGATAAACCCACAATCCTTATGGTGAATAAGAAAATGAAGAACAAGGTGAAGGGACCCATGAATCATAAAAATTCTAAAGCTCTCGAGCACTGTACTTCCAATAAGAGGAAGATCCAGAGGCAGGGAAAGGAAAAGGAGGAAATATGTTTTATACATGGAAAACAAGACCACTAGATGAGGAACTACACTCAAAATCAAGGGTAAGCTAAATGTGCATTTGTTATCGAGTGTAATATTTCAATATGTACATATTGGGTAATATATATAACTTTTGGTGCTCACATATGTATCCAAATTCATGAACCAAGTAGAATTCGAAAGATTTATAAAGGAGAGGTAGATTTGAGAGCTACTAATGGTGCAAGGCTAGATTCTCTAGCCATTGGTGACTACCACCTTTCATTACCAACAAGAATAATTTTTGTTTTAAAGGATCGTTATTATGTACCAATGGTTACCAATAACACAATTTATGCATCATTCCTATATGTATATGGTTTTATTTTCATGTTTGGAAATAAAAGTTATTTATTTTATAAATACAACAAATGTTATGGTATGACACATTTAAATAACGATCATTATGTATTAAATTATGAAAATAAATTATTGGAAAATGATAACAAATCTTGTTCACATGAATCATATAACACCCAGCTATGGAATCACCGTCTTGGTCATGTAAACAAGAAGCGTTTGAAAAATCTCTATCAAGATGGTTATTTAGACTCTTCGATTAGATCAAGGTGGTGAATATCTTAACCAAGAGTTTATCGAATTTATATGGTAATTTGAGATTCTATCTCAACTCACTCCACCTTACATACCATATTTAAATGATGTTAGTGAAAGGAGGAACTGTACCTTGTTAGACATGGTAAGGTCGATGACGAGTCATGTATATCTTCCATTATCCTTTTGGGGATATGCATTAAAAACTGCAACATATACATTAAAATGAGCACCAACTAAAGTATAAAATAGAATTCCCTTCAAGTTATGGAGTGGAAAGAAACCCATTTTGCTACATAAACGTGTATGGGGTTGTGAGGTGTTTGTTAAGGAATTATCAAGCAATAAACTAGCACCATGGGAAAAATGTGTATCTTTATAGGGCATCATAAAGAAACAAAGGGATACTCCCTATACAACCCCTCATACAAGAAAGTAACTATCGCCAAACAAGACGTCTTTCTTGAGAGGTATAACATCCTCAAAAAGGATAGTGGGAGCAAGATTGACTTTGATGAAGTTGATGCTCAAGATACACAAGAGATGGTAGAGGAATAGATTTCATAGGTCCCCATGGAAGAAGTAGTTCCTGAAACACAAGTACTACATAGGAGCACAAAAGAGGTAAGGGAACTAGAGATATATGATTTTCTAGTCACCAAAGATGGTGACTAATTATTGGTTGACAACGATGAACCACTCTCCTACAAAAAGATAGTAGCAAGATCAGGAGCAAAAAGATAGAGAGAAGCCATGAATTCTGAAATGGATTCCATGTATCGGAACCAAGTTTGGGTTCTCGTTGATGCGCCAGTTGATGTAAATCCCGTAGACTGCAAATGGGTATTCAAGAGAAAATAGGACATAGAAGGTAAAGTAAATACCTATAAAGTAAGGATAGTGGCTAAAGGGTTTAAACAACGTCAAGGAATTGACTATGATGAAAATTTTTCACTAGTTTACATGTTTAAATCCATCATAATTCTACTTTCTATAGCATCTTACCATGACTATGAAATTTGGAAGATGGATATCAAAACTACTTTCCTTAATGGGAACCTTCATGAAGATGTCTATATGACACAACCAGAAGGGTTTATGACTCTAGGTGACTCCAAAAATATTTTTAAGTTCAAAATATCTATTTATGGATTGAAGAAAATATCTAGGTCATGGAACATTTGATTCAATGAAGATATAAATGAATTTGGTTTCATTAAGAATGAATGTGAGCTATGTGTTTACAAGAGATTTAGTGAAAATGAATTTGTTATCCTAGTAGTATATTTTGATGACATATTACTTATTGGAAATGAAATACCAGTCTTATAGTCTCTTAAGGATCAATTAAACAAGTGTTTCTCTATAAAGGACTTAAGTGAATAATGTATTCTATGTTATGTACTAGACTTGATGTTGCCTATGCATTGAGCATGGTAGGAAGATATTAAAGCAGATCTAGGATAACAACATTGGTATGATTTTATGGTTATCCTCAAGTATGTAAGAAGAACTACAAATATGTTCCTGGTGTATGGAGGAGATGAGGAGCTGGTTATCAAGGGTTATAATGATTCTAGTTTTCAAACAGATTAGAATGATCTGAAGTCGCAATCAGGATATTTTTTCTATCTCAAGGGAGGAGTTGTGTGCTGGAAGAGTTCAAAGCAGCTAGTTGTCTTTGATTCTATAGAAGAGTCTGAGTATATAGCAGCTTATGATACATCCAAAGAATCCGTTTGGATATAAAAATTTGTTTAGGAGATTGATGTGGTACCTATTAGTAAAGACCATATCATATTTTATTGTGATAATACTACAGTGTTGACTCTTGAAATAGAGCCAAGGTCACACCAACAGACAAATCATATATTCCAGAAGTATCACCTCTTGAAGGATTTTTATCAGAGGGGTGAAGTTACAGTAAAAAAAGTTACCATAGATGAAAATGTGTTAGACCCCATGAATAAAGGCTTATGTTATTAAAAGAATGAGTATCTTGTGAGTGTTAGCAAACTAAAGGTTGCTAGTAGTTGGATCTAGTGTAAGTGAGAGTTTGTTGGAGTTGGTGCCCTAGAACCAACTTTTTTACTTTATGATAACCCATATTTATAGTTTTGAGTATTAATAAAATCATTATCACATAATGATTATTATTTTTCATAACATAGAATGTGATAATGTCCTAATAGTAGTTATCATATTAAATGGTTATAGCATATGGCATCCCACATTTTTATTACATAACTTTTCACTAAATTTTATAAATAGAGGATCTTTTAAAGTTTAGTGTCTTGGAAATAAGGTACATAATACATGAAAATATGAAAAAATTATTCTAATACACTTGAATGGATTCATCACAGGTTCATCCTAAGTTTAAACACTACATCTCATAACCTGAGGACATACATCAAAGGAAAGGGTGAGTAGAAGGCCTAGTAAGGGTAAACAAGGGAAACGATTTACTTGTGATCTTGAGGAATATCAATAAGAACTTGAGAAAATAAATAAAGGCATGATAAAGAGGAATATAATAATAATAATAACATTAATAATAACTTTTAAATTTGTCTACAACATTTACTTTATACATTCATATGCATATCACAAAGGCTTTTCACCGAGGTGTCATAAAAATTACCAAGGATATTCACAAAGGTATTGTAAAACATGTCATTTATAGAGATTAAATTCTTTACCCAATGAATTAGAGAGCTATGAGTTCTATGAGGGTGAAACATTAAAAGTTTCTCCTCCACACTGTAAGGGCTCCTGAATCAATCTCCAAGTGAAACAGTCACCACCGCCAATAAGAACCACCAAACACTGCAAAGCATCGCCAAGCATAACCAAGTACCACCAAGCATCAAATTCGAAAAATACAAATCATATTTTTTTGCAACACCCTAAGATTTTAAAATTTATTTTAATTTATTCAATAATGTGTGATATACGCAACTTCAATCTTAAACAAATCGTGATATATTATTATTTAAATATAACTATTATGTCCCAGCCGTTGGTTTAGCGGGTATGATTAGGAATAAACATATTATGAAATATATGTCGAAATTTTTTCCTTAATAAAATGAATAATCAATCATGTATTTATTATAAATTCTTTGGAAATAAATATAAAATATTTTGAAGGTAAAATAGATGTTTTTCATAAAACTATTTTCATGCGTTTAATGTATTTTTATCTTAATAGATTAAATTTATCACTATTTATAAATGATTATAATGATATAAGTAAATTATATATATCCAATTTAATTAATTAACATTAATTTAATTATATTTATTAGGAAATAAATGAGAATAAAGTCATTTTATGCTTCAAAAATGCATTTTCTTCAAAAATGGGTTTTATTGCATTTTGTGCATGAAAATTATAATTAATTTCTGCCATTTTTAGAAATTTTATTTTATAAAATGAATATAATTTTTTAAATTATCATGTCAATATTATCTTAGGGTGATGTTTTGGTATTTTTCTGAAAGGAATGATTTTTCAGTGAATAGTGAAAAATACCAATTTTTGTAAACTGTTATTCCTTTTAATTAAATCAAGTAATTGAAAAGTATGATTATGTTTTGAATATGTTATTAAAGTAACATAAGTCTCATTTAGTTATAAATAATCTAATTAATTACATAGGAATCAACATTATACTTTATTTTTCTATAAGTTCTTTTTTGGGATTAAAAACACATTTTTTCTAAAAACCGTTTTTATATACGCAATGTATTTTTATCTCAATAAATTATATTAATCTATATTTATTAATTATTTTAATTCAATTTATATATTATATATTCAAAAAAATATTCTAACTTTCATTTTATGGTTTTACTAGGCAAGGAATAAAAGTAAATTTAGTTTTATGCTTAAAAATACATTTGTCTAAAAACAGGTTTTCATTGCATTTTTCTCATTTATTTAAAATTAATTACTACCACTTATAGAAATTAAATTTTATAAAATGGATTACATATTTGAAACCAACACGTACAAATTTAGTAATAAGGGAAATTTCATTTTTGGTCTGGGTAAATCAGGTTAACCTAGGTTAAAAATAAGTGATAAGGCCACTAAGTTTCATCACAACTCTTATTGGATGAATAGATTTATACCCTTATCACCTTGGTATCTAAATTTATTTTTTATGGGACACTTTTCCATGAAAATCACTAAATAATTTTTAAATATTTTGAAAAACTCCAAGTGTGTCATCTCCCTCACTTAAAAAGGGTACCCCTATTCTATTTTCTATACACTTTAAGAGACTCTTAGATCAACCAAGGTTGTCATGACCCGACCCTACTGGTCTCGAGCCGCAACTACCCCAAGCCCGCCTCCATAGGCCAGGGGCTGGCGACAAGCGCCGAAGGCATAACAATCTCGGGGAGGCCTTTTCCTAAGTACCTGTACACACACACACAACCCACTCAATACAGAAGTGCAGAGTAAAAAAGGAAACTAAAGGACAAATAACTATAACCCAACCATTGACATGCATCACCCTCTAAGTAGGGAAAAGTAAAGTGCTGAAAAGTACTGACAGATATTGAACAAGAAAAGGGAAAAAACACGCGCCCAACTATAAAAGTGTCACAACTCAGCAAAAGGTAAAAAAATTAAACAACTGGTGAGTTTCACACCTGAAAGACCTACTATGACCACCAAACACAGCCCAATCTCCTGTGTCCTCTACGCTCCTCTGTAGTCTCAATCGACCTATCCGTCGTTTGTAGGGGCACACCAAGTGCGGGAAAAGCCCAAGAAGGGGTGCGTATAAGGATACTCAGTAGGATGCCTCGAAAGCTCGAGGGAGAAACAAAGGAGATACTAAAACAGTGAGCAGTAGATAGAACCAAGAACAATTAGAGAGTACAATAAATAGAATGTAGCTCAACCCAATAGAAGAAAGGAAGTAGACTCATCCAACCAAGAGGAACTAGACACAGAAAGTACGTGGCATATCCTGCGTGTCTTCACCCCTCCTAGAAGGAGAGTAACTGAACCCCAGGAGTGGGAATAAAAGTAGGGTGTATATATATATATATATATATGCTCAACAAGAAACCTGAACGAGTGCGTAAGGGGATCTCTATCTCCAACCTCAGCCCAGGATAAGTCACTAGTAGTTCTAAGGGTATCCATCACTAATGCCCAATAGTCCCACACGTCAAAGCTACCTCACCGCTAAACCATACCACCAAAAGTCCCACTCTAGTAACCATGGAGAAAAAGCACTGGCTAGCCTCATCAAAAGGGGAGGAGTCTAAAAGAAGTCGATGGGTAACCCACTGCCCAACCCAACTGGAGGGTAAACCCTAAAGTCAATGGGTAACCCACTACCCAGCCCTGCTGGAGGGTAAACCCTAAGGTCAACGGGTAACCCACTGCCCACCCCCACATGAGGGTAAACCCGTAACTGGTCTGATAACTCTGCACTGTCGCGCCATCACTGGGTGTCGCTAACATCGCGACCGTGTGTTGGGTCGGAGTGAGTCAAAGAAACCTCTGTCCAAAGTCCTTTCATATTTCCACATTTAATGAGATCTCTAAAGAGGCTCTTCTCACCCGAACAGATTACATCGTTGTAATCCTCACGAAAAAACACACGAGATAGACTACTTACTCACTGGAAACAGGCTCTCGACGAAAAAGTTACTCAACACCGCTTTACGCCCACACAGCGTCTCATGGGGCCCACACCTCGGTCCTGAAAAAGGTCAGGTGAAATACACCATCATGACACTCTCGGAAAAACACGCCAAAACGACTACTCATTCTCCCCAAATAGATGTCTGATGAAAAAGTCGCAAAACGCTGCTCACAGCTTAAAAGACGGCCCATTGGGCCCACACCGCAACTCCGGCTTCAACACCTAAAACCACCTTGGACCACTTCATCTTGACGCCAGGGTCACAACGCCACTGATGGTGCCTTAAACGGACTCCAGATGTGTCCGCTCCATCCGAAAGAAGAATCCCGGTGTAGTACTTAACGATCATGATGCGCCACCGAGCCCCCGTCTCGGGAATTAAAATTTTCCAAGACCATCTCAAAAGCTTCTTCTCAAGTTGAGGATTTCACTTCTATAGACGTCACACAAAACGGACACCCGTAGTGAATGTTACGGGTGCCCGAAGTCGAGGGGGCGAACCCCTTGGGTTTGACCAGCCTGAACCCTGGTCCACGCCCATGTTGAACGGACCTCGTGGCCGTTCGTGGTCTCGCGCAGAGACCCACCGAAGGCAGGTCTCGGTCCCCGCACGGGGCTGCGCGCCGTGACCCCGCCCCGTCACGCCCCAACGAGCTCGCCCGCCGCCGCCGCCAGGGACACCCTGCGCCGCCTGGATTTGCCGCACCACCTGGGTCCGCCGCCGCGCCGCTGTCCTGGAACCGCGCCGCCGTTTCCTGGAACGCCCCGCGCCGCTGCCGTCGCCTGTCAGAGCTCCCAAGAACCGGTAGAAAAAGAGGAAAACGGTCGGGAAACTTCTCGGGGCCACCCCGGACGCCCCGGGGCTCGAAATTTTGATCCGAAAGGATCGTTGGGAAGATAAAATCAATACCTACTCAAATAGGTGATTATCTCAATGATCGAACAACATTTAAATTCAAGAAAAATCATTTTAATGGGGTTGCGGGAATTAAAATTTAAAACGCACGAGCCTACCTTGCTGGGCGTAGGCCGTAGCTTCGCCGACAATCCTCCGGAGTCACCTCACCTTGCTGGAGAGGTGGAGGAGAGGGAAGGATCCTTTTGAGAGGAAACCACTAGGGAAGAAGTATGGGGAAGAGGAAGGGTGGGGGTGGTTGTGTTTAAATAGAAAAACACTTAAACCCCCCGCCCGTAGACACCGTACCCGAACTTTCGGCGAGGTCGGGGTTAGGCTGCCTTTAGGGTAAAATCTATGCTCTGAACGCAATGGAGGTCTTGGAATTTTAATTTGAGCATATTTTTAGAAGTTACAAAGTTCACGCCCAAGGCTGCTAAATTACGAAAACGCCCCTGGTGGCGTTTTCCACAGAAGGGTCGTGCTCGTAAAAGTTACACCCCTCTTAGGGTAAACGGAACATTCCGGACTCAACGGTGCCCTCAGTTTTCCCATCCGAGCAACTATTTAGGAGTTATTCTATTTATTTGGTGTGTCTAGTGTGAACATACTTAAAATTTAATTCCGGCCACACCGGGGCTCGGAATCACACGCCATCTGAATGTCCTGCTCTAGAATAACATTAAGAAAATTTCAAGGTCTTAGAGGCTCAAAACCTGGGTTCTTACACCATTCCATCCTTCAAGTTTTTCATCCCCGAAAAACAAAACTACAAAAACAACTTGGGATATTGAGCCCGCATCTGGCTCTCCTATTCCCAGGTGCTCTCCTGAACTCTCCCATACTGCCACAGTACATGAACCAAAGGAATGGTCTGTCCACACAGTGTCCGCTCCTACCGGTCCTCAATCGCCATCAGGTTCTCCGCAAAGGTGGATCCATCCTCAATGTCCATCTCTCCCCAGTCGATAACGTGCGTGGGGTCATGCATGTATTTCCTTAGCTGCGACATGTGGAAGACGTCATGCACCCTCTCCAGCTGTGGGGGTAGAGCAAGATGGTAGGCAACCTCGCCGACCCTGCGCACGATCTCAAAGGGCCTGATGAACCTCAGGGACAGCTTGCCTCCCCAGCCAAACCTCCGAGTACCACGCCGTGGGGAGAACCTAAAAAAGACATGGTCCCCCTGCTCGAACTCCAAAGGCCTATGATGACGATCTGTGTAGGACTTCTGTCTGCTCTAAGACGTCCTCATTCACTCACAGATGATCTGCACCTTCTCTGTCGTCGCCTGCACCAACTCTGGGCCCACAAGGGAGGTCTCCCCAACCTCCGTCCAGCACAACGATGACCTACAGGGTCTCCCGTAGTGGGCCTCAAAAGGTTCCATGCCGATAGTAGAGTGGTAACTGTTGTTGTACACGAACTCCACCAAGGGTAAGTGATCCTCCCAGCTCAGGCCAAAGTCTAACATGCACGCCCTGAGTATATCTTCCAACACCTGGATAGTACGCTCATTCTTCCCATCCATCTAGGGGTGAAAAGCTGGACTCATTCGCAGCTGGGTCCTGAATGCCTCCTGCAGGTCTCGTCACAATCGCGATGTAAACCACATGTCACGGTCAGAGATGATCGTTGAGGGTACTCCATGAAGGCGGATGATTTCCCGAACGTACAGTCTCCCCAGACTCTCCACCAAGCTCTGCTCCCTGATGGCAAGGAAGTGCGTCAACTTCGTGAGTCAGTACACTATCACCCAAATGGAATCGTGGCCCTTCGCTATGCGCGGGAGCCTTGTGACGAAGTCCATAGATATTCCATCCCACTTCCACTTCGGGATATCAAGGGGCTGCAACAACCCTGCCGGAACCTGATGCTCTACCTTCACCTACTGACAGGTAAGACATTGAGAAACGAACTCAGTTATGCTCCGCTTCATACCAGACCACCAAAACTGCTGCTGAAGGTATCTTTACATCTTCCCCACATCGGGATGTAAAACCAAGGGAGAAGTGTGGAACTCCCACATCACCTCCTCCTGCATCTCCACTAGTACTACAACTCACCCCTGGAACAGGATCTCATGATTCCCTCCTTCAGAATACCCATCGGGTGTGTCTCCCATGGATATCTGATCACGTAGTACCTCACTGTCGACATCCCCCAGCTGTGAATCTCTCACATGCTCAAGGAGTGAAGAAGTTAACACCATCGACTGCAGAAAATCCGTACCCTCATGCTCCACCAAGGTTAGACATAGGGAATCCAACTGCTCTAAAGCTTCCCGCACTAACCGAGCCTGGGACTTCCTACTAAGAGCATCTGCTACTATGTTGCCCTTCCCTGGAGTGTAGACTATCTCGAAATCATAGTCCTGCAGAAACTCCAGCCAGCGCCTATGCCTCAGATTCAAATCCCTCTGAGTGAAGATATACTTGAGGCTCTGGTGGTCTGAGTAGACCAAAAAATGCTCACCCAGAAGGTAGTTTCTCCATAACTTCAAGGCAATGACCACTGATGCCAGCTCCAAATCATGAGTCACATAATTCTGCTCATGGGGCCTTAACTACCGTGACCCATATGCAATCACTGCTCGCTGCTGCATCATCACGCACCTGAGCCCAGCTTCTGAAGTGTCACAGTATACTATGAACTCAACGCCCTCCTCTAGAAGCCTCAGTACCGGAGAACTAGTTAGCCTCTGTCTTAACTCCTCAAAGGACTTCTGGCACTAATCAGTCCAGGTAAACGGTCGTCCCTTCCATTCCAATGTGGTCAAAGGGTTGGAAATCCTGGAAAAATATTCCACGAACCTCCTGTAGTACCCTGCCAAACCAAGGAAGCTCCGCACCTTTGACGCATTCTTGGGTGGCTCCCAAGAAAGCACTGCCTCTATCTTTGCGGGATCTACGGCCAATCCCTGATCCATAATGACATTCCCTAGAAAGTGAACCTCATGAATCCAGAACTGACACTTCGAGAGCTTCCCATACAACTGGTGCTCTTGGAGTAAGTCTAGGACCATCCTCAAATGCTCCACGTGCTCCTCTTCCATCGCAGAGTAGATGAGTATGTCGTCAATAAAGACAACCACAAACTGGTCCAAGTACGGCTGGAAGATATGGTTCATCAAAGCCATGAAAATAACGGGGGCATTCGTCACGCCAAAGAGAATCAGCAGAAACTCGTAATGCCCATATCGACAACGGAAATCCAACTTCGGGATATCAGCCTCACGAACCCGCAGCTGGTGGTAGCTGGATCGAATATAAATCTTGGAGAACCACTTTGCACCTCTCAACTGGTCGAAGAGGTCATCGATCCTCGACAAAGGGTACTTATTCTTTATCGTGGCCTGATTCAGGTGACGATAATCCACACAAAGCCACAGACTCCCATCTGCCTTTTTCACAAACAAAACTAGAGCTTCCCAGGGGGACACACTGGGCCTGATGGATCCCTTCTCACAAAGGTCATCCAACTAAATTCGTAGATCCCTAAGCTCTGTGGGTGACATCTGATAAGCCACACATGATATTGGGGCAGTCCCCGGCTGCAAGTCAATGCAGAACTCCATCTCTCGCCTTAGAGGTAGTCCCAGAACATCCTCGGGAAAGAAGTCCATATAGTCCTATACAATGGTAGGGATCTAGGTTCCTGTAGCATCTGCTGCTCCGAGAGCCATGCTTGCCAACTGGTAAGAAAAAGGTCGGGGTCTCCTGATCAGACAACCCATCTGCTCTGCCATGAGGTCTCATTCACCAAGGATGTTGAACCTCATCCCATCAGAAAACACACCTCTGACTCGTCTGTGACGATAGTTGATCTGGGCGTGAACCATAGAAAGCCCATCCATGCCCAGGATGACGTCATAAGGTTCCATCGTGATGACGAGCAGGTCCCATGTGAAACTCCCTCCTCTGAACGACAGTTCGCACTGTCTGCAGATAAAGGTCACTAACGAGGCACTTCCCATAGGAACCTCGAGGCTAAGTGTAGGTGTCAGTGCCTCTACTAGAAGCTCCAACTCCCATACCAACAACAGCGATATAATGGAGTAGATGGAACCTATGTATACTAGTACCAAAGCAAGCGTAGAGTAAACACAAAGCATACCTCGAACCATCTCGTGTGCTGGGGGGTCACAAACACCCATAGCCTGAAGCTGCCCGCGACCCCTATCGCCAGCTCCCTGAGCCTGGCGTGGGCCGCCCAGTGGTGGCGGTGGAAGGACCTCAAAACGCCTTCCTGGACCTCTAGGTCCTGCTGCTCTTCTTGTGCCGCCTCCCTGAGGACCACCCCATCCTCTCCTGGGGGGTCCCTGGTCACGGCACTGCCTTTGCCACTGTGGTGCACCCATTGCCTGCCACAACTGCTCGGTACGCCTGGTCGGGTAGTCCCGTGCTAGGTGGCCCCGTCCGTCACATGCATAGAACCAGATCTCTCCTGCCTGCCCCAGTGCTCCACGGATCCACTACGGTGTACAACCCTACCCCTGAGTCTGCTCACGGAAGGGCCTCCTTGACTGAGGCTCTGCTCTCTGCCGCCTGCCTGTCACCGAAGACTCTCCTTTGAAGCGACCACAGCTAGGCCCTATCAGCTGGCGTACCTCATCCAAGAACCTCTCATTCACGATCACCCTCTCTAGAACCTCAGCATAAGTAGGGATGCACAGGGGCACTACACTAGCACAGATCTCCCTGCGAAGACCCTGCTCAAACTTCTGCGCCCGAATGTAACTATCGCAGATCATATCCTGTGAGTAGCGTGTTAGATTGGTAAACCGGGATGAGTACTATGCCACAGTCATTCCCCTTGCTTTAGTTCTAGAATATCTTGAATCTGAATGGAGTGTAAGCAAGAGGGGGAGTACTCCTCCCGGAAGAGTTGCCGGAAGCTATCTCACGTGAGAGATGACTCGTCGTGGGTCTGCATCACCAACCCCCACTAACGCCCGACCATCCTATGAAAAAGGCTGGTAGCTAGAGCTACCATATGGTCTGCTGGTGTCTGTACCGACCTAAAAAGTCAGTCCACGGACTCTAGCCAGTCTTCCGCTGCCTGGGGATCCAGGTCTCCATGAAACTTCTGCAGTCACTGACATTGAAAGTCTCAAAGCACACTCAGCCTATGCTCAACCTTGTCCTGTGCTGCCGGTACTAACTACCGCTCCTCAGGTGGAGGGGCTACTGCTAAAGCACCAGGCAGAAGGGGGTCACGTGAGGGCCCCTGAACTGACGCCTCATCGCTCACCAGGTCGTTGTCACAAACTGGAGAGGGTAACTTGGCTGGCTGTTGTCATGGGGTCATCCTGAAAATTGTCAAGGATTACCGCGATCAGATGAGAATATATATATATATATATATATATATATATATATATATATATATAACAGTAATAACAAATGGGATCTAACTCAACAAGGATAGTCAAAGACCCAAACCTACCAGATGCATGTTCCAAAGTTCCCTGCAACAAGTGTCTCGGCGTGCCGAGTCGACAAGCGAGTGATCAGGGTCATAGTGAATGGATACGTCGACTGCCCATACCATCCCTGGAATCCCTGGTCTGAGATCCTCTCTCGAGACACGTCGACACTATTTCCCTAAATCCTAACCAATTATTTTTTAGGGATGTCCGAACAACACCCCAAGGAACGAACCACCTTTGATACCACTTTGTCATGACCCGACCCTACTGCTCTTGAGCCGCAACTACCCCAAGCCCACCTCCATAGGCCAGGGGCTGGCAACAAGCACCGAAGGCGTACAAATCTTGGGGAGGCCTTTGCCTAAGTACCTTTACACACACACACAACCCACTCAATGCAGAAGTGCAGAGTAAAAAAGAAACTAAAGGACACATAACTATAACCCAACCACAGACATGCATCACCCTCTAAGTAGGGAAAAGAAAAGTGCTGAAAAGTACCAATAGATACTGAACAGGAAAAGGGAAAAAACACGCACCCAACTATAAAAGCGCCACAACCCGGCAAAAGGTAACAAAATTAAATAGCTGGTGAGTCTCACACCTGAAAGACCTACTATAACCACAGACCGCAGCCTAAGCTCCTGTGTCCTCTATGCTCTTCCATAGTCTCGATCGACCTGTCCGTCGTCTGCAAGTGCACACCAAGTGCGGGCAAAGCCCAAACAGGGGTGAGTATAAGAATACTTAGTAGGATGCCCCAAAAGCTCGCGGGAGAAACAAAGGAGATACTAAAACGGTGAGCAGTAGACAAAACCAGGAATAGTGAGAGAGTACAGTAAATAGAATGCAGCTCAACCTAACAAAAGAAAGGAAGTAGACTCGTCCAACCAAGAGGAACTAGACACAGAAAGCATGTGGTATACCCTGCGTGTCTTCGACCCTCCTAGAAGGAGAGTAACTGAACCCCAGGAGTGGGAACAAATGTAGGGTGTATATATATATATGCTCAACAAGAAACCCGAACGAGTGCATAAGGGGATCTCCATCTCCAAGCTCATCCCAGGATAAGTTGCCAACAGTTCTAAGGGTAGCCATCACCGATGCCCAATAGTCCCGCACGTCAAAGATGCCTCACCACTAAACCGTACCACTAAAAGTCCCGCTCCAGTAACAAAAGAGAAAAACCACTGACTAGCCTCGTCAAAAGGGGTGGAGTCTGAAAGAAGTCGACAGGTAACCCACTGCCCAGCCCATCTGGAGGGTAAACCCCCCAAAAAGGTCATCAGGTGACCCACTGCCCAGACCTGCTAGAGGGTAAACCCTAAAATATCATCGGGTAACCCACTGCCCAGCCCAACTGGAGGGTAAACCCTAAAGTCAATGGGTAACCCACTACCCAGCCCTGCTAGAGGGTAAAACCTAAGGTCAACGGGTAACCCACTGCCCAGTCCTGCTGGAGGGTAAACCTGGAACTGGTCTAATAACTCTGCGCTTCCCGCCCCATCACTGGGTGTCGCTAACATCGCGACCGTGCGTTGGGTCGGAGTGAGTCAAAGAAAACTCCGTCCAATATCCTTTCATATTTCCACATTTAATTAGATATCGAAAGAAGCTCTGCTCTCCTGAACAGATTACATCGTTGTAATCCTTATGGAAAAACACGCGAGATAGACTACTTACTCACTGAAAATGGGCTCCCGACGAAAAAGTTACTCAACACCGCTTTCTGGCCACAAAGCGTCTCGTGGGGCCCACACCTCGGTCTAAAAATAGGTCAGGAAAACTAATCCATCACGACGCTCTTGAAAAAACACACCAAAATGACTACTCATTCATCCCGAATGGATGTCTGATGAAAAAGTCACAAAACGCTGCTCACAGCTTAAAAGATGGCCCGTGGGGCCCACATTGCAACTCCAGCTTCAATGCCTGAAACCATCTTGAACCACTTAGTCTCGACGCTAGGGTCACAATGCTGCTGACGGTGCCTTAAACAGACTCCAGATATGTCCGTTCCATCTGAAAGAAGAATCCCGATGTAGTACTTAACGAACGTGACGCGCCACCGAGCCCCCGTCTCAGAAATTAAAAATTTTCTGAGACCATCTAAAAAGCTTCTTCTCAAGATGAGGATTTCACTTCCACATACATTACACAAAATAGACACCCGTAGTGAAAGTTATGGGTGTCCGAAGTCGAGGGGGCGAACCCCTTGGGCTGGATCGACTTAGGCCGACCCGCGCTGGCCGGCCCGGCTCGCAGCGTCGGCCCGCGGCTTACCCGCGCGGCCCGACCGCTGACCCCCGGTCCAATTCCAAGCCGATCAGCCCTCTTGGACGGCTGTGGTCTCGCACGGAGACCCGCCGAAGGTGGGTCTCGGTCCCCGCACGGGGTCGCGCGCCGCGACCCCGCCCCGTCGCGCCCCGACGAGCTCGCCCGCCGCCGCCGCCAGGGACACCTCGCGCCGCCTGGGTCCACCATGCCACCTGGGTTCGCCGCTGCACCACCATCCCAGAACCGCGCCGCCACCGCCTGGAATGCCTCACGCCGCCGCCGTCGCCCGCCAGAGCTCCCTGGAACCGCCGGAAAAAGAGGAAAACATCCGGAAAACTTCCCGGGGCTCGAAATTTCAATCCTAAAGGATCATTGAGAAGATAAAATCAAGACCTACACAACCAGGGGATTCACTCGATGATCAGAAAACATTTCGACTCAAGAAAAAGAATTTTAAGGGGGTTGGAGGAATTAAAATTTAAAACACACGAGCCTACCTTGCTGGGCGTAGCCCGTAGCTTCGCCAACGATCCACCGGAGTCACCGCACCTTGCCGGAGAGGTGGAGGAGAAGGGAGGATCTTGTTGAGAGTAAACCGCCAGGGAAGAAGTAAGGGGAAGAAGAAGGGTGGGGGTGGTTGTGTTTAAATAGCAAATCACTTAAACCCCCCGCCCATAGACCTCGTACCCGAACTTTCGACGGGGTCGAGGTTAGGCTACCTCTAGGGTAAAACCTACGCTATGAACACAATAGCGGTCTCATAATTTTAATTCGAGCGTTCGTTCAAAAGTTAAAAAGTTCACGCCCAATGCTGCTAAATTACGAAAACACCCCTGGTGGCGTTTTCCTTAGAAGGGCCGCGCCCGTAAAAGTTACACCCCTCCTAGGGTAAACGACACATTCTAGAATCAACAGTGCCCTCAATTTTCCCATCCGAGCAACCATTTAGGAGTTATTCTGTTTATTTGGTGTGTCTAGTGTGAACACACTTAAAATTAAATTTCGGCCACACTGGGGCTCGGAATCACACGCCGTCTGAACGCCCTGCTCTGGAATAACATTAAGAAAATTTCAAAGTCTTACAGGCTCAAAACCTGGGTTCTTACAAAGGCGTACCCAAATACCTTCTCAAAAACCCTCCCCACATTCTATATGTCCTGATTTGATCAAAATACCCACCTTATAATGGCAAAGGTGTAAACTTAAGGAGGTTTTCTGAAGAAGAGGTAAAACACTTATTTAAATTTTTTTATTTTATTTCTTCTCTTATCTCCTTCAAAATAATATATTATCTATTTTCTTACATTTCCATCCATTGAAAAATGACAATGTCATTCATGCGTATGTGTGGATTACCACCTCCATGAAGCGACGTGATTCGTTTTTTATCACCGCCTCACATGGATGGTATATTTAAGTGTATTTAAACATATAATATTATATTTATTATATAATCATAATTCTAGAAAGATAAAATTATACTTACCTTCTTTCCCCCACATTTGTTGAAAAATAGAAACATTACTCATGTGTACGTACAGACTACTGTCTCTATGATGTAACATAATTCATTTTTCATAATCACCTTACATGGTTGGTTATAAAAGTATAATTAATGTATAAAAAAGATAATTATATCACAATTAAGATTCTATAAATGATATAATCATGATCCATTTTACCATAGTCAACCCGCCACTGTTATTTTGGACATATATGCCGAATGTTCTCAAAACATCCAACGTGAACTTAATCAATCAAGTAATTAAGTATAACATGGATATAAGTGAAATAAAAGGAATAATAAACCTAAAAAGATTATTAAATAATTAAATAATTAATATAAGTTTATTATTTTGGATGATAAAGAATATATGTGACCATTCAAACTTGAGGAAAGAGACACTTTACATTAAAACCTCATTTTAAATGTTTTAATGATTTATTTTATAAATATTTTTATTTCATGTCTATATTATTAAAATTATTTTATGGATGTATTTATATTGACATAAATAAATTATAAAGGACATTTTATGTCTCTTTTTTTACTTTCTTTAAAAGGTTTTCAAAATGAATCTTTTTTCATATTTTATACGAGATTTTTTGATTTTATTTACAAAAAGGAAAAAAGGAATGTTCTATTTTAATGTATATGACATCGATGGATTTTACCACATCACAACTGTTATTCGATGTTTGGATTCATTTATAAGCTTACATGTTTTATTAAAAAAACCCTCATTCTATTTGTTTTGGGTATTTTCATTTTAAAAAATAGGTTTTAAAGGAAATAGATATATCTATATCCAAAAATGTTTTCAAAATTATATTTTTATGAGTTTGATGATGGAAATGTATTATTTTATGTGTTTCATGTATGTTATGGTTCTTGGAAATTGTTTATGATGATAGATAATCCTGACAAAACTCTCCAATATATTGGGTAATAATTTTGTTCTTCATATAATTATATTTAAATTAACTGAGTTGGTTATTCCATTTATAAGGGTTGTTGTAAGGGTTCTATAAAGATGATATCTCAAGGAACCTACATGAATTTTCTATGTTTTAAAATGAGTTTTCATGGAAATATTTTAATTTAATAAGGTAAGATAATGAGTTTTCATAGAAATATTTTAATATCATAAGGTAAGATAATGATATTTTGTTTTAAAAAATGATTATTCACTTTAAGGTTAACAAGGTATGTTTTTAAGAAAATGTTTTCCATGAGCTATCTTGTTTTCCAAGACACTATGATGATTATGATTTTTCCTTTATATTTTATTATAAAATATTTTATAAAGAACTTTGGGCCATAAAACTAATTTTATTTGTAAGTAAATGATTATTTGAGTTCAAAGTTTATTATGTTAATGAAAAAAATATCTTATATGATCTCATGGTTTTTAGATGGACTAACAAGTTTTTATTCTTCTTTTTTTATGTCCATTTCTAATTTTTTTGTGCTCATACCACATTTTAAAAAAAAATTCATTGGATTTTAAGGATGAGTGGGAAAAATGATGAAGACAAGTTGAAAATCATGAAGTTTTTTCATGAAAAGAAAACATGTTTCATTTTAAAGGTAATGTATTGTGGAAAAAATGGATACTGAGCGTAAGTATCCATATTATAATGTATGAGTTTATTATGTAAGATTTATGACCTAATTATCTAAAAATATATGCCTATAAAGTTCCTCAGGATTGTAACAAAATGAATTTTTATTTTAAAACTCAATATTATGCAATGTTTTAAGGTCAGATCCTTATAATCGGCATCAGGGTAAGAGTTTAGGTAACTTTAGAGGTTTTGATTTTATTTGAGCATAAGTTAAAATTCGTCTATAACCACAACAATTTGGGATAATTATAGTTATTTTTAGACAAATCAAAATATTTGAATAGAATATAACATGGTTAGGGATATCTTAGTGTTTATCCTCCTCATAATATGGTTTATTATGATTTTATTTCATATACTCACACTAACCATTTTTTTAGTAAATGGATGGAACTAGTAGGAACAAAATTAAAAATAGATATAAAGGAAAATGAGGTGTTTTTCTGAATGAGAAACTAAATAGAATAAGAGTTATAGTTAAAACTCATGTGGTTATTCTTAACCAGCTATCATGAGTTATGATTAACATCCCAAACCTAGGTGAGTTTACTAACACACAAAATAAAAAAAATGGAGTTCCATGGAATTTCAGGTGATTAAGATCATAAAGGTAAAAGGATTTAACATCCTATGTGTTAATAATATGGGAAGAATAACTTAGGTAAATGTATTGAAGGAACATGAAGATGTTTTATTTGTGGTAAAATATGGAATAGAGCAATAAATTACAAAGGAAAAAGGAAGTGTTCAATTAACACCATGAAGAGGAATAAATTTATTCCCAATGTATCAATTTAATGATTTAAATGTGAGGAGTATGTACATTAGTAAAATTGATTTACTAGGGGGAAAGAACAATAAGGGGACTAGTAATACCATATAGATAAAGGTTTAGAAATGTCTAATTCCATTATAGTTGAAGATGAGGAAACTATGAATGACATATAAAAGGTGTGGATTATATTTTTTATTATGTTTTGATATTGATTAATCTTAGGACATGATTCATATTTTTAATTGTAGAAAGGAATTATTAAGGAATAAGATGGGAAACATGGTTAATGGATTATGAATTAAATCAAAATATTGAAGTGTCTATATATAGGGATTCAAGAGTTATGATGTAGTGATAAATTTAAGGATGATCATAAGTTTAAAGAAATTAATAATCTTTTGAAGTTTTATGTGATAATAGAACTTTGTGAAGCATTTATTTTTTTAATAATTTTTTGAGGTATATGTAATCCTTATTCTTAACTTGTGTTTTAGTGAAAAGTTTATTTGAGGAATACTGATTTTATATTTTGTAGACATAAGCTTGAAGGTATTGATAACCTTTAGTATTAATATGATCTTTTATGTTGATGTAATTATGGTTAATTGGGAGAAAATAGTTATTACATTTTGGGAACATATGTTTTATCATATAAATAACCATGAGATTGAAAAATGATTTTGTGACTATGTGATTAATATTATTTTTGAAGAAGTTCACTACTTTGGAAACATTATATGATTAAGAAAATTGAAAATAATTTTGTCTAAGATGAGATTTTATTTGAGGAATAAAGGTTGAATTATATTTTTTTAAGTATATATGATTTTATTTTGGTTTTATGGTGATTTTAATTATTTATGGAAAAGATTATAATATTTTGGAGATTAGACAATTAAGACATTTACTTTTTTGGGCATATGACATTATGAGAGACTAATTTTGTTTGGAGAAAAATTTTAAATTGACCTTTGAAGAATACATGATCAA
Source organism: Viscum album (assembly GCA_963277665.1). Taxonomy (NCBI): domain Eukaryota; kingdom Viridiplantae; phylum Streptophyta; class Magnoliopsida; order Santalales; family Viscaceae; genus Viscum; species Viscum album. Next base: position 1,516,579,125 of record OY728136.1, on the reverse strand, counting down.
GTCCCTATGATTTTTGGGTTTTGAACCTAGTTGGGAATATTTTGAAGAGTTATTTATAGAATTTTTAAAGTTTAACTTTGGGCATTATTATTGTGGATTTTAAGATTAATGTAGTATTTCTTCATATTGGATATTATCTTACCTTGTTCCAATAATTTTCATTTTGGTTAATGTATAAAGATAGGATAAATAACTTGATATCATTTTTTGGATCATGTGATCTGTTAGAAGTTGATTTCAGCACTTCAAGTATGAAAAATTAATCTTGAATATTCATTTCTTAGAGTAAGAGATGAGATCAAAGTTGGAATTGATTGAAGCACAATTGAAGGATGAAATTTTTCTTATGAAATGGAAAGAATTCAAGTAAGTATATTTTCTAGTGTTATCTATCCTGATTTTAAAAGAATCCATCAACTCTAGGAAAATGATCTTGAAATAAATTTTTTATCCTTTTATGATTATTTCTGATGAATTGATGGTATTTTATATTCTAAAAAAAGAGTATAACATTCTCTTAAATGAATCTTATTTCCAAGTCCATGTTGTCACTTTATGCCAATGTTCTCCTTATATGGAAACCTTGTTACATGTTATTCTAGATGAAATTCATATTTCCATTTCCCTATTTTAAAAATTAATCTTTATTAACCCTTTTTATGATTTGAGTTTTCAACAAAGGCATTTTTAAATATTAAAAAGGTATTTACTTTAATAAATGCATGTTTTATATTCAACTCTGTGGAATTGTTTTTAATGCTTTTTATCAGGAGTAAGATAAAATTGTGAGGAAAAAATTTTCTCAAGGGGGTAGAATGTAACAACCCAAAATTTTAGAATTTATTTCAATGTATTCAATAGCGTGTGGTATATACAACATCAATCTTAAACAAACAGTGATATACTATTATTTAAATACAACCATTATAGTCTAGCTATTGTTTTGGTTGGTATGAATAAGAATAATAATATTATGAAATATGTGTAGAAATTTTTTCCTTAATAAAATTAATAATCAATCATGTATTTATTATCAATAGGTTTGAAATAAAGATTAAATATTTTGAAGGTAAAATTGATATTTTTCATAAAACTATTTTTACGTATTTAATATATATTTATCTTAATAGATTAAATTGAACACTATTTATAAATGGTTATGATGACATAATTAAATTATATTTATCCATTTTAATTAATTAACATTCATTTAATTATGGTAATTAATAATGTAATGGGAATAAAGTCATTTTATTGATCAAAAATACATTTTTCTTCAAAAAATGGTTTTATTGTATTTTGTGTGCGAACATTATAATTAATTTCTAAAATTTTTAGAAATTTTATTTTATGAAATGAATATAATTTTTTAAAATAATAACTTCAATATTATATTAGGGTCAATATTTGGGATGTTTTTTAAAAAGATCAATTTTTCAGTGAATAGTGAAAAATATCAATTTTTATAAAACTATCATTTATTTTCATTAAATCAAGTAATTGAAAAGTAACATTATGTTTTTAATTTGATATTAAAGTAAAACAAGACTAATTTAATTATAAATAATCTAATTAATTACATAGAAATCAACATTATACTTGATTTTGGTATAAGTTTATTTTGGGCTTAAAAACACATTTTTTCTAAGAAATGTTTGTATGCACGTGAATTGTTTTTATATCAATAAATTATATTAATATATATTTGTTAATTGTTTTAATTAAATTTATATATTATATATTTTAAAAAATATTAACTTTCATTTTATTATTTTTACTAGGAAAGGAATGAAAGTAAATTCAGTTTTATGCTTAAAAATGCACTTGTCTGAAAATAAGTTTTCACTGAGTTTTTCAGGATTATTTAAAATTAATTTATGCCACTTATAGAAATTTAATTTGATAAAATGGATTAAATATTTTGAATAAGTTTGTTTAAATTTATTAATGAGTGAAATTTCATTTTTGGTCATTATAAATAGTAACTTTGGTAAAAAATGTCTCACCATAATAAAAAGGTAAATCAGGTTAACCTAGGTTAAAAATAAGTGATAAGGACACCAAATTTCATATTAATTTTTATTTTATGAATTTATTTCAACCCTTATCACCTTATTCTTATAATTTATTTGTTTTTGGGACACTCTTTCATGAAAGCGACTTAATAATATTTAAGTCTTTTGAATAATTCCAAGTGCATCCTCTCCCTCACTTATAAAAAGACACCCCTATCTTATTTTATCCACACTTAAATAGCCTCTTAACTCATCCAATACCTAACCAAATACCTTAAAAACATACCCCCACACATCCTAGATGTTTTTATTTGATCATAATACCTAACTTAGAAGACCAAAGGTGTAAACCTATGGAGGTTGTCTGAAGAAGAGGTAAAACACTTAACTAAGTGTTTTTATTTCATTTCTTCTGTTATATCCTTCAAAACTATCTTAACCATTCCAATATAATAAAATCATTATCTACCATATATTTATATGTTATTATTTTTATTTTATAACCTTTATCCATATCCTATTTCATCAAATGGGAAATGAAACCATTATTTGTGTGTACAGAGGACTACTGCCTCGCGAACTGATCTAATTTGTTTTACATAACCATATCTCATGGATGGTTATAATTGTGAATTTAATGTATATATATATATATTATATTAATTCAATAATTATAATTTTTTAATGAAAATATATCATCTATTTTCTCACCTTTCCATCTATTGAAATATGATATCACTATTTGTGCGTACATGTGGATTACCACCTCCACGAAGCGATGCAGTTCGTTTTTCATCACCACATCACATGGTTGGTATCTATAAGTGTATTTAAAAATATTATTTTATATTTACTATATAATCATAATTATGTAAATATAAAATGATACTTACATTCTTTCCCCCACTTTTGTTGAAAAATGAAAATGTTACTTATGTGTATGTACTGACTACCATCTCCATGATATACCGTAATTCATTTTTCATAAAAACATTACATGGTTAGTTATAAATTATAATTAATGTATAAAAATTATAATAATTTCATTATTAAGATTATATAAATTATTTAATCATGATTTATTTGACTATAGGCAACCTACTGAAGTCATTTTCGACATATAAGCGGAATGTTTTCAAAACACCCGATAGGAACTTAATCGATTAAGTAATTAAGTATAACATGGATATAAGTGAAATAAAAGTAATAATAAATTTGAAAAATGTTATTAAGTAAATAATTAATATAATTTTATTATTTAGGATGATAAATAATGCACGTGACAAGTCAGACTCGAGGTAAGGGATACTTTACATTAAAACCTCATTTAAAATGTTTTAAAGATTTATTTTCTAAACATTTTTATTCCATGTAAATATTATTAAAATTATTTTATAGATGTATTTATAGACATAAATAAATTATAAAGGACATTTTATTTCTCTTTTTACTTTCTTTCAAATATTTTAAAAAGGAATCTTTTTATGTATTTTATACAGGACGTTTTGACTATCACGAACCAACCCAGGTCAACCCTGAATTGGTCACCCGAGTCGATCCGTAGCAAGGCCTAAGAGGTGTTCCCAATCCTCTCAGGCTAGAAAAAATCACCAAGGCATCAATATAGTACAATAAGGGAATGATTTCTTCCAATAAACAATACAAAAACTAAAAATTAGCAAGAAAGCGCATGTAGATCAAAAATATAAATAAGACTGAACTGAATATCATTTAAACAGGGAATTGAAAATACATCTGAAATACACACTATACTAACTGAACAGGATAACCAATATCTCTATATGACCCCATTGGTCATTTTCCAACTCAACTATCAAATGTCGCCAAGGTGAACACACCTAAGATGAAACCTACACAAGGAATAAAAATAGAAAAGAACTATAAGAATGAGTATTAAAACTCAGTAGGATAACCCAATATTCTATTCCCCAATGCACTACCTTTAAAATTAAAGAAACACTAGTTTCAAGTTTGAACTACAATTTATAAAAGTAAGTTTTTTTGTATATTTTACTCAAAAGAAAAGTACAACCCGTTGCCCCTTTTTATTTCCAAAACCAAATTCCTACAATTAGTGAGATATTAGCATTTTCAAGGGTAGAGGGATGTCTATATTTCAATCTTCACAAAAGATAATAAAACATTTTTCTTGATTTTTTTACAAAAAACTTATTAAAATCAACACAAAACTTTCCTACACAAACAATTCACAAGAAAGTACCACAATAATCATACTACAGGAGAAACAGAAATAACCATACCAGTGTCTCAACATCACTAAAAATGACTAAAGAAACAGACATAGGTGAACCAGGGAGATTGAGAATAATCCAAAAGACACTAATACATGAGACTCCCTTCCTAGTATCATGCCATACATGATGAAATCAAAACTCTCAATACGCTCATACACCCTAACTTAGGACAGACTAAGGTCAAACCCCAACCCAAACATATATCCACCTACTATGGGCCACTAGTTAGAACGTCGACTAACAGTGTAGCAATCATTATTAGAATAATTTCTCAATATGCTAGGTTCCTATGTCTCATGTATAATGGGGGTGATCCAACTGTTTCCAGCTGATCATCCAATAAAAAGTATATATATATATATATATATAGTGAATAAACAACAACATGCATCACCCTGAGCCATCCCGTGAATCAACTCACTTGCCATATAATAAATAGAATGCAAGGATTATATGCCAAGGACCTCTAATGATGGATCACGAGGATTTCCATAGTGAGGATATTCCAACCATTAAACATAACAAGGCATGAGATTTAATCCATGGATGTTTTCATAATAAATTTATTTTTTTCATCATTTTCACAAAGTTTAAAATGGGCCTTTAATCATTATTCACAAAACCCACATTTATCAACATACACATGCACTTTTTATAAAGGGGTGAAAACACACCAAAACACCTTGAAAAATGAAACTCATTTCTTTATAAATAACAAACCATTTTGGAAACCATATAAGTAACCCCAAAACATCATTTATCATGATTATGACACATTTATAAATCCAAAGAAACCATTTCTTAAATCACACTTAACCCATAAAATCCAACTGGGTATTTTATATAAAAAAAGACACAAGGCAAGAAATATTTACCAGAAAATTTATATTTAATACAAAGAAAATAATAAACTCCAATTTTCATGTCGTAACTTTATTTAAGTTTCTAAAACATGTTTAAAATATCACAAATCACGTGTGAATTGTCAATGAAAAATTTATCAGACATGCGGTGTGCACATTTTTAACAAAACAATGCAATTTTCACAAAACAAGGCATAAACTACCATTCTTACACACTAAATAATTAAACCAAAGGGTGAAAACAACACTTGGAATTTATATACAGTGAAAACAATAAGAAATTTCTGAAACTTAAATTGTAAAGGTAAGTGAAATGGGAATCTACCTCAAATCCATGGTGCGATGATAATGCAAACTTGAATTCACTCCACGGGGGTTTTGAAACCCCAAACCTATGAAGAACAACCCTAAACTATCAAAACCTCCATTGAAAATAAGAAGAATAAAAAAATGATACCTGAGGTATGTAGGGGTGATTGTTGGAGAGGAGTCAGCCAAAGGGTTCAACTGGAGGAAACACGTCGCCGACAGGGGCGTTGGCTGAAGCAAGACCAGACGACGCCAACAGGGAGTGCATCATACGGAGGAGGGTCCCACTATTGGTGTGCCGTGCTGAGCAGAAGGGGGGGACCACACTTGGAGGAGGAGGAGGCGACAGTAGTTTGGTGGAGGTCACCGTGACCGGAGGTGGTCGACCGGGGCTATGTGTACACCAGACAGGGGGTTGCCACAACTGGAGGAGGCCAACTGGGGTTGTTTGTGCACCGAGCAGGAGGTCGCCGAAGGTATGGAGGTGCACATGGGGATGCTGTTAGCACACTGCAAATGGGGGGGGGGGGTACGTACAGGGGGGTGTGCTGCTAGGGAAAGAGAAGGAGAAAGGGAGCGTAGGAGGGATGAGGGGGGGGGGGAGAGAAGGGATAAACCCTATTTTTTTAAAACAACCTAAAAAAACCATAATACCAAAACTTAATTAATACTAATATTATTCTATAATAATAAAAAAATGATAATAATATTAATAATAATATAAAAATAATAATAAAAATAATATACTAATGATAATAATATATTGATTTTAACAATTTTAACAATTATAATAATTTTAACAATTTTGATAACCATACTAACAATATTAATTTTTTTAAATAAAATCAATAATAATAATAACAATAAAAATATTAATAATATTAATAATATTAATGATATAATAATAAAAAAGTAATTTTAATGTTTATTTCATTCTTAATAATTATAATATAAACAACAATTTTAATAACATTATTCTTAACATTTAATAATAATAATAATAGCAATATTCTAATTTTTATTACTCATTTCAATTATAATTTTAATTTTTCGAAGATGGGAAGGCCACACAGTTTCCTGGGAGAAGCCGCACAATTTTTGAACCATGCACTGCCCATGCGCCAGTTGCCGTTAAGCCCAAAACACACATTTTTCAACAAAATTCAAAAATTCAATCCAAGACTCAACATGAACCCCAAAAAAATTATACAAGGATAAGAAAATAATAAAATAGAATAATTATAAGGGTCAAGGTGTGACAATTCTCCCCACCATAATGTGTTCCGCCCCCAAAAAGTTACAACAATTGCCAGCCAATTGATCAACTCCTAAGGATTCCACAACAACACGATCCAACCTCTCAATATGAGTAAATTTCACTGACCACCAATAAAACTTAACCTAATTTCCCAAAATAGATCACCAGTAGAGGGGAGGCCCGGACTGAATCTCCGCCATTAGATTTCAATTAACATCTGACGTCTTAAGAGAAAACTCAACGAGACCTGCGGTGGGTCTCCCCACCATTAAGAACCAAACTAAAAATGAATAAATGGAAATTCAACTTGAACCCTAATCTGGGACTTTCCCAAGCTAAAGGAACACAACATGAACATTTAAACCATCCACTCCTGTACAAAGGGGACAAGAGATGAACCTAAACCTCCTGCACAGACTGAAAATGCTCACCCCATGGGCATAGAGGGAGGGGCCCAATGATTGGGCCATTGAACCTCAACCGACAACCATCCACCATGTTTTACCTAAGGATGAATAAAATTCAAGACCACACTCGATTCACATAGGCAACCAACACAAGGACACTGACCAAAAACCCAAATCCAAGAAATCATAACCACATACACTGCGTGTGGGGTAAGTCCACCACACTCTTTACGATAAGAGGAAATTTACAATGATAGAGAACCCTCAAGGATGAATAAAATACAAGACCACACCCAATTCACATAGCCGGACAACACAAGAACACTAACCGAAAACCCGAATCCAAGAAAGAATATCCATAGACACTGCGTGCGGGGTAAGTCCATTACACTCTTTACGACAAGAGGAAATTTACAACGATAGAGAATCCTCAATAGAAATTCTAGAACTGTCTCACTGCAATAATAGAAGCACAACCTTAACCAAACTTCTTAAACACTTGAGGTTCCTAACTACACACCAGCTTCACTCCGAGGCCTTTTGATTGGAGTTTTGATGGATGAAGCATCTCATGACTCACATTCAGGTTTTGATAATCCCAATAAGAAACATACATCATTTGATTATACAAAATAAAGGACAAAATTTTGAAATGAGAACCACACTGACATTGAAAATAGATTTTCATAAAAAATCCCATGACATTCCCATACATTTCAAAACCCAAAACACCATCAGTAAAACTGAAATGATAAGAGATCCCTTACACTGAGAGAAAACTTACACAAGAGATTTTAAACTAAAACCCAACAACACATCACTTCTAAGAATTTCCTCCATGGAGCTTTCTAGAAACACCCCAACAGAATCGCCATAAGTGACCCAAGCATCCAAAAGCATGGTAGGTCTTTAGAGCATTTGTGCAGGAAAACTTTTTGCGACCCAAATTTCCACACTGATAACACATGAGAATATCTCACTCTGAAGAGGTTGATGATAGATATTAAGGAATTTTAATTCCACGACTTGCTCCATCAACTTTCAATCGCTTCCTCATCTCCTTGCCAGAATCCTCACCACTATTCATTGGAATTGAAGGAGGGAGGACTACTTAGAGCACTCCCACCATCAAGACTTCGACATGAAAAGATTATCTCACCACATCGGCAAACAAAATTAGGTTGGACTCTGACACCTTTGACTGAAGATTGGGATGGAGACCCATCTCGAAATGTCAAGACTTCATGGAGTCATTTGTGGAATAACCTAAATAATAAGGGACTAGATCCACAAAGCATTGGAAATAATCCAACACTGATCTATCACCCTTCCGCAGAAAATACATCTCCATCCCCTTTATCACCCTTTCTTTCTTAAAGAAATAACAACGAATGAACAAAGCCGTGAAAAGACTCCCAAGTAAGATCTTTACGAGGCTTATTCTGCGATACTGACTTCTACCACATCCATGGTGAACCTTAAAGCATGAAAGTTGAAAACTTAACCTTCAGAGACTTAGGAAACTCAATGAGTTTTAAGTCCCTTTTGATCTTTTGCATCCAATACTCCTCTACGGAAGGGTCTGCTTGACCATAAAAGAGAGGTGGATCCAGCTTTCGGAACTCAATCATAATATCCTTAGGTTGATCAACCGCACTACAATCACCCATTAAGGTTCCATGGGAACAACCACTGGATAAGAAAAAGTCAAGAACCAAATCAAAGTCAACTTAATAATAAAAATCCCCAAGATCAAACACCACATAAGTGACCAAATTTAAACATAAGAAAGAAAACCATTATTAACAATAAACATCCCCTTTTTGAAATGCCCAAAACACTTTTAAAAAAAAATAAACTATTAAAAACCAATTTGTCTGATTCAAATGATTTTCAGAATTTAAAGGAGACCCAAAACAACTCAAAAAGGGAACTATTGTCGGTGGGTGACTTGGCCATATGGTTAGTGTCTATATTCTAAACACATCACCAACATGGAGAGCCTTCTAGGACTATGCCCCTATCTCCACATGGATTTCTAGGACATGTGAGCTCACGAGAAATATTATCCTAACTCCCTTTATCGTATCCCAATTGAAAAACAGTCCCTAAAGACCAAAGAAACTAAAAAAAATTGGACATCCCCTAGAAACCCCAGGATTAGAACATACAAGAGTTCATGACGCTCTTCTCGAACCTACCCCTCAAGTTCTGAAAATCTTGCTCCATCTACCTTGACATCCCCAAATAGTAAAGGGCTCTTTGAAAAGAAAGGTCTGCTAAGAGACAACCTGATCTGATACCATTTTGTCACAAACCAACCCAGGTCGACCATGAACCGGTCACCTGAGCCGATCTGCAGTAAGGCCCAAGAGGCATTCCTGATCCTCCTAGGCCAGCGACAATCACCAAGGCATAGATAGAGTATAACAAGGGAATGATTTCTCCCAATAAAAAAAATAGAAACCAAACAGTAGCAAGAAAGCGCATGCAACTCAAAAATATAAATAAGACTGAACTAAATATCATTTAAACAAGAAATTGAAAATACATCTGAAATACACACTATACTAACCAAATGGGACAAACACTATATCCATGTGACCCTATGGGTCACTCTCTAACTCAATGATCAAATGTCTCCCAAGGAGAATGCACCCAAGTTGGAACCTGCACAAGGACTAAAAATAGAAAATAAATATAGGTGTGAGTTTTAAAACTCATTAGGATAGCTTGATATTCTATTCCATAATTCACTACCTTTAATATTAAAGAAACACCAGTTTCAAGTTTTAACTAAAATTTATAAAAGTAATTTTTTCTATATATTTTACTCAAAAAAAAGTAAAACCCATTGTCCCTTTTTATTTCCAAAACTAAAGTCCTACCATTAGTGAGATATTAGAATTTTCAAGGGGAGAGGGGTGTCTATATTTCAATATGCACAAAAGATAATTGATGAAGCTCACATTTTCATATATTTTATACTTTAAATCATTGTTTATAATCCCACCATAGTGTTATTGTATGGGTAATTGTCACATTTTTAGGTTTTAGTGTTATTTTGAGCCTAAATGAAAAAATGGACTAATTCTGCAATTTTAACAGATTGTTATCACAGGGCTATTTTGGTCATTTATCATTAAATATATGTCCAAATTTTATGATTAAATTTTTTTTTCGAATCCTTATTTAATTTCCTTCATTTTTGTCTTCTGGACCAGGGGATGAATCGATCATCTAGTGGCCATAAAAATTCAATGAAGTTGAAGAGTTTTCCGGGCGGATAGAAGGGACCCCACTTCCATAACAGAAACCCAATTCGGTCTACACAACTCCAAATTAGATGATTCCACTTGGAAATGTATGAGGACTCAAGGGAGAATTTTTATTTCTGTAATTTTTATTCATATTTTTCATATACATTAGTTTATTCTTCTTCTTCATACCTCATTCTTCCATTTTTACTTTTATGTGTTTCTCCCACCATATTCTCTTCTAACTCCATGAAAATGGGGAACTAACCTCGATGTTTGTTTGAGGGGGAGAATGGTGGTTGTTTGAGTTTCATTGTACTTCAATTTAAATCTCTTTATTTAAATCTGAGAATTTTGGTGGTGGTTAAATTGATTATGATGTGCGATTGCCCCATTTTCTCTATCACCAAGTTCTTCTTCTCATTCAACATTTATCCTTCCTTTCACTATATAAGTCATGCATACGATGGAGTATGGCTTGGGTAGTGATGGTCGGTAAAGAGATCTCCTAGCCGACTTTAGGAAGAGTATTTCCCCACATTCATAGATCTCAGTGTTGGGGAAATAACATTTCGAATAAGAGGGTGTAGTGTGATAGATTTTGATCACTACATTGAATTGATATTGAGAATATTTTAATAAACAATGATATCAACCATTATGATCCTCAAAGAACAAATGTCTTCTTTCTTCTTTTAAACATAATATTGTTTGCATTACATATATATATATATTCATATTTTATGCATATTTCAAACTCATCTTTATATTATATATTAGTTAGAAAATAAATAGTGATAATAGAATTTTGCTGTTGTGTAAGTTGCCTCCTTGAGACCGACCCTGGGAGTGCACTATATTTCATTCTTAGGTAAATAATATTTTGATCGGGGATCTGCGACAAATTACCACTTCGTAAAATTGGCGCCATTTCCGGGGAGGCGCAACACTTACACACACCGTTATTCATAAAAAAACAAAAAAAATCATAAATTTCAAAAACTAAAAAAAACTTTTTGTTCATGATGTATTTCAATGGTAATTATTCTGCATGGACTGACCAATCTCAAGTGCCAGAAAATGTTTGCAATGAAATTGATGCTCAATTTCACAGGATTAGTGATAAAGTTCAAAAACTGGAGAGCCAAATTGAATGGATTGCTGAATATGTATGCACATCCCAAGAGCAATCTGAACCTGAGCCAGAACCTGAACCAGAACGAGTGGTGGAATTGATTTCACCAATAATTTTTTTATGTTAAAGAACCTGAGGTGGGTGAGAAAGAACTTATAAAGGAACTAATCACATCATCCCACACTCAACCATTGATCGAGGAGGTCACAAATGTACACATTCCAACTGATGCATTGATGGGAGGTCAACATTTTTTGGAAGAATCTTGGAATAACTTTTTTGAATATAACTTGAAACATGATCTTCCCATAATTGATAATGAAACATCAGACACTTTCTACCTCTCTCTTACTTTGGAAGATAAGGAAGAAGATGCACCTGCTGAGATTGAGTTGCCAATGGTCATGCCTGAAGAGATCAATTTACAAGCTGACTTACATGAAAGGGAAGATTTATTTATTGATTCATCATGTTTTAATCTTATTCAAACTGAATTTTTTTTCTGACTTCTCCTTTCCTGAAATTTTTGATACATTACAAATGGAGCAGACCTTGGATGATATGAAAGAGACCACCAAAGTAGTGGTGATCATGGAAGAAGATCTTGAGAAGGTGGTGGTTGTGCGACTACCTCCTCAATAGAAATTTGCATACCATATAGAGGAGGACACCACCAAAGTTAACAGGGATCACCCTTATCTTTTATTCCCTCCCACTTTGAACCTCAAATTTCTTCTTTATTATTTCTCAGGGGTTGGTAACTTTCTTTTCTTCTTTGGGGTTCTCTACTTTCAGGTTTTACTCATGGATATTAGGAAAACTCACATGTGGTGGTTCATCTCAATGAAACCACACCCACCTTCTGATTGGGGATAATCTACTGAAACTGCCTGACTAGGGGAAATAAAAACCTAACACCCGTTTGGGGGTCTAAACCAAGCATTATCTCTTTTATTTTCCTTTTCTCATTCTTTTTATTTATTTTTCTTATATATTTTCATTATTTTCTTTTAGTTTTAAAGTAGATGATTCTAGGAGCTTAACTCAAGGAATCCACCTCTGAAATAAAGTCAGGTTGTATCTTTCCTTCCCTTTGATTTTCTACCTTTATATTTATATTTTGTTGAGTTGAAATAAGGGGTAGTTAAATTTAAGTGTGAGGGAGTTTCAACCTGCTTAGTTATTCTTATGTGCTTTTCATTTTTGTTTATTATATTTTTAGGATTTTTGAACTTTAATGAATATTCTTATCACTTTTCACACATCAATTTATTTTCAAAGAGTTGAAAATATTTTTGAAATAATGGATTTTAAATGATTGTTGATGTGAAAACATTTTTCTTGAATTGGATTATAAATCATTTTTATGAGTTTGACTGATTTTTGAAATCCATGACCATGAAACACTGACTCAAAATATTTTTCCAATCCTGTGAGGTATTCTAAACCACCTTTTCATATTCTTCCTAATACCCACACTTTCTTGAGGGAAACTTGAATTTTGTGTGAGAACCAGAATTTGTGAATAATTCTATTTTGAAGCTTTGGATTTCATGGAAGGTATTTAAAATTATTGAGGCATCTCTTTGGCTAGCCAAATTTTATCTTGAGACCCACCTTAACATTTATCCTTTAAAATCCCTTAGATTCCATGAATTGCCTTATAGGTTTAAGCCACATTACAAGCCAATTTTTCCTTACCTACCCGCACTTTTGGTATTTTTGCATGGTTATTTCAAGTTTGAGTGTGGGGGAAGGGACTTTTGTGTGAGTTCCTTGGGATGTGTATAATTTATGGGTGTTTTGAGGTGTGTTTCAATACTTTGGGCAGTGGATAATAAGAGAATTGGGCATGTGTCATCATTTCATTGTGCTTTATTTGTTTCATATATTTCTCCTTCAAAAAAGAAAAAGAAAAAATGGAGATGAGATTGAATTCATCATTTTACATTTTTTTATGACTCATTTGCCTCTCAAAATCAAGGGAATGAATTGTCATTCATTCATTGTATTCAATTTTCAGCTCATCCTCCATAAAAAAAAGAAAAAGAAAATAAAGTTGTGCCTTTCTGGAGATTTGAAAAAAAGAGAACTTAGATGATATAATTCATTATAATTACTTCTTGGCTCATGTACCATGTCATGAAAGGGTTTGGAATTATTTTTCAAGTGGGATTGAGAGAGGAAGTTCCTGTGTTTTCCCTTGATTTAATCATGCATTGTACTTAAAAGTCTAACCTTCTCTTTCTAGGCTGGAACATTTTTCAATCATTTTACCACCTACCCTAAGCCACAAAATCATTTGAACTTTTAATTAAATCCCTCATGATTAAATTCATTTTCATGTTTCACGCAGTGAAGAAATGATAATTTTCACAAACCTATGGTGATACATGCGATTTTCAAGTATGAGTATAACTCTAGATTCAATTTTCCTTGAGTGAAGAGTGACATAAAATTCAATGTGAGGTAGGTTGTGATTGGGCCATGGATTGATTTATGAGGTTGAAAAAATTTTAATGATTGAAGTGAAAATGGGAGAGGATTTTTTTTCATATATTATACATGATGGACTTCTATTTTGGATAAGATCATTGATATTTTCTCATTTTTGATTGTTGTGTGGAATTTGATTTGGATGTAAGATGATTGCCCAGGAGTGCAATGTTTAAGTGTGGGGGAGTGATGAAGCTCACATTTTCATATATTTTATACTTTAAATAATTGTTTATAATCCCACCATAGTGTTATTTTATGGGTAATTGTCACATTTTTAGGTTTTAGTGTTATTTTGAGCCTAAATGCAAAAATGGATTAATTCTGAAATTTTAACAGATTGTTATCACAGGGGTATTTTTGTCATTTATCATTAAATATATGTCCAAATTTTATGATTAATTTTTTTTCAAATCCTTATTTAATTTCCCTCATTTTTGTCTTCTGGACCAGGGGCTGAATTGATCATCTAGTGGCTGTAAAAATTCAATGAAGTTGAAGAGTTTTCCGGGCGGACAGAAGGGACCCCACTTCCATAACAGAAACCCAATTCAATATAAACAACTCCAAATAAGATGATTCCACTTGGAAATGTACGAGGACTCAAGGGACATTGAATGACATACATTTGAAGGAAGCTTCCTGGAATCTGCCTCCAAAAAAAGAAACCGCCAATATTAAATTCATAACTCCTTCTAGGCGCGTCCAATGAAGCTGAAATTTGTGGAGAAAACGGAGGAGACATTATGGAACAACATTTATGAAGAAAAATATTACATATTAGGTTATTTAAGGGCATATCTACATGGAAAATTTCGGATTAAATGTTTTTTGTGTGAATTTGTCACCCCTTCCCCCTATAAATATGTGTCCCTTCTCCCAGTTTATGAGATAACCATTCCAGGGGGGTAATGTGGAGCTTTATTTCTGTATTTTTTATTCATATTTTTAATATACATTAGTTTATTCTTCTTCTTCATACCTCATTCTTCCATTTTTTACTTTTATGTGTTTCTCCCACCGTATTCTCTTCTAACTCCATGAAAATGGGGAACTAACCTCGATGTTTGTTTGAGGGGGAGAATGATGGTTGTTTGAGTTTCATTATGATTCAATTTAAATCTCTTTATTTAATTCTGAGAATTTTGGTGGTGGTTAAATTGATTATGATGTGAGATTGCCCCATTTTCTCTATCACCAAGTTCTTCTTCTCATTCAAAATTTATCCTTCCCTTCACTGTATAAGTCATGCATACGATGGAGTATGGTTTGGGTAGCGATGGTCGACAAAGAGATCTCCTAGCCGAATTTAGGAAGAGTATTTCCCCACATGCAGAGATCTCGGTGTGGGGGAAATAAAATTTTGAATAAGAGGGTGTAGTGTGATAGATTTTGATCACTACATTGAATTGATATTGAGAATATTTTAATAAACAATGATATCAATCATTATGATCCTCCAAGAACAAATGTCATCTTTCTTCTTTTAAACATGATATTGTTTGCATCACACACACATATATATATATTCATATTTTATGCATATTTAAAACTCATCTTTATATTATATATTAGTTAGAAAATAAATAGTGACAATAGAATTTTGGTGTTGTGTAAGTTTCCTCCTTGAGACCGACCCTGGGAGTGCACTATATTGCATTCTTAGGTAAATAATATTTTGATCGGGGATCTGCGACAAATTCCCTCTTCGTTAATAATAAAACAATTTTCCTAAAAAACAATTTTCCAAAAACCTTATTAAAATCAACACACCAATTTCCTATAAAAAAACTGCACAAGAAAGTACCACAGTAATCATACTACAGGGGAAACAGAAATAACCATACCAGTGTCTCAACATCACTGAAAATGACTAAATCAACAGACATAGGTGAACCCAGGAGATTGATAATAATCCAGAAGACACTTATACATGAGACTCCCTCCCTAGTAGAAATCCCCACACGATGAAATCAAAATGCTCAATATGCTCGACCACCCTAACTCAGGACATACCGAGGGAAAACCCCATAGTAATAAACCCAAACATATATTTACCTACAATGGGCCACTGGTCAACATGTCGACTACCAGTTCAGAAATCATTCTTAGAATATTCTCTCAATATGATAGGTTCCTATGTCTCATGTATAATGGGGGTGAGACAAATGATGCTAGCCAAACATCCAATCAAAAATATAGATATATAGTGAATAAATAACAATAGGCATCACCCCGAACCATCCCATAAATCGACTCACATGCCATATAATAAATAGAACACAAGGAGTCCATGCTGAGGACCTCTAGTGATGGGTCACGAGGATTCCATAGCGAGGATATCCCACCCATAAAACATAACAAGGCATGAGAATTAATCCATGGAGTTTTTTATAATAATTTTTTTTTCATCATTTTCAGAAAGTGACAAACATGCCTTTAATCACTATTCACAAAACCCACATTTATAAATATACACATGCACTTTTTATAAAGGGGTGAAAACACACCAAAATACCTTGAAAACCTAAATTAATTTCTTTATAAATCCCAAACCATTTTGGAAACCATATAAGGAACCCCAAAACATCATTTCACATGATTACAACACATTTATAAATTCAAAGCAACCATTTGTTAAGTCACACTCAACCCATTAAATCCAATCAGGAATTTTATATAAAAAAAGACACAAGGCATGAAATATTTACCAAAACAATTTCTATTTAATACAAAACAAAGTATAAAAACCAATTTTCAAGAATTAACTTTATTTCAGTTGCCGAACCATGTTTAAAATATCACAAATCATGTGAGAATTATCAATGAACAAATATCAGAAATGCAGTGTGCAAATTTTTAACAAAACAATTCAATTTTCACAAAACAAGGCATAAAGTACCCTTCTTGCACACTAAATAATTAAATGAAAGGGTGAAAAACAACACTTGGAATATATATATAGTGAAAATAGTAAGGAAAAGGTGAACCTTATATTGTAAAGGCAATCGAAATGGGAACCTACCTCAAGTCTATGATGCGATGATAAGGAAAACCTGAATTCTCTCCACGGGGGTTTCAAAACCCCAAACCTATGAAGAACAACCTAAACTGCCAAAACCTCCATCGAAAACATGGAGAATAAACAAAAAAGGCTACCCGAGGTGCGTAGGGGTGCTGGTTTGTAGAGGAGTCATCCAAGGGGTTTAGCAGGAGGAAACACGTCGCTGGTAGGGGTGCTGGACAGAGCAATACTGGATGATGACAGCAAGGAGTGCGCCAGCCAGAGGAGGGTCGTGCCGTTGGTGTGCCGCACCGAGAAGAAGGGGGCACACTTATGGTGTGCCACATTGAGCAGAAGGGGGGGGGGGGGGGGGGTCAGACCACCATGTCCGGAGGAGAAGGAGGTGGTACTAGTTTGGTGGCTGGCTGGAGGTCGTCGCGACCAGATGAGGTCGACTAGGGCTATGCGTGCGCCAGGAAGGGGGTCACCACGATCGGAGGAGACCGGCCGGGGTTGTGCGCGCACTAAGTAGGAGGTCATCAGAGGTATAGAGGTGTGTAGGGGGATGGTGGCGGTGTTCTGCAAATGGGGGGGGGGGGGTATAGGGGATAATTTTTTTAAATGGGTTTTTGGAATTTTTTTTCCTAAAAGGGATAGGGCTTGTGGTATTTTTAAAAATGGGTCTGAGATGCGTGAACCCCGTTCACGAATCCCCGATCCCGAGAAGATGCGTTAACGAGGTTCACGCATCTTCAATCCGAGCGAGATGCGTGAAGCCCGTTTACGCATCATGCAGAATGTTTTTTAATAGTTTTAAATTTTTTTATTTTTTATTTGTATTATTTTGTTTTGTTTATATATATATATATATATATATATAACAAAAAATTTTAGCAGAATTTATCCGCTATTTAAAATTCAGCAGCACTGCCATTACAACAGTCTGGATTCTGACAGAAACTCTCACCCAGGACTCCCTTTTATAAGAGGACTTGCCATAAAAATTATTCTTCATTTTCGATGTGGGATACAGGTTCTTCCAAACCTGCACAGTACATTCTGCATTTCCGATGTGGGATTCTGTTTCAAGTACGTAACTTTAAAAGAGTATAAAATATAGACTATAAGACTAATATAAATGAAATTTTAAATATTGATTAAACATATAAGAAATAGTTGAAAACAAAAATAATTTCATAAAAAATGTTGATCAAAAATAAATTATAACCATTCAAAACCATCAAATTGAAACTTAAAAATGTTTTACGTATTTCAAGTACGTGACTTTGAAAGACTATAAAATATAAACTATAACACTAATATAAATGAAATTTTAAACACTGATTAAATATATAAGAAATAGTTGAAAACAAAAATAATTTCATAAAAAATGTTGATAAATAATAATTTATAAGCTTTCAAAGCCACCAACATGAAACTTAAAAATGTTTCAAATACGTGTCTTTGAAAGACTATAAAATAAAAACTATAAGACAAATATGAATGAAACTTAAAACATGGATTAAATATATAAGAAATAGTTGAAAATAAAAAGAATTTCGTAAAAAATGTCGATGAAAAATAATTTATGAGATTTCAAAACCACCAACTTGAAACTTAAAAACATTTCAAATACGTGGCTTTGAAAACCTATAAAATAAAAACTATAAGACCAATATAAATGAAAATTAAAACATGGATTAAACATATAAGAAATAGTTAATGATTAATTAGTTAATTAGAAATATAATTATTAATTAGTTAATAATTAGTTAATTAGTAATATCATTATTAATTATAGAATAATTATTAATTACACAATAATTAATTAGTTAATTAGTAATATAATTATTAATTATACAATAATTAAGTATTTAGTAAGTAATATAATTATTAATTATATAATAATTCATTAGTTAATTAGTAAATTAGTAATATAATAAATAATTATAATTATTCATTACAATTATTAGTTATTAATTATTAAAAATTAATTATATAATAATAAATACGTTAATTAGTAATATAAATATTAATTATATAATAATTAACTAATTAATTATTACATAATTAATTTTTAATAATTAATAAAATAGTTAATGATTAATTAGTTAATTAGCAATATAATTATTAATTATTTAATAATGAGTTAATTAGTAATATCATTATTAATTATATAATAATTAATTAGTTAATTTTTAATATAATTATTAACTACATAATAATTAATTAGTTAATTAGTAATATAATTATTAATTATACAATAATTAAGTATTTATTAAGTAATATAATTATTAATTATATAATAATTTATTAGGTAATTAGTAAATTAGTAATATAATAAATAATTATAATTATTCATTACAATTATTAGTTTTTAATTATTAATTGTTGATTATATAATAATTAATTTGTTAATTAGTAATATAATTATTAATTATATAATAAAGAATTAGTTAATTAGTAATGTAATTATTAATTATAATTAGTAATATAATTATGAATTATAATTACTAATATAATTATTAATTATAATTAGTAATTATTAATTATATAATAATTAATTAGTTAATTAGTAATATAAGTATTAATTATACAATAATTAATTAATAATATAATTATTAATTATAATTATTAATTATAAATATTAATTAGTATATAATTAATAATTAGTATATAATTAATAATTATATTAATAATTATAATTAATAATTATATTAATAATTATAATTAATAATTATATTATTAATTAATTATTGTATAATTAATACTTATATTACTAATTAAATAATTAATTATTATATAATTAATAATTACTAATTATAATTAATAATTATTTTAGTAATTATAATTCATAATTATATTACTAATTATAATTAATAATTGTTTTACTAATTAAATAATTCTTTATTATATAATTAATAATTATAATACTAATTAACAAATTAATTATTATATAACTAACAATTAATAATTAAAAATTAAAAATTATAATGAATAATTATATTACAAATTAACTAATTAATTATTATATGATTAATAATTAAAAATTATAATTAGTAATTATATTACTAATTATAATTAATAATTATATTACTAATTAACTAATTAATTAGTATATAATTAATAATTAGTAATTATAATTAGTAATTATAGTTAATAATTATATTATTGATTAATTATTGTACAATTAATACTTATATTACTAATTAACTAATTAATAATTAATAATTAATAACTAATAATTATAATGAATCATTATAATAAATAATTATAATAACTAATTATTTTACAAATTAATTAATTAATTAATTATTTATTTTAAATTAATAATTATATTACATAATAACTAATTTATTATCATATAATAAATTATATTACTAATTAACTAATTAATAAATAACTAATTAACTAATTATTAACTAATTAATAATTACTAATTAACTAATTAATAACTAATTAATAATTATATTACTAATTAACTAATTAATAAATAACTATTTCTTATATGTTTAATCCTTGTTTTAATTTTCATTTATATTGGTCTTATAGTTTTTATTTTATAGGTTTTCAAAGCCACGTACTTGAAATGTTTTTAAGTTACAAGTTGGCGGTTTTGAAAGATTATAAATTATTTTTCATCAACATTTTTTACAAAATTATTTTTATTTTCAACTATTTCTTATATGTTTAATTCATGTTTTAAGTTTAATTCATATTGGTATTATAGTTTTTATTTTATAGACTTTCAAAGACACGTATTTGAAACATTTTTAAGTTTCAAGTTGGTATCTTTGAAAGCTTATAAATTATTATTCATCAACATTTTTTACAGAATTCTTTTTATTTTCAACAATTTCTTATATGTTTAATCTATGTTTTAAGTTTCATTTATATTGGTCTTATAGTTTGTATTTTATAGTATTTCAAAGTGACGTACTTGAAATAGAATCCCACATCGGAAATGGAGAATGTTCTGTGCAGGGAAGATAACAGCTGAGTCCCACATCGAAAATGCAGAACGATTTCTAGGGCTAGCCCTCTTATAAAAGAGAGCCATGGGTGAGGGTGTATGTCAGAATCCAGACTGCTGTAACGACAGAACTGCTGGATATTAAATAGAAGATAAATTCTGCTGATTTTTTTGTTATATATATATATATATATATTGTAACACCCCGAGCTTCCACGATACGCCTCTCTTTCAATAATGCAATAGCTTGCATTGTACGCAAGTTCGAGTTCTAACACACCGCAACTAATCAAAGTAGCCGTTATGAATAGTAATAACCACCTTTTAAATTTATAGAAATTTTATATTTCAAAATGGACTTATTTTTGTATTCCTAATATTGAAATTAGCCTATGTTGAATTTTTTGTAATTTTCTGAGAACTTCCAAATTTTTATGAATAGTGAAAAATACTTAAAACAACTTTTTTAATCAAAATAATTTATAGTGATGAGTTATACTATTTAGTAGTTTTAAGGTATAATTAGAATATATTTTTACCATTTTATCCAATGGTGGTCATTAGAATTAATTTAACATTGAAATTGGACATAAACAATTGCCAATCTTTTGATATAAATTGTTTCTTAAAAACACGCTATTTGTCGTAACAACGGGAATTAATTATAAAATTAATTAATGTAACTTATATGTTTGGAATTTTGTAAAATATACATCATTTTTGAATTCGGAATATCAATTATAGCTTAGGGTGAAATTTTGGCCTTGTTCTGAAAAACTTCAATTTTTGATGAATAGTGAAACCACTAAGTGGTAGTTAAATAACTGATTTTTCGTTTAAATGAAATATTACCACTTCTGTGATTTTATTTTCAAAAATCCGACATACATGGTTGTCATTAAGAAGTAAAATGTGGTTCAATGAGATCAAAATAATTTTTTGGTGAATAGTAACTTTTAAGTTCTTAATCGCGATTAGAGGTAATTAGTGTAGTTTAAGGTACAAATAATGTTTTAATAATATGAGATGAGCATGACACTTGTCCTACTCCTATTGGATGAGTCATGGCCGACCAAGACAACCCATGGGTCAACTTGGGGACCCCATGGAGCCACTTTAGTTGGAAAATGACATTAATATATATTTATTTAATGTTAAAATTAGATTGACACAAACATGAGTTATTTTACTAAAATAGTTTTTAAGTGGGGTTACACAAGTCCAAATTTTGACTATAAATATTCATTAGAAAGATAAAAAGATTTCCTACATCATAGTATTTTTTTTATAATTTTTATACATTAAATAAATTAAATTATTTATGACATCATTATGATGCAGCGATGACCTCATTATTTAATGATTTAAATAAAATGAGAATATAATGCAAAATCCAACGCTTACACTTGTCCAAAGCCTATTGGATGATGAGATTTCGAAACCTTATCACCTTAGCCTCGAATTATATAAGTGGGGGACCTTTAGAATCCGAAAAGCATTGTGAAATAATGTAACATTTCAATCTTTCCAAAAGTGCCCCTCCTCTCCACTTATAAAAGGCCCCCACCTCTCCCACCTTATTCACAACTTCAAGCCATTTGGATCGGCCAAACTCTGCCCAAATACTCTCCCAACTTCCCTCTCTTACTCCTAGAAGCCTCACTTTGGGCAGAACCCTTCTCAAGGAAGCCTTTGGCTCAAATCAAAAAGAGTTACCCGATTTTGAGGTAATGTCTTCTCTAATGTTGTTTTGTTTTATTTTTCTTCTCCAACCCCCTAAACTATTTTTATTAATTTCTTTTGTAAAAAAACCAGTATCCTCAATATACTAGGATGTTGTTATAAGAATTATTCGAGCTACACTTACACACACCTACATCTAATGGTTAAAGAACATACGGTTTCTGTGGATGGCGAATTTCTGCCTCACGAAATGATGATTGTTCAACACTCATATAACACCTTCAAAGGTGGCCATTAAGATGTCACTATTTTTATATATGATACATAATATGTTTATTTTTTACTTATTCTTCTGTATTTCTCATTTATGGCATACTTTATGATTTCCATTATGGGTAAAACGCGATAATTTCATTTTAGGAAGTGCGGACTACCGCCCCCTCAAAGTGATTTGAATCGTTAATGCCATATGTGGGATGTATAAAGGATGGAGTAAATGGTATTATACACTATATTATACTGGAATTATATTATAAATTTATATCATTATGATTTAGTTCCATTAAATATGAAATTGGAATGAAAGTAGCATTCATGCGTACGTACGGCTTACCGTCTCCATGAACGGTGCATTTCATTTCTTACCTCTAAATGTTACGTAATATTATAAATGAATGTATATACTGGATATATAAGATATATATGACATATAAATCATGAATATAATTCTGGAGATAATGGATATTCTACCACATAAACAACTTGTAATTATAAGAAGTTTATTGTTGACTCAAGTACCAAAGATCGACAAAACGACAGTTATTAACTTAAATAATTACATAATGTTCATAACATTGTAATAAGTGATATGAAAAGGATAATGAAATTAAAAATGGTTCTTAATAAGGTATATATTAACTCTAGTTTATTATTCAGGAGGTTAAAGAACAGTTGAGTCAAGTCAGACACGAGGTAAGGGAATTTCTTAACCCAACTTCCATTCTTTGGGTTAATCTTTTACTTTCAAATTATGTCATGATATTATTATGTCCTATTTTGTATTTTTTACATTCTTTATGTGTACCTATAGTGAATACACATAATAGATCTATTTTATTTTAAAAATTATCTTTTAAGGACTTCGTCTCAATCCCCTTTCATTGAGGCATATTTGGTTTTATACACAACTTTATTTTATACGGTGTATGAACCCCTTTGACTTTTACATTTATTCAAAAGGAATCTTTTTTATACGAAGCGTTTTTCTAAACAACAAAAGGGAATGTTTTCTTTCCGTACTTATGCGGCGACAACGACTTCTCCGCCGCCGTGACCATTATTTGAGATTCGGCTTCCTCTACAAGCCATCATTTTTTTAATGAAAAATAAATACAAAGTTTTAACTTTCTTTTATTTTGGTATTGAAAATGGTTTTGAAAGCATTTTTATTATATCAATGTGTTGTATTTATATCTTGTGATTGAAATGTGGAAATGTTATGTTTCCTTTATGCATGTTTTATGTGATATGATTATGTTATGGTTTATGATATATTTAAACCTATTCATATGAGGAATGCATTGGACTTAATAAGTGACGGGTGGAGCCCGCTATAGCTCCTCAATGCATCGGCAGGTCTCATGAGACAAACTAGTGTCTTGGCACGAGGCCTTGACAAAATCTAATTTGTGGACTTGGCACGAGGCCTTGGCTACGTGGTTATGATAGTCTGTCATTATGCATTCCATCATTATGAAAGTGGGTATTGATATTGCATGTGATTATTCGACCAGTAGAATATCCATGTGAAGAAGTGAATGGCATTATCTCATTTTACTTTTGCCATATTATGTTGAAGTTCAAGTTTAAAAGGCTTTTGTTTTAGTTATGCATCGCCTTAAATGTTAACGTTTATTTATGAAAGCTTCCGCTATATTGTTAACCTTACTGAGCATCTGAGCTCACCCCTTTCAATGTTTTAATATTTTCCAGGATGTGAAGAAGTATTTTATGAATGACCTACAGGGATAGTCCGAAGAGGATAGAAGTGTGGACTATGGAGACTATGTTATTATAGTTTTTCACTTTATGATGTAATGTAACGTTTACGAATGTATCTAGTGTTTCCAAGGCTACTAAACTAATCGGTCTTTCGAGACTTGATCTTTTGTGATCATGCCAATGTTACGAAGTAATGCACCGACTCTGGGTAGCTGGGGTCGGGGCATTACAGTTGGTATCAGAGGAAGTTTAGTACAAACCTTGGAAGCTAGATTTAGATAAACTCTGATTAGAGCACGTAGACCTAAGATGAACTTTGATGATTAGTATAGAAGAACTTCCTAGAATTTTGGTATTGTAGAGATTTTGTGAGTTTTCCGAGAAATACATCCCTGTCTGGATACGAGCAGGTAGAGGCGGCTCTGGCACAGATGTTCCTAGGGGTAAAACCCGAAAACACCGCTTTGAGCTAGACTCGAACGGGAACTGGTGCACGACAACGGGCCTTGCTGCACTCTTGGTTACGACACTCCCGAGGGATATGCTTAGGATAACTCTCATTTTCTTTACAAATCATTATGAAGGGTTTATGAGTATATACTTCCTAAAATAAAACATTTTTATGATTATGGATTATATCCATAAATAGTTCAATTTATGTTAAGTGTTTTATAAGTATGGGATTATGTATTTTGATTCATAAACTGATCTAGTTTATGCAATTGTTTAGAAATGGCGCCTAGAGGAAGAAATGGAAACCGTATCAATGCACGCACTCCATGTAGGGATTTCCCTCCTTCTCAAGATAATTATAGTGGGGCTGGTGATGCAACTGGTGCCGATCAGCTAATCACCATACTGGGACAACTTACTCAGGTTATGAATAATAACCTTACTCGTATGGAGCACCCTGATCCGCAACATGGAGGATCAATGCTAGACCGTTTCATGAGGCAACAACCACCAACCTTCAATGGGGGTACAAATCCGTTAGTAGCTGAGCAATGGATAAACTCCTTAGAGAAAATATTCCATGCCTTGGGGAGTAGCGAAAGGGAGAAGGTTGTCATGGTAGTTTACCGCCTCACTGGAGATGCCGATCAGTGGTGGTCGCTGATTCAAAACACAAAGGAAGATGATGACGTATTGAATATGGAATGGAGGGAGTTCAAAGAGATTTTCTTAGAAAAATACTTTCCTCGTGACCATCGAGAAGATATGGAAAGGCAATTTCTGAGTTTGAGGCAGAAGGAGGATGAGAATGTCGCAAAGTATGAGGCTAACTTTACAAGGTTAGCGAGGCATGCTGCCGATTATATACGTAACCCAAGGAGTAAGATTGATCGTTTCTTTGATGAGTTAAAACCATTTCTCCGTCGAGCTTTAGTATCACAATCCTTCTCATCATACGAAGATATTGTCTCGTGTGCTATCAAGACAGAAAAAGAATTCTCTAAGTCTTATGACAACAAAGTAAAGCAAGAGAAGAAGAGAACGGTGGAACAAGAGACAAATAAAGGGAAAAAGTGAAAGAAGGAATTTCCATTATGTGATAATTGTAGGAAGAATCACCCTGGTACATGCCTAAAAGGAATGGGAGTTTGTTATAAATGTGGAGAAAAGGGTCACCAAGCTCGTGATTGCAAGGGAAAGAAAGAGGCTATCAAAGTTGAATGCTACAATTGTAGGGAAATGGGGCATTATGCAAATGAATGTCCTAAGCGTCAAGGAAACTTACCTCAGAAAAGGCCAAGGGATCAAGGCAAATCTTATGCTGTGACTACAGTTTAAGCGGAATAATTAATGTATTGGTGCTTTTGGACTCAAGGATTATATTCTGGTTATAAGAATAATGTGATATATATAAAGATTGTACTGCAGTACTTTTTGATTTCAGTAAGGTTTTAATATGATTAAGGTAATCATATTTTTAGTATGTGACAATAAGAGAAACTTTTCTTTGTTTGGGGAATCTGATGTTACAATTGATTTTGGAATTTAGAGACCTTTTAGAGAAAGTCTGGACGGAGGTATTTTGGATAACTATTAAGGTTGGAATGGATTAAGTTGAACCATGGATAGTATTGTTTAAGGTTAAAGCATTTCTGAAGATTATTTTTGGAATATTATAATACTATAGTTTTAGAAAAAGGAAAACCTGCAGGGTGGGGCATAACCCGTCGCGTCGGACAAAGCTACAGGAATTGAACCCACAATCATAGTGCGACAAGCCTTTATTTCCTACCACTAGCCTACAGGAAGTCCCTGGTTATTACAAAATAATTTTACTAATCTAAATGGTATGTGTTAACATTTGGAACCTTATACAATTAGGATAAATAGAATATTTTTGAGTTCTGTTACCATTCGGAGTAAAAGATGGGTTTGTGGTAAAAATTTATTAACGAATGAAAGTGTACATAACAAGTATGTATATTCCCTTATGTTCTTAGTAAATCTCCTAAATAAATTCCTCAACATTATAAAAGTTAACTCAAAACAAAAATGTTGTCGGTTAACTTTTCCAACTGGGGATTCAATGACCGTTTAACCAATCACAAGTTTGTGATTTTCTTGTGGTTAAACTTTCTCCTAATCCTGTTTTCTATAACTCTCCATCAGACCTTGATGGTTTGTTTCTCCTCCATATCCATATTTTCATATAATCCTAGAATGGGCTATATCGGGTGACCTTTGTACTTATCCTGCTTTCTTTTAATGTTATATATTTATTATCCTTATTTCCGATGTGGGTTTTCCTCAAAGGTATTTTCTCTTTTCAACCTTTTATTTTCAAAGAAAAATTTCAAATTGCGAGGACGCAATTTATTGAAGGAGGGTAGAATGTAACACCCCGAGCTTCCACGATACACCTCTCTTTCAATAATGCAATAGCTTGCATTGTACGCAAGTTCGAGTTCTAACACACCGAAACTAATCAAAGTAGCCGTTATGAATAGTAATAACCACCTTTTAAATTTATAGAAATTTTATATTTCAAAATGGACTTATTTTTGTATTCCTATTATTGAAATTAGCCTATGTTGAATTTTTTGTAATTTTCTGAGAACTTCCAAATTTTTATGAATTGTGAAAAATACTTAAAACAGCTTTTTTAATCAAAATAATTTATAGTGATGAGTTATACTATTTAGTGGTTTTAAGTTATAATTAGAATATATTTTTACCATTTTATCCAATGGTGGTCATTAGAATTAATTTAACATTGAAATTGGACATAAACAATTGCCAATCTTTTGATATAAATTGTTTCTTAAAAACACGCTATTTGTCGTAACAACGGGAATTAATTATAAAATTAATTAATGAAACTTATATGTTTGGAATTTTGTAAAATATACATCATTTTTGAATTCGGAATATCAATTATAGCTTAGGGTGAAATTTTGGCCTTGTTATGAAAAACGTCAATTTTTGATGAATAGTGAAACCACTAAGTGGTAGTTAAATAACTAATTTTTCGTTTAAATGAAATATTACCACTTCTGTGATTTGATTTTCAAAAATCCGACATACATGGTTGTCATTAAGAAGTAAAATGTGGTTCAATGAGATCAAAATAATTTTTTGGTGAATAGTAACTTTTAAGTTCTTAATCGCGATTAGAGGTAATTAGTGTAGTTTAAGGTACAAATAATGTTTTAATAATATGAGATGAGCATGACACTTGTCCTACTCCTATTGGATGAGTCATGGCAGACCATGAAAACCCATGGGTCAACTTGGGGACCCCATGGAGCCACTTTAGTTGGAAAATGACATTAATATATATTTATTTAATGTTAAAATTAAATTGACACAAACATGAGTTATTTTACTAAAAAAGTTTTTAAGTGGGGTTACACAAGTCCAAATTTTGACTATAAATATTCATTAGAAATCTAAAAAGATTTCATACATCATATTATTTTTTTTATAATTTTTATACATTAAATAAATTAAATTATTTATGACATCATTATGATGCAGCGATGACCTCATTATTTAACGATTTAAATAAAATGAGAATATAATGAAAAATCCAAGGCTTAAACTTGTCCAAAGCCTATTGGATGAGGATATTTCGAAACCTTATCACCTTAGCCTCGAATAATATAAGTGTGGGACCTTTAGAATCCGAAAAGCATTGTGAAATAATGTAACATTTCAATCTTTCCAAAAGTGCCCCTCCTCTCCACTTATAAAAGTCCCCCACCTCTCCCACCTTATTCACAACTTCAAGCCATTTGGCTCGGCCAAACTCTACCCAAATACTCTCCCAACTTCCCTATCTTACTCCTAGAAGCCTCACTTTGGGCAGAACTCTTCTCAAGGAAGCCTTTGGCTCAAATCAAAAAGAGTTACCCGATTTTGAGGTAATGTCTTCTCTAATGTTGTTTTGTTTTATTTTTCTTCTCCAACCCCCTAAACTCTTTTTATTCATTTCTTTTGTAACAACACCAGTATCATCAATATACTAGGATGTTGTTATAAGAATTATTCGAGCTACACTTACACACACCTACATCTAATGGTTAAAGAACATACGGTTTCTGTGGATGGCGAATTTCTGCCTCACGAAACGATGATTGTTCAACACTCATATAACACCTTCAAAGGTGGCCATTAAGATGTCACTATTTTTATATATGATACATAATATGTTTATGTTTTACTTATGCTTCTGTATTTCTCATTTATGGCATACTTTATGATTTCCATTATGGGTAAAACGCGATAATTTCATTTTAGGAAGTGCGGACTACCGCCCCCTCAAAGTGATTTGAATCGTTAATGCCATATGTGGGATGTATAAAGGATGGAGTAAATGGTATTATACACTATATTATACTGGAATTATATTATACATTTATATCATTATGATTTAGTTCCATTAAATATGAAATTGGAATGAAAGTAGCGTTCATGCGTACGTACGACTTACCGTCTCCATGAACGGTGCATTTCATTTCTTACCTCTAAATGTTACGTAATATTATAAATGAATGTATATACTGGATATATAAGATATATATGACATATAAATCATGAATATAATTCTGGAGATAATGGATATTCTACCACATAAACAACTTGTAATTATAAGAAGTTTATTGTTGACTCAAGTACCAAAGATCGACAAAACGAACGTTATTAACTTAAATAATTACATAATGTTCATAACATTGTAATAAGTGATATGAAAAGGATAATGAAATTAAAAATGGTTCTTAATAAGGTATATATTAACTCTAGTTTATTATTCAGGAGGTTAAAGAACGGTTGAGTCAAGTCAGACACGAGGTAAGGGAATTTCTTAACCCAACTTCCATTTTTTGGGTTAATCTTTTACTTTCAAATTATGTCATGATATTATTATGTCCTATTTTGTATTTTTTACATTATTTATGTGTACCTATAGTGAATACACATAATAGATCTATTTTATTTTAAAAATGATCTTTTAAGGACTTCGTCTCAATCCCCTTTCATTGAGGCATATTTGGTTTTATACACAACTTTATTTTATACGGTGTATAAACCCCTTTGACTTTTACATTTATTCAAAAGGAATCTTTTTTATACGAAGCGTTTTGCTAAACGACAAAAGGGAATGTTTTCTTTCCGTACTTATGCAGCGACAATGACTTCTCCGCCGCCGTGACCATTATTTGAGATTCGGCTTCCTCTACAAGACATCATTTTTTTAATGAAAAATAAATACAAAGTTTTAACTTTCTTTTATTTTGGTATTGAAAATGGTTTTGAAAGCATTTTTATTATATCAATGTGTTGTATTTATATCTTGTGATTGAAATGTGGAAATGTTATGTTTCCTTTATGCATGTTTTATGTGATATGATTATGTTATGGTTTATGATATGTTTAAACCTATTCATATGAGGAATGCATTGGACTTAATAAGTGACGGGTGGAGCCCGCTATAGCTCCTCGATGCATCGACAGGTCTCATGAGACAAACTAGTGTCTTGGCACGAGGCCTTGACAAAATCTAATTTGTGGACTTGGCACGAGGCCTTGGCTACATGGTTATGATAGTCTGGCATTATGCATTCCATCATTATGAAAGTGGGTATTGATATTGCATGTGATTATTCGACCAGTAGAATATCCATGTGAAGAAGTGAATGACATTATCTCATTTTACTTTTGCCATATTATGTTGAAGTTCAAGTTTAAAAGGCTTTTGTTTTAGTTATGCATCGCCTTAAATGTTATTGTTTATTTATGAAAGCTTCCGCTATATTGTTAACCTTACTGAGCATCTGAGCTCACCCCTTTCAATGTTTTAATATTTTCCAGGATGTGAAGAAGTATTTTATGAATGACCTACAGGGATAGTCCGAAGAGGATAGAAGTGTGGACTATGGAGACTATGTTATTATAGTTTTTCACTTTATGATGTAATGTAACGTTTACGAATGTATCTAGTGTTTCCAAGGCTACTAAACTAATCGGTCTTTCGAGACTTGATCTTTTGTGATCATGCCAATGTTACGAAGTAATGCACCGACTCTGGGTAGCTGGGGTCGGGGCGTTACATATATAATCAAAACAAAACAAATAAAAATAAAAATAAAAATTTTAAAAATACAAAAAAAAAATCTTTCTATAGGATGCGTGAATGGGGTTCACACATCTCGCTCGGATTAAGATGCGTGAACCCCGTTCACGCATCTTCCTAGGACCGGGGATGCATGAACTGGGTTCACGCATCTTGGACCCATTTTAAAAAATACAGCAAGCCCTATCCCTTTTAGGTAATTTTTTTTCCAAAAACCCATTTAAAAAAATTACTCGGGTATAGGGGGTGTGCCGCTAGGGCAAGAGGAGGAGAGAGGGAGCGTAAGAGAGATGGGGGAGGAGAGAGGGAAGGGATAAACCCTAAAAAAATAATTTAAAATAACCTAAAAAAACAACCATAATACCAAAAATTAATTAATACTAATCTTATTCTATAGTAATAATAAAATGATAATAATATTAATAATAATATAGCAATAATAATAAAAATAATATACCAATGATAATAATATATCAATTTTAACAATTTTAACAATTATAATAATTTTAACAATTTTGATAACCATATTGACAATAATAATTTTTTAAATAAAATTAATAATAATAACAATAATAATAATAATAATAATGATAATAATAATAATAATAATAATGATATAATAATAAAAAAGTAATTTTAATGTTTATTTCATTTTCAAAAATTATAATATAAATAATAATTTTTAATAACATTATTCTTAACATTTAATAATAATAATAATAGTAATATTCTAATTTTTATTACTCATTTGAATTCTTATTTTAATTTTTCAAAGATAGATTGGCCGCACGGTTGTTTGGGCGAAGCCGCACATTTTTTGAACCGTGCACTGCCTGTATTCCAGATGCCGCCAAGCCCAAAACACACATTTTTCAACAAAATTAAAAAATTTAATCCGAGACTCAACTTGAACCCCAAAAAAATTATACATGGCCAAGAAAATAATAAAATAGAATAATTATAAGGGTCAGGGTGTAACATTGACTTTATTTACAAAACACAAAAGGAATTTTCTATTTTAATTTATATGAAACTGACCCATTTTCCACTACCACAATCATTATTTTTTTGGATTCTTTTATAATATTTCATGTTTTATTCAAATAAAACCCTCCTTCCCTTCATTCTGGGTATTTTAGTTTTTAAAATTGGATTTTAAAGGAAATGGATATATTAATACTTGAAAATGTCTTAAAAAGTATATTTTTATGAGTTTGATGATGAAAATGAAATATTTTATGTGTTTAATGTATGTTATGATCCCTGGACATTTTTTTAATAATGGGTGAGCCTGATATATCTCTCTAATGCATTGGGTAATTATTATGTTAAATGAAAACCCTATTATAGAATCTCATGGTTTTCAAATGGATTAAAAACTTTATTTTCTTCTTTATTTATGTCCCTTTCTAATATTTTTGTGCTCATACCATGTTTTCAAATGTTTTTTCACAAGGTTTTAAGGATGATTAGGAACAATGATGAAGTTAAGTTGAAAATCATGAAGTTTTTTCATGAAAATAAAATGTGTTTGATTTTAAAAGTACTATATTATAGAAAAATGGATATTGAGTGGAAGTGTACACATTGTAATGTATGGGTTTATTATTTAAGATTCATGACCTAATTATTTAAAACTATAAACCTATAAATGTCCTCAGTAATGTAATAAAATGAATTATTATTTTAAAACTCAAGATTATGCAATGTTTTAAGGCTAGAATATTATAATACATCCACCTAAACCTCCTATGAATTGTGTATCATTTACAAAGATAGATCATGTGTGGGTATAAAGACCATATATGAGTGAGTATAAAAATACTTAGAAGGAAACCCCAAAACCAAAAAGGAAATACAAGGAAATAAGTCATCTCAAACTCCAAGACAACAGGGTTATCAAAAAAAGACAAGAAAATATAGATATACTATACCATTAGAAGTATCAAGGGTATAGAGAAGTCCTAGTTATCTCATCTCTAACCCCCAAAATATTTTATCTCACAATAAACTAGGTTTTCTCAAAGTACCAAAATACTCACTAAGTTTGAATCTAATAACCAAACTATAAGTAACATCTAGAAGGAAACTATGGGGTGCCTGGGGAGTTACAAGGATCAACGTACCTAAACTCCCCAACCTTTCTAACTTACCACATTTCCACTGGAAATAAGAAATGGGTTGATTAGTCACTAAAAGTGTATAATATTCATTGTTAATATCTTTAAATTAATTTTTCCAAAGTCTATAAATGTTTTTTTTAGTGCATTATATAAATAGAACTTCATTTATCATCTAAAATGCAATTCTTGTTTAAAATGCAAATTTGGGCCCAATAATTATTTTGTTTGTTGACAATCTTATATTCATTTTCTGAATTTGAAATTTTGGGATATTATTTAGCACTTTTTTTGGAACATTTTATATTTTAGGTCCGTCGGATGAATCCCAAAGGAAGATGGAGAATTTTGCGCCTGAAGGAAGAAACTTGCTGGAAAAAGCATAATGGGCCTAAGGCCCATCAAACAAATGTGGGGCCCAGAAACCAAGCCCAATGAAGCTCAAATTTATAAATTAGAAATATAAAAATATGAGGATCATTTTATTCAACTGTGTCTAGAGCTAATTCTGATGTTTTCATGATGATAAAGGGATCTAAAGTTGAGATTTAAATGGTGGGCTCGTCATTAATGCACAGAAATCCGTCCCACCATTTCGACCATAACTTCCAAACGGATGATCCAAATTTCCTGAAATTTTGAGATATTCTATAAGACACATGAAAGAAGATATTTCTCTTCTACAACACCTCCGGATTCGGCCTTCTTAAATTTCGAATTCACACGTCAATATGGTGGACGAATCTGGACAGTTTTCCGGGTCAAATTCAAAACATCAATTTCCTTTTGATTATTCACCCTCCATTTGACTCTATTAATTGTTGGGGGGTGAATTAATTGTTGGGGGATGTACCTAAGGCTCCTAATATTCCTATATAAGGAGCTATTGGTGAAGTTAATGGGGGTGGATATTTTTCATATCATCTTATGTTGCTTGTTTCATTGTAAGGTTATGCTTCCAAATTTCCTTTGTAATGTTTTCCATTTCCATGTAAGTTTCTTTTTTGTATCTTTATATTATTAATAAACTTAATTCACTTCTATATTTTCCATTTCTTTTATTAAAACTTTATTATCACAAAGCACAGTGATATCTCTGTGTTGTTGTGAATTAGTTCACACATAGGCGTGAATTTCATTCACACACACGGAGGAGTGCTCGTTATTTCCGCGGTTTTAATTTCTTCAATCCAATTCTTGTTAGCCATATTCCGCCCACCATTGAGAGTATACCATCAATGGAGGGATAAAACCTTAATGGGATGATCTTAGGAGGATGAAAAGGCTGGATTGAATGTTATTTTATGAACGAATTGTTGTTAATTGGATAATTAATTTAAGACATCCATTCTTCAATTAATTCTACTATTCATCTTTACTGTGTTTTAAAAAACTAAATTAAATTACTAAATGACCATATACCTCAGGGAGATCATGAATTTGGTTCTCTAAGTGTATACGGGATTAGTAATTGTGTTTAGTAAGCACCAAACCAGAAAATGATGAATGTAATGTTATTTTTGAAGAATGGATTCATAAAAAATTAATAAAACCGAAATTGTCTAATGAAGTAAAATTCATTCAATCCACCCCGAGCATAATCCTAAGATCAACTCATTTCCATTTAATTGATTTCACTTAGGTTTATTAGTGTTCTTTAAAAACAATCCAAAATCAAACCCAAAGTCGGCTACTTCATAGCCCATCCTTCACACAATCATAGCGTCTCAAGGTTACTTCTTCGGTCCCTGTGGATTTGACCCCTACATGTACTACATCGATCGCTTTTACTAGTAGGGTAAATTTGGGCGCAACCAAATTTTGGCGCCGTTGCCGGGGACCAAGTAAGTCACCTTAGAACATCTTTCTATTCTCTATCATTTCTATTTTCTCATCCCCATTTCTCTTCTCTTTTCCCCTTTCTATTTTTTTTGACCACCGAAAATCACGATTCCAAATTTTCAAATAAATCCAATGGAGTATAATCAACAACATCCCTTCACAAACTCGGGATGGAATCAGTTTGAAAATCCACATTGGGAATCACCAACTTTTTTAATCAACCTTTGAATGAATACCCCACATTTGATAACATGAACGAAATTTGTAATGATGAAGGTTTAAAAGATCAATTTCCATACCTATCAAGAATGATTCAAAAGATGAATAATGAGGAATTCCATGATGTCAAAACATCTATCAATCCTAATCCTAAAACAATTCTTCAAAAATTGTGTGAACAAATGGAAAAAATGAATTCAGAGGTATCAAGTTTTAGACAAGAACTACAAAGAATTAAAACTTGTGTGGACCCCATTCCCACTCAAACCATCTCTTACTCAATATTGATTGAAGAATATTGTAACACAAAAACCCCTCATACCTTTATTGAAGAACCAACCTTAGGATTTGGGATAATTGGAGAGGATCGAGGATTTTTTGAAGGGTCTTTAAATCAGGAGGAAATTGATTTTTTGGATTCAAAAGAAGAAAAGTTGAAATCATGTATTGAGTTTCCTGAATATAAGTCCATTAATGATTTTTCAAAAACACTAATCACTGAAAAATTGGGAGAAATATCAATCATTGATCTCATACACACTTCTGATATTCAACTGGACAATTTTCAGGATGAATCTTATTTTTAAAATGAACCAATTCTTTCTAAATGTTTTGGAG
This sequence comes from Viscum album, assembly GCA_963277665.1. NCBI lineage: Eukaryota > Viridiplantae > Streptophyta > Magnoliopsida > Santalales > Viscaceae > Viscum > Viscum album. The sequence continues at coordinate 1,516,543,063 of OY728136.1, read as the reverse complement.
AAGAAACTGATTTTGATTTAATTTTTCAATCTCCTTTAGGAAATTTTAATGAAACCGAGCTCAAAATTATTTTACTTTCTTCCGAACTCAAGAAAATCAATCTTAATCAAGTTTAAGTGGACAAAAATGGGGTCCTAAACATGTTGAAAGTTGGAATTGGATAAGTTGGGGGGTAAAAGTCGAGCCAACGATGTTAAACAAAAGCGCTGCATGGGAGGCAACCCATGGTTTTCATGTTTCTAATAATTTTGAGTCATTTTTTTTCATATAATAAATTACCATAAACTGTTGACCTGTTCTTCTTTTATGAGTAAGGATGGGTATGAAAGGGGAGTGCCATATTCATCTGTGTCACGTGGTGTGATCTCTGAGTAATACCTTACCCGGAAAATATAAAGAAGACAATGTATCATCAATTTATTTTTTTTGTTTTATTTTTATGTTTTTATAGGTTTAAAAAAATAAAAGGACATGTTGTAAGCCATAAGGAAAATCCATTCACCACCATCCAAGCCGCTGAGACTCAAATCTAGGATTGAAGGGAGACTATGGCATGTGATATCATCATCAACCACCAGGTGACTTCATTCCATGATTTTCATTTTAAATTTCTTCTTTGAACTCCTCTCCTACCCCCTTCTAACTTTTCTTTTCTTTAAACACTAGGGACAGTGTCATTCTAAGTTGGGGGGAGATAAAAAATGATTTTTTTTTATTTTGTGAATAAAAACATTCATGAAAAGAAAAATTCCATTAACCATAAACATGATAAACACACATTGCAAACTCTAAAATTGGATATCAAATAATTTTGTATGCCTTGATTCTGATTTTAATGCAAGTTTAAGTTCATGAGCATAGTTTTTGGAAAGTGCGGTTGTCCGATGTGATTTTTCAAAGTTTATAATTTCATCCTCTTAATAAAAATGCCACAATGCACGTCTACTGGATCGTGGGTGTAAATTTGAGTTCTTGGGTCCCTTTCATTATAGCATAGGGTTCTGGGGTCACTTTTAGTTTAATTTGAGTATCCAAAAAAAAAAACAAAAAAAAAAAAACAAAAAAAAAACAAAAAAAAAACAAAAAAAAAAGACCACATAGAGCAATGTTTTGTCCAAATGCGTGGCGTCCGACACTTGGGGATCGTGACTCCATAGTTGTCTTACCCAGAGTTAGGATTTATATCTCTATTTTAGAGCATGAAATTGACAATATGTGTGGCGTCCGACACTTGGGGATCGTGACTCCATAGTTGTCTTGCCCAGAGTTAGTCTTTTCATATCTATTTTGGTTAAAAAATTAAATCAAAAAATAAAATAAAAAAAAGGATACTCATATTAAGGTTTAATGTGATTCCCACCTAGCGCTTCCATTTTTTCCCCTTGAACAATAAAATGGGCCCCATATCTTTTATGATGCACAACACTTTATCATGCTTAATTGGAATTGGATGAAATGTGGCAATGAATTTGAACAAAGGAATGGTCTTGGGATTGGGATATGCTTATGGACCTAGCTTGTTTTTAATGATTTTGATGGGTTTTTATAATTTTTTTTGATATTATATATTTGGGTGAGCAATGTGTATTAAAATGTTTTTGGAAAAGGGGATTTGAATTTCATATTTGTAATTTATTTTTCTCGGGACTAGCAAAACTCAAGTTGGGGGGTGTGATTAGTCACTAAAAGTTTCTAATATTCATTGTTAATATCTTTAAATTAATTTTTCCAAAGTCCATAAACATTGTTTTTAGTGCATTATATAAATAGAACTTCATTTCTCATCTAAAATGCAATTCTTGTTTAAAATGCAAATTTGGGCCCAATAATTCTTTTGTTTGTTGACAATATTATATTCATTTTCTGAATTTGAAATTTTGGTATATGATTTATCACTTTTTTTGGAACATTTTATATTTTAGGTCCGCCAGATGAATCCCAAAGGAAGATGGAGAATTTTGCGCCTGAAGGAAGAAACTTGCTGGAAAAAGCATAATGGGCCTAAGGCCCATCAAACAAATGTGGGGCCCAGAAACCAAGCCCAATGAAGCTAAAATTTATAAATTAGAAAGATAAAAATATGAGGATCATTTTATTCAACTGTTTCCGGAGCTAATTCTGATGTTTTCATTATGATAAAGGGATCTGAAGTTGAGATTTAAATGGTGGACTCGTCATTAATGCACAGAAATCCGTCCCACCATTTCGAACATAACTTCCAAAAGTATGAGCCAAATTTCCTGAAATTTTGAGAGATTCTATAAGACACATTAAAGAAGATATTTCTCTTCTACAACACCTCCGGATTTGGCCTTCTTAAATTTCTAATTCACACGTCAATATGGTGGACGAATCTGGACTGTTTTCCGGGTCAAATTCAAAACATCAATTTACTTTTGATTATTCACCCTCCATTTGACTCTATTAATTGTTGGGGGGTGAATTAATTGTTGGGGGATGTACCTAAGGCTCCTAATATGCCTATATAAGGAGATATTGGTGAAGGTAATGGGGGTGGATATTTTTCATATCATCTTTTGTTGCTTGTTTCATTGTAAGGTTATGCTTCCAAATTTCCTTTGTAATGTTTTCCATTTCCATGTAAGTTTCTTTTTTGTATCTTTATGTTCTTAATAAACTTCATTCACTTCTATATTTTACATTTCTTTTATTAAAACTTTATTATCAAAAAGCACCGTGATATCTCTGTGTTGTTGTGAATTAGTTCACACATAGGTGTGAATTTCATTCACACACACGGAGGAGTGCTCGTTATTTCCACGGTTTTAATTTCTTCAATCCAATTATTGTTAGCCATCTTCCGCCCACCATTGAGAGTATACCATCAATGGAGGGATAAACCCTTAATGGGATGATCTTAGGAGGATGAAAAGGCTGGATTGAATGATATTTTATGAACGAATTGTTGTTAATTGGATAATTAATTTAAGACATCCATTCTTCAATTATTTCTACTATTCATCTTTACTGTGTTTGAGAAAACTAAATTAAATTACTAAATGACCATATACCTCGGGGAGATCATGAATTTGGTTCTTTAAGTGTATACGGGATTAGTAATTGTGTTTAGTAAGCACCAAACCAGAAAATGATGAATGTAATTTTATTTTTGAAGAATGGATTCATCAAAAATTAATAAAACCAAAATTTTCTAATGAAGTAAAATTCATTCAATCCACCCCGAGCATAATCCTAAGATCAATCCATTTCCATTTAATTTATTTCACTTAGGTTTATTAGTGTTCTTTAAAAACAATCCAAAATCAAACCCAAAGTCGGCTACTTCATAACCCATCCTTCACACAATCATAGCGTCTCAAGGTTACTTCTTCGGTCCCTGTGGATTCGACCCCTACATGTACTACATCGATCGCTTTTACCAGTAGGGTAAATTTGGGCACAACAAAATTTTGGCGCCATTGCTGGGGACCAAGTAAGTCACCTTATAACATCTTTCTATTCTCCCTCATTTCTATTTTCTCATCCCCATTTCTCTTCTCTTTTCCCCTTTCTATTTTCTTTGACCACCGAAAATCACGATTACAAATTTTCAAATAAATCCAATGGAGTATAATCAACAACATCCCTTCACAAACGTGGGATGGAATCAGTTTGAAAATCCACATTGGGAATCACCAACCTTTTTTAATCAACCTTTGAATGAATACCCCACACCTGATAACATGAACGAAATTTGTAATGATGAAGGTTTAAAATATCAATTTCCATACCTATCAAGAATGATTCAAAAGATGAATAATGAGGAATTCCATGATGTCGAAACATCTATCAATTCTAATCCTGAAACAATTCTTCAAAAATTGTGTGAACAAATGGAAAAAATGAATTCAGCGGTATCAAGTTTTAGACAAGAACTACAAAGCATTAAAACTTGTGTGGACCCCATTCCCACTCAAACCATCTCTTACTCAATATTGATTGAAGAATATTGTAACACAAAAACCCATCATACCTTTTTTTGAAGAACCAACCTTAGGATTTGGGATAATTGGAGAGGATCGAGGAGTTTTTGAAGGGTCTTTAAATCAGGTGGAAATTGATTTTTTGGATTCAAAAGAAGAAAATTTGACATCATGTATTGAGTTTCATGAATAGAAGTCCATTAATGATTTTTCAAAAACACTAATCACTGAAAAATTGGGAGAAATATCAAACATTGATCTCATACACACTTCTGATATTCAACTGGACAATTTTCAGGATGAATCTTATTTTCAAAATGAACCAATTCTTTCTAAATGTTTTGAAGAAGAAACTAATTTTGATTTAATTTGTCAATATCCTTTAAGAAATTTTAATGAAACCGAGCTCAAAATTATTTTACTTTCTTCCGAACTCAAGAAAATAAATCTTAATCAAGTTGAAGTGGACAAAAATGGGGTCCTAAACATGTTGAAAGTTGGAATTGGATAAGTTGGGGGGTACAAGTCGAGCCGACGACGTTAAACAAAAGCGCTGCATGGGAGGCAACCCATGATTTTCATGTTTCTAATAATTTTGAGTCATTCTTTTTCATATAATAAATTACCATAAACTGTTGACCTGTTCTTCTTTTATGAGTAAGGATGGGTATGAAAGGGGAGCGCCATATTCATCTGTGTCACGTGGTGTGATCTCTGAGTAATACCTTACCCAGAAAATATAAAGAAGACAATGTATCATCAGTTTATTTTGTTTTGTTTTATTTTTATGTTTTTATAGGTTTAAAAAAATAAAAGGACATGTCGTAAGCCATAAGGAAAATCCATTCACCACCATCCAAGCCGTTGAGACTCAAATCCAGGATTGAAGGGAGACTATGACATGTGCTATCATCATCAACCACCAGGTGAATTCATTCCATGATTTTCATTTTAAATTTCTTCTTTGAACTCCTCTCCTACCCCCTTCTAACTTTTCTTTTCTTTAAACACTGGGGACAGTGTCATTCTAAGTTGGGGGGAGATAAAAAATGATTTTTTTTATTTTGTGAATAAAAACATTCATGAAAAGAAGAATTCCATTAAACATAAACATGATAAACACACATTTCAAACTCTAAAATTGGATATCAAATAATTTTGTATGCCTTGATTCTGATTTTAATGCAAGTTTAAGTTCATGAGCATAGTTTTTGGAAAGTGCGGTTGTCCGATATGATTTTTCAAAGTTTACAATTTCATCCTCTTAATAAAAATGCCACAATGCACGTCTACTGGATCATGGGTGTAAATTTGAGTTCTTAGGTCCCTTTCATTATAGCATAGGGTTCTGGGGTCACTTTTAGTTTAATTTGAGTATCAAAAAAAAAAAAAACAAAAAAAAAACAAAAAAAAAACAAAAAAAAGACCACATAGAGCAATGTTTTGTTCAAATGCGTGGCGTCTGGCACTTGGGGATCGTGACTCCATAGTTTTCTTGCCCAGAGTTAGGCTTTATATCTCTATTGTAGAGCATGAAATTGACAATATGTGTGGCGTCCGACACTTGGGGATCGTGACTCCATAGTTGTCTTGCCCAGAGTTAGTCCTTTCATATCTATTGTGGTTAAAAAAATTAAATAAAAAAATTAAATAAAAAAATAAAATAAAAAAAGGATACTCATCTTAAGGTTTAATGTGATTCCCACCTAGCGCTTCCATTTTTTCCCCTTGAACAATAAAATGGGCCCCATATCTTTTATGATGCACAACACTTTATCATGCTTAATTGGAATTGGATGAAATGTGGCAATGAATTTGAACAAAGGAATGGGCTTGGGATTGGGATATGCTTATGGACCTATATTGTTTTTAATGATTTTGATGGGTTTTTATAATTTTTTTTGATATTAGATATTTGGGTGAGAAATGTGTATTAAAATGTTTTTGGAAAAGGGGATTTGAATTTCATATTTGTAATTTATTTTGCTCGGGACTAGCAAAACTCAAGTTGGGGGGTGTGATTAGTCACTAAAAGTGTCTAATATTCATTTTTAATATCTTTAAATTAATTTTTCCAAAGTCCATAAACATTTTTTTTAGTGCATTATATAAATAGAACTTCATTTCTCATCTAAAATGCAATTCTTGTTTAAAATGAAAATTTGGGCCCAATAATTCTTTTGTTTGTTGACAATCTTATATTCATTTTCTGAATTTGAAATTTTTGGATATGATTTATCACTTTGTTTGGAACATTTTATATTTTAGGTCTTCCAGATGAATCCCAAAGGAAGATAGATAATTTTGCGCCTGAAGGAAGAAACTTGCTGGAAAAAGCATAATGGGCCTAAGGCCCATCAAACAAATGTGGGGCCCAGAAACCAAGCCCAATGAAGCTCAAATTTATAAATTAGAAATATAAAAATATGAGGATAATTTTATTAAACTGTGTCCGGAGCTAATTCTGATGTTTTCATGATGATAAAGGGATCTGAAGTTGAGATTTAAATGGTGGACTCGTCATTAATGCACAGAAATCCGTCCCACCATTTCGACCATAACTTCCAAAAGGATGAGCCAAATTTCCTGAAATTGTGAGATCTTCTAGAAGACACATTAAAGAAGATATTTCTATTCTACAACACCTCCGGATTCGGCCTTCTTAAATTTCGAATTCACACGTCAATATGGTGGACGAATCTGGACAGTTTTCCGGGTCAAATTCAAAACATTAATTTCCTTTGTATTATTCACCATCCATTTGACTCTATTAATTTTTGGGGGGTGAATTAATTGTTAGGGGATGTAACTAAGGCTCCTAATATGCCTATATAAGGAGATATTGGTGAAGGGAATGAGGGTGGATATTTTTCATATCATCTTTTGTTGCTTGTTTCATTGTAAGGTTATGCTTCCAAATTTCCTTTGTAATGTTTTCCATTTTCATGTAAGTTTATTTTTTGTATATTTATGTTCTTAATAAACTTCATTCACTTCTATATTTTCCATTTCTTTTATTAAAACTTTATTATCAAAAAGCATAGTGATATCTCTGTGTTGTTGTGAATTAGTTCACACATAGGTGTGAATTTCATTCACACACACAGAGGAGTGCTCGTTATTTCTGCGGTTTTAATTTCTTCAATCCAATTCTTGTTAGCCATATTCCGCCCACCATTGAGAGTATACCATAAATGGAGGGCTAAAACCTTAATGGGATGATATTAGGAGGATGCAAAGGCTAGACTGAATGTTATTTTATGGACGAATTGTTGTTAATTGGATAATTAATTTAAGACATCCATTCTTCAATTATTTCTGCTATTCATCTTTACTGTGTTTGAGCAAACTAAATTAAATTACTAAATGACCATATACCTCAGGGAGATCATGAATTTGGTTCTCTAAGTGTATAAAGGATTAGTAATTGTGTTTAGTAAGCACCAAACCAGAAAATGATGAATGTAATGTTATTTTTGAAGAATGGATTCATCAAAAATTAATAAAATCAAAATTGTCTAATGAAGTAAAATTCATTCAATCCACCCCGAGCATAATCCTAAGATCAAACCATTTCCATTTAATTGATTTCACTTAGGTTTATTAGTGTTCTTTAAAAACAATCCAAAATCAAACCCAAATTCGGCTACTTCATAGCCCATCCTTCACACAATCATAGCGTCTCAAGGTTACTTCTTCGGTCCCTGTGGATTCAAACCCTACATGTACTACATCAATTGCTTTTACCATTAGGGTAAATTTGGGCGCAACCATGGGTACTCACTCCTCATTGAATTATTTTCATCAGTCGAGGGAGTACCACACCCTATTATCCATAATTACCATGTCACCATTCTAGAAACATACTAGGGAACCCACACCTTTCCCAATAATAGATTTCAATCAAGGGAGTTCTAACCCCTACTACTATAACTACCCATACATAGAAACCCACACACCACATAGAATTTTTAATTGAGGACTCACACCTCATTGAGCGACACACATCAAATGAGTGAGTACCAAACTCCATGGATAGAGGACCCACACCCTACATAAGAGGGGGAGTTCCTAACTTTATCGGTCATATGGGGGACCCATACCTTATTAAGGACAAGGGAGTACTAACCTTGTGCTCAATATAGAGGATCTACACCCCGATTATGTGGGGAAGTATCAATATCCATGAAGTATGAGGGGGAACCATTCCCTTTCATTAGTTAGTTTCCATGGGATTTATTTACCCCGATTTTTCTCTAAAAATCAAACCCAATCCAAATTATTTTACCTATAGATATAAAATTCTTTAAAAACATCGCATCTCACCTCTAATGTTGAAGAGGGACACACCATCATGTTCTAAGATAAAAAATTATCAGGATGGGCTATTCATGTGCCTAAATCCGAGTCACAGGAAAGGAGTAACATAAATCCACCAAGGATGGGAAAGTAAACGAAATGTACTATGGGAGTATACGAGATGTAGCCCCTCAGGAGTAGTCTGTACATGTATTAGAAATCACATGGAATGTTTTGGTTTACTACACAATGTTTTTATTTATATACTCAAAATATAGGGCCCACAGGGATACTTGGAATGTATTGTCACAATTCATATCATGTAGGGGGATAGGATACATAGTGTGTCCCAGTAGGGGTACATAGAATGTATCTCTAGATGTATCACTCAACATGTACTATCAGGGATGATGATTCATATATTAATAAGGGTACATAGTGTGTGGTATTTTCCTACACATCTATTATGTCCATAAAATCATTTGGGTATGTACTCCCTTTAAAAGAAAAGCAACACAAAATTCAACCAGATAAAGACAAGATAAAATTCAGGGATTTAAAAATAATTTAGCATGAAGAACAAGGAATGAATTAAATAAATAATCCATAATGTAATGGTGGGTCTATATTTATTTACAATATGAATCGATAATGATGTCTTGGGATTCATTCCTTTTTACTACACGATTCAGTCATCAATACCATCATTAATTTGACCTTGTTCCTTGGACCTGATGTCAGTTCCACCAAGATTTGGTCCCAACCCTCTCTCTCAATATAGGGTTTATATTGAAGAAAAATGTGGCTAAATGAAGAGAGAAATCATGAGGAGGTATTTTATAGGGGGATTTTAGGGTTCACATCATTAATAATTATTTAAATTATAAATTTTAATAAAAATCCTATGACAGATCATCCCGGGGGCCCAAAATGAAAATGAAAATTTCATAACCCTTAGGGTAAACCCAACACTTAAAAATTAATGGAGGTGTTAAAATATTCTAACGATCCTCCATTTAGAAGATATCAATATTTTCACTCATGGGTTAATTATTTAATTAATTAATAAATAATAAATATACTCTAAAATTCATCGTACTAAAAAAATCACCAAAACTCCACTTAAGGATAAAAAATACATATTGAGACCAATATAACCATTTGAAATTTTATTGAGTTCATTTTATAGAGAAAATTTCTCATTTTACCATTATAGAGGTACCAGGACTTTAAAACTCACAATTGAGCTAAGTATTGGCTGGGGAAAATCTGGGACACCACATTCTCCCCATCATTAAACATTTTCATCCCCCCAAAAGAAAAAACTATAGATTCTATGCTGAGAATACATAAATAAACCTCACGCATAAAGAAAATCCACCCTCCTATGTACTTCCCTCATCCTTGGAGGTTCGAGCTAGGAGAAAACTCAGTACATCACTATGTAAGAAAGGAACATGTTATTTATCCCCAGATCTATTGACTTTAGATCATTTTGAAGAAATAACTAAGTAAAAGAATAATCACACTTCATGTGAGACTTTCTAAGATTTCATACCTAAAACCTTTCCCCATTTAAAGGTCATCATACCAAATGGGTCAAAATGAAACTAAAAACCATTAAAATGCATCTTTGAAGGATTCTTTATTTTGGATCCCAATGATGGGATAATTTTTCTCCCACCTTTAAAGAGTGTTATAAATGACTACCACATGGGAACAATCCATCTGTGGTGTGATACACCATTGAGTGTTTCACAAAGATTCTACATAGGCACCAAAATATTTGTAAGGTATCATAATCCTAAGCTTCTATGTTAGTTTCTTACCATGTCCTTCCAGTAAGTGATGAGAACCAATAATGATAGCTCAAGGATTAAAGATAATTCATGCCTTCTTTCCCAAACTCTACGCAAGTATTTACAGGAACTTCCCATTCATACCCTGATTTCCATAGGTTTTGATCCACCATCAAAGACAATAGGACTGCGTTGTCATCACTCTTTTATGAAAGTTACTAAAGAGAACATTAAAAAACAAAACCAATCTCTAAAAATTATTGAACATCACACCACTACCTGTTGGGTGGAAAAATCCACCATAATCTAATGTGGATGGTCCTAACCACTTAGATGACCCTGTTCTATTAGCTTCATACACCAAGATAATGCCTTCCAAAAATTGAGTGACTGTGAACCACAAAATCTAGAGAAAACATACTCCCCAAACATATAGAAAGAGTTTCCATGTGACGAGAATTCCCACAAAGGTCTATTGGACATACCAAACTAAGGTCCACACTGTTATATTTCAACCATGTTATGTGAAAACCATTTTCTATATCAAGGTATATTCTAACAAAAATAGGAACTAGGGATGATAAATTATAATGGATTGTATGGAAATGGTGTAGTGGAATATATGAAATTTGGAAGTTAAGAAGTTACGTAGACCAGATGATACTAATTGGAAGTCATAGTCAGAAGATGTCGACCAGAAGTCACCCCTCAACTCAGTCCAGTGGAAGTAGTGTGGAAAATTAAAAGGACTTACATAAGTTTTTCCCAATATAATAGTATATAAGTTTCCCCCTTGGTGTATTTTGGTAAAAGGAATATGTAAGTTTCCTCAAAAGGTAAATGTTAGGTTTTATTCACAAGAGTTTTAGTAGCATGCATAGTGTACCTTCTATGTGAGTTAAAGTGATAGAAGTATTTGATTAGATGGAGGTATTTCTATAGAGATTAGATTAGGTGGACTTATTCTCATGAAATTGGGAGGCAGTGACTTCCAAATACACTGACTGGGCCCTACTATATTTAGTAGGGTGGATCACTTGTATTAAGTGTGCTGAATGTAGTTGTAATCATATTCCACTTCCTTAATAAAAGTAAACTAGTGCCCCATCATGGAATACGACTCATGTTCAAACCACATAAATTTCATTGTTCCTTTTTATTGCATAATTTTGATTATTTTCTTTCAATAATTCTTTTTATGTTCATTCAAAGGTTGTGCATTATGGTGTAGTGATTTGGGTGTATATTTTCTTCCAAGTTTTGGACACCATAATATAGGCTCGCATCAGTTATTTGTTCCACATTGTAAATATTGATGGGTATCTTTAAATGGTTTAATTATAAAATAAATATGAGTCTAATGAGTGGTATTAGATATTTAATCAGAGTTTCAAATGATTATACCCTAATGAAGGTGTTTCAGAGCTCAGTTTAATAACATAATTATTCCATTTTCCTTGTAGGAGAGTTTTTCATAAGCAGCTCTGGACCCCTTTTATGTGTTCTATAATTTAGTGGGAGTTAATTAATTTATTGAGGGGATAAGTTGTATGAGGGTAAGGACTAGGTAGATAAGTTTGATGGAAAATAGTTTGAGTTCTAGAGAATTCATATGAAGGATTTTATACTAGAGAAGGACCTTGATATTTTATTAATGGGAACCATGCTAGAAGTGATGAAGAAGGAAGAATGGGAGAGGCTAGATAAGAAATCACTAGGGTTGATTTATAATTCATTATATTGATTTATAATATCCAGGAAGTGAAAACCACATTATAACCTATGAAGACCCTCATTAACATGTATGATAACCCAACCATAATTAATAAGGGTTTCCTTTTGTAAAGGCTGTTCGACATGAGGATGTAGGAAGGTAAATTAGTGGATGATTATCTCCAAAAATTTAACATGATAAAAAGTTAATTACAGTCAGATAAGGTGAAATTTGGAGATCTAGAGTGGGTGCTGTTGTTGATTTTATCACTCTTTGAGTCTTGGGATGCGATGGTCACCACTATAAGCAATTCAAATGGAATGACTGACTTGGTGTTTGTGGATGTTAGAGACCTGATCTTGAATAAGAAACTTAATCATAAGGAGATCCATATATCTTTTAGAAATACCTATAGTGTGTATGTAGAGACCTAGTTTTTTTCTTGTAAGACTTTTAAATATATATATATATATATATATTTCTAGATCTAGGCACTAAGAAAACATGAAATTATGAGGCCCAATGTTTCCATAATTAGTTTTATAAAAATATTAAATATATTTTATATTTTATACGTGAAACTTCTTTAAAAAATAGGACAACTCTCAAAAAATTACTCAGATCAGAAATATGAGACTACAGTTCAGTCTGAAACGCGGTGTTTACCTTAGGTGTGACATAAAATGGGTCGGTGTGGGGTGTTCATACACCTCACTCATTGGTGGTATGTTCAGTGAAATAATTAATTATTAAATTAATTAATTATTTCATTTTGACAAAGAGAAATATTCTATAAGAATATCTCCATGGAAAATCCTCTAAGGTCAGCCACATAAACCCCGGGAGGATTTCAGAGCTCATTCTTCCTCCATCATTGGTGAATCACATGTGAAAATGACAAAACTCTGGATCAGAACAGATCGGGATGCAATAAATGCGACGACTTACTTCAATCATTGGAAGATGCATTCTTCAATGGATAATGATCTAAATATATAGGTAGGACTCATCAATTGGTGATTTATGCCCTTTGATTAAATTGTTTGAGTAGATCCATCCTTGTTTTTGGATCTACACCAATTGTAGCCAGTAGCATGCACCTATGTATTGAAATATTAATTTATTTTATTAGTTTATAACCCTGAATCACTGTTATTGATCATTGGACAAAAACACTTGGACAATGATCATCCAAACCTTTTTATTGTGATTTTTTCCCATTTCTATTTTTGTTATTCCCTGGTTGGACCCCATAGTCCCAGTTCGACATTTCCAGGTGGTACTGAGCCCAATCAGACCTCCAGAACTAAGATAGAATCATACGTAAAGAACATATCAATTAAGTATGGATAGATATGGGATGTTTACATGTTTTAAATGATCTTTTGGATAATCTAAGGATGAATCTATGAATACAGAAGGATCCACGGCGAACCATTTGTGCAACGAACCCCATATGAACCACTAGAGGCTGATTCTCGGTGGAAAACAGTCATAAACCATGATTTTTGGCTAGATAAACCATTTTTGGCTAGAGATAGGGCCAAAATCCGATACATAAAAGTAGATTTATGCATGGAAATATGATCTGAAGATTCTGTGAAAAATCTAACTACACACTGTGTACAGGGATGAAGACATGGCATGTAGCCCCTTAAGTGTGGTGGCTAGGATTTTGGAGATTTATAAGGATTTAACAGAATATATCCCTCCTACACACCATGTACCCCTTCCCCAATTGGAAAAACTGTGTAGGATATCACACAGGCGGGATCCCATGTGGTAGTATACGACTGTGTACCCTAGTACACGAACATGGGGTCAACTACATGGACATAGATAGAAGGACACATCCCTAGTCCCATTTGGTTTTGACACACTATTTAGTCCACCTACATGACATGTACTGTTATATGGCTTGGGAGCTGTTTACCCCTAGGGGAATGGCCAGATGATGGAGTGGGACCACATGCTGTGTGGTTTCCCTCACATGCTATGTACCCATTGTCCTCTTTTTAGGAAGCTTTAATCATCCGTATCTCCTTTGTTTTAACTTGGATATTGGATCATGATTAGCCTATCTTGAGTGTTTTACACATAGAACGTGATGGTTCCCTCTATTTTAGATTTCTAGATATGATGTGGAATGTTCCAAGAATGACACCTAGTTAGGCAATGCCTAAAAATGGAAGTGATCACAAAGGACAACCAGAGACTATTGAGTGATACCCTCTATTAGGGATGGTAAGTGGAGTTACTCAATGAAATTTCCAAGTGGAACCCTCTAGTAGGGCTAGGCAGTGGAGTTCCTTGATGGTCTTTCCAAGCGGTACCCTCTAATAGGGCTGAGTAGTGGATTTACTCAATGACCTTTACAAGTGATATCCTCTAGTAGGGATAGGTAGTGGATTTCATCAACGAAATTTCCAAGTGGTACCCTCTAGAAGGGCTGGTTAGTGGAGTTCCTTGATGAAATTTCCAAGTGGTACCATTTAGAAGGACTGGGTAGTGGAGTTCCTTGATGAAATTTCCAAGCGGTACCCTCCAGCAGGGCCGAGCAGTGGAGTTTCTCAACGGTCTTTCCAAGCAGTAGCCTCTAGTAGGGCTAGAAAATGGATTTCCTCAATGTATTTTCTGAGTGATACCCTCTAAAAAAACTGGGCAATAGAGTTCCTCAATGAATATCGAGTGGTACTCTCTAGTAGGGCTGGAAAGTAGAGTTCCTAAATGATTACCGAGTTGACCATATAGTAGAGCTGGGAAGTGGAGTCCTCAACGATTACTAGAGTGGGACCCCCCATCAGCATGAGTGCGAGTCCTATATGAATAATTTTTGAGTGGGACCCTCTAGTAGAGATGGCCAGTGATGTTCCTCTATGACCATCGGAGTGGGACCATCCTTTTGTACTAGGACATAGATTTCCTACCTAGAGTTGTGGCCCCTTTAATGTGTGGCACAATGATGTGGTGTGGATAGACTTTGACGAATACTTTCGGGCAGACATGTGAGATGTTAGACATTATTGATGGAACTTTAGAACTATTGGAAAATATTCTTCTTGGTCTGAGTTGTGAGATGGAGATATCCTTTCTCTCTCATTTCAGTTTCTTTTGACTGAGCATATATATATATATATTCTTCTTCCATATCCACACCTTGAATTTGGTTACTCTATTTACATGATAGGCGAAGGCACATGGGGTATGACACATGATTTCTATGTTTATCTTCTAATGGTTGGATAAGTATAATCTCCTAATATAGGTGGATAAGACTCAATTTATAGTTCATATACTCATTATGTTTGGCCCCTTGTACTTGGATGAGGTTACTTTCACTTTTGGTTTTGGTTGAGATATTCTCTTTGACTGTATCTTGTATCTACTATCTTTATTTATTATTATATATCTTAATTACCCCTTTAGATTTTGGGGTGTCCTACTGGATATGTATATAATCACCCCTTTATGGTCTTTTCCAATATGTTTCATGTCTTATGAAAATGATGAACATGACTATAGAGGAGCTTAGGGATACCTGGTACTTTGGACTACATACAGTGGTCGTAGCTTGGGATTCAGGAGTGGGATATCTCAGTAGTTTTATTTTCTAGTTCTATCAGGTTGGGACATATTTCTAGTTGGGAATTTATTTTTCCCCTTTACTTTTTAGTTTACATTGCCATACTTTTTTACTGCCTAGAGGTATTTCATGCATGGTTTCTCCCTTAGTTATTTTTGGTTCTTTTAATATTTCCATTTTCACTTTTTCATTGAGATAGATGTGTATGTGTATACATGTACTTAGGAAAAGGTCTCCCCATATTAGATATTACTTCAGTGTTGGACTCCACCCCCTAGACTATAGAGGTAGTATTGGGGAAGTTGCGGATCGATCCCCTACTTGGGTTGAGTCATGACAGATTGGTATTAGAGCAAGTTCATTCCTTGGGATGTTGTTTGGACTTGTACCCTTAAAAGGATTTTTTTTTTGTGTTTAGTGAAGCAGTGTCAAAGTGTCTTGAGTGTGGCTCTCAGGGTAGGGAGTCTAATGATGGTGTGGGTGACCGACATATCCATTCCCTAGGACCCTGACTACCTGCTTGTTGACTCGGAATACCGATACATTAGTTACATGGATTAATGGTGCATGAATCATATATGATTAAGTCTTTGACTATCCTTATTGTGTTAACTCTCCATTATTGTTATATATATATATGGTCATTTGACTATGGTACATCTTGATAAATCTTAGGATTCATCCATAAGGACAGCCAATAAAGATACCAATTCTGGATCATGATGACAATCTGATGAGAGATGAGGCATTTTTTCAAGTTCCATCCCATGAACCCCTTCCTTCGGGTGGGAAGGTAGAAACACCTCCACCAATCTAGAAACAAATAATCCCAACAAATTAGGCTTAAGATTCACATAGGCATAGCGTACTTCACGAGTTCCAGTGCTAGAGGATGCTTAGCTTCTATGGTGATCCAAATCCTCATAAATCAGAGGACTGACTAAAGTTTATGGTCCGTATCTTCTTGTTTTATCAGAATTTGATGGATTAGTTGGTTGCACTGGCAGCTATCCTCTTCCACAGAGAAAATGGGCACTGGTTAAGCCTCATTACACAAATTCATGATGATTCAAAACTCTCATGTACAGAATTCTAAAAGTTTTTCCTTGTCATGAACCAACCTGAGTACCCTGGTAACCTAATAACTAAGCCAACATTGACATAGACCAAAGGGAATTCTCAATCCCCATGGGTGAATGACTAGCACTTGGAATCATAAAACTGAAAGTGGAAACAATTTTTCCACAAACATTGAAAAATTAATAAGAAGCAAGATAGTATGCATAACAAAAGAAACTCCACTAAAATTAATGTACCAAAATACAACAAGGTATAAACAATAACAAAGTACTTCAACCCAAGTACCAACAATAGATGAAAATAGACCAAGTCCCTAAGGACACAACTCACTAAGACCAAGGTTCAACAGCTAGATCCACCTCTAAGAGATCCTTTTCCCATACTCAAACTTGGAAGAAGGTAATCTACAAACATATGAAGGCACAAGTAGGGAGTGATCTAAAAATCCCAATAGGGTCTCACTATGGATTCCACAATAGGTTCCAACAATAGATTAACCAAAGGAATGATTTAAATTTAAAAATAAACAGGTTTGGAATTTTAAAGCATATTTAAACAAATCATGCTATATAATTCAAATGATGGAAAAATAATTTAAGAAAAGGATTTACAAGTGATAGAATATTTCTAAAATAATGGCTTAAACAAAACATTTATATAAATTTTTTTATATAAATTAATAAGGCATGTAAATTAGTTTCACAACATTGATATACATTTATATCTCAAATATAAATAACAAGCATGAAACATGGCCATCTTCCAAATAGGTATGAAAGTTCCAGGATATAGGACTCCACACTCTCTATGTGATCTCAACAATATGTGTATACACATGTCCCCATGACATTGTCCAAAGGTGACTCGTTACCATCCCATCAGGTATGTGACCCTCTGCATCTATGTTTTAGAACGTTGAAATAACATAGTGTGTCCAAATAACTTACAAACTACTTAAGGCTTGCATGTGATCTTACATAATCAATGATGGTAAATTTATTTTAAGATTACTTAAAATAAAATTAAATACAATTCTTCCATTTCAATTCAAATTTTTCATTTAAAACCAAAATTATTTTTAATAAAAAACACACCTCTTTAACAAGATAAAACCACTAGGTTTCTATTAAAACATTTAAATCTATTTTCAAAAGTTTGAAATCTTTTCAAAACTAGTTCCATAAATTTAAAAGTTCATTTACACAATTAAATTAAAAAATTTAATTGAAATTGTTCCCATAAAAACTACAATTTTAAATTAAAAAATTTAAATCAAAAAAATTTCCATACACACCCCAATTCCACGAGATTGGGGGTTTTCCCAAATTCTTATGCCAAAACCATTTAAAATATCCAAATTATATAGAATTGGATTTTTATTCAATAAATGGAAATAAAGTTTGAGAAATTTAATTTAAATAAAAAATTGAAATAAATCAATCAATTCAAGGTTAGTCAATTTAGCTAAACAAGACAGAACCTATCTTTTCTTGAAACTCAACACTCACAACAAAACCCATCAATGAGAACGAAGGTGAAGTAGACCTAGAAGCTCAACCTAGAAGTTATATATAACATCATAAAGAATATATCCATCAATTTCAAGATGAACTATTGAAATCCAAAAGGAGGATAAAGAGATAAAGATGAAGGATGAGGGAGAAAGCTTACCCGAGAATCACACCACAAGCAAAATGATGATCGAATGACAAATAATAGGATATAAAAGGGTTGTAAAGCTCCAAGATCACCTAGGGAAGGCCTTAGGTCAAGGGATAATATACTGAAGTAGATGAAGAAAGAGAATCTCATCCAAACTACCTATTTAAAAACCGTTGTCAGGGTATTAAATGACGTGTAATTACACTACACATTGTGAAACAATTAATTTCCATAACCACAGAAAAACGCATCTCCTCGAATTAAAAACTGATGATCTGAGTTTAAAATCAATATATAGTTCACTCAAAATGTGTAATGACTCATCAAGTCATGTAACCTTCACAATATTAACCCTTAAAGACATATATATAGAACTATTACACAATGTGTAACCTTGTTACATGATGTGTAACCCTACGACAACCTGCAGAAAAAGCCCGGTTAAAGATGAGAGTACAAAAAATCTATGAATTCACCATTATAGGTATTATACCAATTCATTATCAACCCTACCCAGTCAATGAAAAGAAAAAACCATGAAAAGGTTAAAGATGTACATTTCATATTGGTAATGGGATGTTACAACCTCCCCACTATAAAAACTTTATGTCCCCAGAAATTCTATGAAGAAGGCTCTATGACAAAAATATGAGGCTGCTTATCTCTCATCAGTGTATCATGTTTCTATGTATCATGATTACTAGAACCATGCTTCCATATCACATGAACCAAAGGTATCATCCTCCCATGAAATACCTTGGTCTCAAAATCAATGATCCTGACTAGATGCTCAATCAAAGATAAATCAGGTTCAATCTCAAGATCACTCAAGATCAAAACATGATATGGATCATAGAGATAATTTCTTAGCTATGATACATGGAACATGTTATGTATCGACATTAGCTGTGGTGGAAGTGATAAATGGTATGCAACTTTCCCCACCCTCAAAAGGTACCACAAAACAAGGAGCATGTTTCCCTTGCCTCTCAAGCCGTCGATGACCCAACTAGGGTGAAACTTTCAAGAACACATGGTCACTGACTGATAAATAAAAAGGTATATGATGAAAATCATCATAATACTTATATCGGCTCTATGATATCAACATTGTCTAACGAATTGTCTAAATATTCACTGTCACCTCTTTCACCAAGCTTGGTCTAACCAAGGAACTTTCCCCAACCTTCGAACAACACAATAGAGATTTACAAGTCTGGACATACAAAGCCTAAAAAGGTTCCATTATGATCAAATACTAGTAACTATTATTATAAGAAAACTCAACCAGTCCCAAGTGATCATCCCAATCCCCACCGAAGTCGAGAACACAAGCGTGAAACAAATCCTCTAGAATTTGTATAACTCTCTCTGTCTGGCCATCTGACTGCAGATGGTAGGCCTTGATCAAACAGAACTGATATCCTAGTGACTCCTTAAGGCCTCTACAAAATCAATAAGTGAACTGAGGATCCCTATTAGAGACTATAATATATATAACTACAAGCAAACCTACAATCTCTTTCATGTAGGGATTTCCCAACTCCTCAAATTTGGTTATATATCAAATGGGTATGAATTTATCCAACTTGGTTAGCCTATCGATCACAACCCATATTGCATTATTCTTACTCGGGGTATGAGGAAACCCAACCAAAAATTCCATAGTGATTTTATCCCACTTTCAAGTAGGGACTGGAAGTGTCTAAATTAAACTTGAAGGTTTATGATTCTTGGACTTAACTTACTGGCATGTATAACAGTGGGAAAAGAACTCAATAATGGACCATTTCATACCTAAACACCATAACTACTACCACATATCATATAAAATCTTAGTGGTTCCTGGGTGTACATCCCATTGGGAATTATGACAATCCCCCATTACAGACTTGCTTGCCGCAAACGACACAACAAAGTGATTATGATATCATATAACACCCTCTTTATAGAAATACCATTAGGAAACTTTCTCCGCACCATAAATAGA
Organism: Viscum album; assembly: GCA_963277665.1. Taxonomy (NCBI): domain Eukaryota; kingdom Viridiplantae; phylum Streptophyta; class Magnoliopsida; order Santalales; family Viscaceae; genus Viscum; species Viscum album. The sequence continues at coordinate 1,516,522,992 of OY728136.1, read as the reverse complement.
GTCTCTAATGTTATGGAATTCATCATCAAGCTCTTGATCCTAAAGAATCATCTCTAGAAGAGTGGATGTCAACTGAACACAGGATAAAGAAACTTATCCCCTTTCTTTTAAACTCTAATATGAAACTATGAAAATAGAGCGATATATTTAAACACTTCTAAAGATTACTTCACTAAATGGGTTGGAAGTTTCCTTCTTAATGCATCTACAATGACATTCCCTTTCCTTGGGGTTTAAGTGATGTCAAATTTGAAATATTGCAAGTACTCCACCCAACAACTCTGGTGGAGATTCAGATCTTTTTGAGAGAAGATACAAATTAAGCTCCTATGGTATGAAAATATGGTAAACATTTCACCATAAAGGTAATGCCATCAAATATTAAGCACATGCATCACAATTTTGAGTTCAAGGTCATGGGTAGGATAATTCTTCTCATGTGGCCTAAGATGAAGAGATCCATAAGCCACTACATGATCACCCTATATAAGAATGCAACCCAAGCCTAAACTTGATGCATTAAAAAAGACTACATATCCCTTCTAAGACTCTAGAAGAGTCAAAACTAGCACATTAGTCAAAATATGTTTCATATCAACAAAATAACTCTAAATTTTTTCATTCCAAGAAAACTTCCCCCCTTCCGAGTTATAGAAGTCTTCGGAGATTTCCAACTTTGATAATTTCTTCATGAACCAATGGTAGTATTTAACTAAGACCAAGAGTATTCAAATCTTGAAGACATTACATGGTTTCTCCCAATTCATAAAAGCCTTTACCTTATTTGGATCAACTGATATTCCTTGTTATGACACCACGTATCCCATGAATTTCACTCCCCGAATCCATAAATTACACTTTGAAAGTTTGGCATAAAGTTGGTGATTTCTCAGTAGAAATATAACTATCCTCAGATGATGCAGATGATCCTCCTTAGATTTATATTAAATGAGGATGTCATCCATAAATACCACCACAAAGTTATCCAGATACTCATGGAAAATACTATTCATTAAATCCATGAAAAATGAAGGAGCATTTGTTAGAACAAGGGGCATAACAAGGTACTCATAATTCCCATACCTAATTCGAAAGGAGGTTTTATGAATGTTAGATTCCTTTATCCTCAACTGATGGTAACTAGATCGAAGGTCCATCTCTGAAAACCACTTCACTTCTTTTAATCGATTGAACAAATCATCAACCCATGGAAAAAAATATTTATTATTTACCATAACTCGATTGAGCTTTCAATAATCAACACATAAGTGAATAGAACCATCATCCTTCTTAGATAAGAGGACCGATGCTACCCAAGGTGACACACTCAGGCATATAAAGCCTTTCTCAAGAATATCTTCCACCTGGGACTTTATCTCTTTCAATTCAGTTGATACCATGTGGTAAGAGGGAATAAAAACTAGTTGGATACTAGGTATGAATTCAATAGAAAATAAAACCTCCCTTACAAGTGGAATACTAGAGAAATCATATAGAAACATGCTGGGAAATTCGACGGAAACTGGAGGGAGATCACTGCTCAAATATTCCTACTCTAGATCAAAAGAAATCACTGATATTACTTTACCTAGCTCTAGATATAAAGTTATGGATCTACTCAATCATGGGTTCCATTTTCCTTGAAAGACAAGAGACACACCACTGGGTGTATTAAGGTAGACCCGCCAAATATAAAAATTAATCTAAAATTTATTGGAAATGATCCAATCCATCCCAAATATGACATCAAAATATTTCATGTCAAGGACCATAAAACTCCAAGCCATATCAACATATGATATAGAGAAGGCACAAGTAGGACTACAAAGACCCCACTCTCTCTTTTTACCAAGGGGTGTAGTAATATCAATTAAATAAGATAAAATCTTCATAAGAATATTAATAATATTAAAAATATAGGTTAAAACAAATGAATGAGCTTCACCAGTATAAAATAGAGCATCTGCTAATTATGAAGCTATAGTAATGATACCTCTCATAGTTGTTGGACCTGTGTCTTCTTAATCTGGAGACTCTTCCACTGTGTGAAGTAGTTTCGTTCCAGATGCTTGTGGATGGAACCCTTTTATATATGAAGCATATGATTTTCCCAAAGTTTTAGGAGTATTTGATGATATTGTTTCACTACACGGAGTATAAAAGTTATGGGAGAATCTTTGTAAGTGCCCTGAACATCTGCATGAGATACAATTGTTAGGTGCCTCAGTGAAAACCCTCATAGAATGTTCTAGCTTTCCACATTGATAGAAAATAAATGGACTTAATCTAGGTTCTATAAGAGGTCTAGAATGAATCTTACATTAAGAACTACTACAAGAATCATCACACTTCCTCTTTCCCTTGAAGGAACTAAAACTGCCACTAGAAGAAAAAAAACTCCAATCAACCCTAAATTTCTAGCCAGGTCTATCTCAACCATCATCTCCCTATCCAACACATCAGTATAAGTGAAAAAATTTAGAAAGAAAACCTATGAACAAATATCCGATTGAAGCCCTAACTCAAACCTTTGAGTCTTTATCCTCTCATTAGATACAATATCAGGCACACACTATAGTAGCTCAGTAAAGTGATTTGAATACTCAATCACGGTTTTATTATCCTGCTCAAGCTTGAAAAAATCCACCACCTTGGACAAAACCATTGAATATGGATACAAATGGTCGGTGAAAATAACCTTGAAGTATTTAAATGATAATCAACAATGTTTATTTTCTATCACAATCATGTCCCACCATCTCTTGACTGATCCTTCCAACATGAAGATTTCACATTTCACCTTGATCTCATCTGGTGTCTCCATGAACTCAATCAAATGTTCTATCCCATCCAAACATTCCTTAGAATGTTGAGGATCGGTGAATCCTTTAAAAAATAGTGTATTCTAGTAAAGGAACTCTTGATAATGATTTCAAATAACACCCCCTAAGGATCCACAGTTGGATCCTAAATGGGGGCTGGAGGTGGTGCCTGTCCTAGAGCTTGGATAGTGCGCATGATCACCCCAACCAAATTTGGGTCCACTAGAGGATTATATCACTGTGGTTCAGTAGAAGCTTCCTCCTAGATCCTATTTATGCATCTTCTTAGAGTCATGATGCAACACAACATCAACAGACAACAAGGAAGACATCAAACTAACACTCAAATTGAGAAACAATGGAAATTAATCCCAACAAATAGAACAAAGAGATTTGGATTCTACTCTACCCAAAGTAAAATAAGGAAAAGACTATAACTAATTCACAAGACATATTTCCCTAACCACCCCTGATGACGTAAGGTTCATTACAGTGAGAGATTTCTAGACACTCAATCACAACTACCACCTAAGTCCCAAAAATATTTCAAAAATGCATACTGACTTCAAGAAAAAATATCAATAGCCTCTTTTGATACCATTTTGTCATGAACCAACCTGGGTACCCTGGTAACATGATCACTGAGTTGACCGAAACATATCCCAAAGGTAATTCCTGATCCCCACAGGTTTCCCACTAGCACTTGGAATCATAGAACTAAAGGTGGGAACTGTTTTTCCACAAACATTTAGAAATAAATAAGAAACAAGATATTATTATAACAAAAAAACTCCAATGGAAGTAATGTACTAGAATACAATAAGGAATAAAAAAGACCAAATTAATACAAACCAAGTACCAAAATAGATGAAAACATCCCAAGTCCCTAAGGACACAACTCACCAAGACCAAGGTTCAACAGCTGGATCCACCTCCAAGAGATACTTTTCCCTTGCTCAAACTTGGAATAAGGTAATCTACAAACATCTGAAGGCACAAGTAAGGTGTGAGCTAAGAATCCCAGTAGAGTCTCAATATGGATTCCATAACAGGTTAAAATAATAGATTAACCAAAGTAATGATTTCAATTTAAAAATAAACAAGTTTTTCATTTCAAATCATATTTAAAAAAATAATGCTATATAATTAAAATGATGGAAAAATGCTATAAGCAAAGGCTTTACAAGTGAGGTAATTTTTATAAAAAAATGGATTATTTTTTTTTATATAAAATAGTTTATATAAATTAATAAGGAATGTAAAGTAGTTTCACAACATTTGCATACATTTATATCTCAAATATAAATTACAAGAGAGAAACATGGTCATATTCTAAATAGGTATGAAAGTTACAGGATATAGGACTCCACACTCTCTAATTGATCTTAGCAATATGTGTATACACATGTCCCCCGAACACTGGAAAAAGGTGAATCATCACCATCCCATCGGGGATGTGACCTGCTGCATGTATGTTTTAACACATTTTAATAGCATAGAGTGTGTCGAAATAAATCACAAACTACCTAAGTCTTGAATGTGAGCTTACATAATCAATGATGGGAAATTTATTTTAAGACTTCTTAAAATACAATTAAATCCCATTCTTCTATTTCAATTCCAATTTTCCATTTAAAACTAAAACATATTTTAATAAAAAACATGCTTCTTTAATAAGATAAAACCACTGGGTTTCTGTCAAAACATTTTAAGCCATTTTCATAACTTTTAAATCCATTCAAAACCAATTCTATAAATTTCAAAATTCATTTCCACAATTAAATTCAACAATTTAATTGAAATAATTCCCATAAAAACTCAAATTTAAATTAAATAATTTAAATAAAAACTTTTTCATAAACATGCCCCAATTCATTGGGATTAGGGGTTTCCCCAAATTCTCATACCAAAACCATTCCAAATCTCCCAATTCACTAGAATTGGATTTTTATTAAATCAATTGAAATAAATTTTGAGAAATTTCATTTAAATAAATAATTGAAATAAATCAATAAATTCAAGGTTAAACAATTTGGACGAACAAGATATAATCACCTACCTTTTCCAGAAACTCAACACTCGCAATGACACCCGTCAACGAGAACGAAGGTGAAGAAGACATCAAAATTAAACCTAGAAGAGAGATCCAACATCACGGAGCATAGATCCATAAATTTTATAATGAAATATTTAAATCCCAAAGCAGTAGAAAGAGAGAAAGATAAAGGACGAGGGAGAAAGATTACATAGGAATTACACCACAAGCGCAATGAAAATTGAACACCAAACGAGAGGATCCAGAAGGGTTAGAAAGCTCTAGGATCACCTGGGGAAGGCCTTAGGTTGAGGGAGAAGAAATTGAAGAGAAGGAGAAAATAGAATCTCAGAAACACTTCCTATTTAAAAACCTTTGTTAGGGTATTACACGATATGTAACTACAATACACATCGTGAAACACTTAATTTTCATAACCTCCAAAAAATGCATCACCTCGAATTAAAAATCGATGATCCAAGTTTAAAACCGACCTATAGTTCACTCACGACATGTAATGAATCATCACATCATGTACTCTTCAAAACATGAACCCTTTATATCATATATGAAGAACCATTGCGCGACATGTAACCCTTAGGAAGCCTACTGAAAAAAGTCCAGTTAAAGCTGTGAGTCCAACAAATATCTAACTTCACCATTATAGGTATCATCCTAATTCATTTTCAACCCTAACCAGTCAATGAAAAAGAAAAAACATGACAAGGTTAAAGACGTACCTATCAGGTTAATAATAGGATGTTACATTCCATGAGGAGTACTACACCCCCCACTAGCACTTAGTCTAGATCTAGGAGCTTCTGGAGTTGTAGTAGGGAGGGATGATGGTGGTTGTATATGCATTGAGGTTCAGAAACCTCACCTGGTATGACCTTAACATGATCTGAGATGGATACTTCTGAGCATAAAATTTTGAGTAGAGACTCCGTAGAGAGATCCATGCCAGTATCATGCCATTGTTTATCCCCACCTATGCCCGGGTGCTGGAGCGATCACTAGTGACAAAGATCTTTCTATTAGAGGGATTCTAGGAATCTAGGGATGGTAGTGGTCATCATAGAGTTGAGTAGTCTGTTGCAGTTGGATGGTTCTAGTCAGCGGGATCTCGATACAAGAAAACCTTTCTTGAGAAGACTCAGGTGCATGGTTGTACAGTACAGAGGCAGCGCTAAGCAATAAGGAATCTTAGATAGGGCAGTTCTTTTCTTGTGACGGGATAGGTCACATGCCACGTGACTGCCCAGTCATACCTTCTGAGAAGTGCAGATAGGTAGCTGATAGACCACCGCGACAGAGGCTTTTCCATGATTAGGGATCTACCAAGTGAGGACAGGGTGGTCCCCAGGGAGGCAGATCTGGAAGAGTAGAAGGAGGAGCTATGGGTGGAGGATAATGCTATGAGATCCTTCCACCACCACCACTAGGTGGCACATGTCAGGCTCAGGGAGATGGCTGTTGGGGCCACAGACAACTACATGCTCTGGAAGTTTATGACCCCACAACGCACGAGATAATTAGAGGTAAAATCGATGTGTTTTATACTATTGATTCAGTATTAATAGTCATAGGTTCTATTCAATCCTTTATCTCCCTACTCTTGATGGGAGAGATGAAGATCCTAGTTGAGGCGTTATCTCAATAGCTTCTCCTTGAGCTTCCTATAGGGAATGATTCTTTTGTATCTTTAATCTGTTGGAAGTGTGAGATATCACTTGGTGGAGAGAGGTTCACATGGGACCTTTTGGTCATTACAATGTAACCCTATGAAATAATCTTGGGTATGGATTGGTTGTCCATGGTCCAAGACTAGATTGACCATCACTACAGACAAGTTAGATGCCTATGCACTAATGGGAAGAGATTCTCCTCTTAGTAGAGAGAGATCTCATGGTAGGGAAATTGGGTTATGTGAATAGTTGGTTGAATTTTAACACCCCAATATTCTATGGTACGTTTCCCTTTGAATAGTGCAATAGCTTGTGTTGTACGCAACTTGGAGTTTTAACACACCACGACCAATCAAACTAGTCGGTATGAATAGTAATACCCACCTTTTTGAAATTTTATAAATTTTATTTTTCAAAATGGACTTCATTTTTGAATTTGGAATATCAAAATTATCTTAGGGTAAATTTTTAGTATTTTTCTGAAAAATTTCAATTTTTGATGAATAGTGAAAAACACTGCGTTATTGTTTAAAACCGACTTTTTATTTAAATAATTAATTATTTTATTTAAATTTATTTTAGGTAAAAATATATACATAATACCTATATATGTTCAATGTAATTCATTGGAGTCATTTTATAATAATATTAGATATATAAAATTTTATTGAACTTTTTATCGTCTTTTACCCACCTTCTAGGAGCATCTGCAAATTTGCATAAAAATTAATTTTACCACTGCTGTGAATTGAATTTCAAAAATCTAAGAGACATAGTTGATATCAGTAAGTAAAATGTGGTTCAATAAGATGAAAATAATTTTTGGTGAATAGTAACTTTTAACTTTTATTTACCATAGTTAAAATTAAATAGGGTAATTAAAGGTAAAAATGATATTATTATTACGCTAACATATGTCCTAATTCTATTGGATAAGTGTATTTTGACCAAAATAAACCTTAGTAATAAAATATTATCCTTTTTTCCACTTTTATTAGATTAGAACATTTATTATTATTTTATTTAAAGAAAAGCTAAAAGTGTTAAATTCAAAGATTAATAGCTAAATAATTTTTAATACAGGGTTACACATAAAATAAATTCTACTATAAATATTAATTATAAATATAAAAATATTTCCTACATAATGGTATTTTATTTATAATTTTATACATTATATAATTTAATTTATTTATGACACAATGATGATGCAGTAATTACCTTATTAATGAAAGATTAAAATAATTGATATTATAAATATCCAAATAAATGTAATTTGAGACTTTTGATGAATTAGACTAATTTTTTCGGTTAATATGACATGTTAGGGTTGATTCAATGATTTTTCTTCGAAGTAATCATGCTTTTATGACTTTTACAAAAACAAAATACTAAATAGTGTCAAAATTGACATAAATGATTTTTTAAAACAAATACTATATTATTAAATGATATAACAGTACTAAAAATCTAAGGTTCATACAAATGAATTATATAATAATATATATATCATTAATGAACCACTTTGGGTTATATTGTCATTTTATAATAATATTATTAACCATATAATATAATAATACAAGAATACATGGTAAAAGTTAAACTATTTAACTAAGAGTTAAATCTAAAATATAAGGTTAATATAGTCACCTAAACATGTATAAAACCTATTGGTTGATAGTTTTTCAACCCATCCCTATCTTATCGTCTAAATAAATCATTTTGGATCCATTAGAAATCAAAACTGATTTTATTATAAAATAATATTTCAAGGTTTTCCTAAAGTGACCCTCACTTCTCTTATAAAAGGGTACTCCCCCTTCTCTCAAAATCACACCTCCAAATCCATTTGGATCAGTAAAAACCTACCTAAATATCCCCCCAACTATCCTCAATTCTACCTAGAGGCATTAATTTTATCATAAAGCTAACCTAAGGAGCCCTTTTGATCAACTCAAAAGGAAACACCCGAAGAAGTGGTAATAATTTCACCACCCTCTTTCAAGTTATTTTCCTCTTCCACTTCCTTTTTCTTTGTTGTTTCCATAAAAATAATAATAAATCCATTACCTTATATATACTGTGATGTTATTATAAATATTTTACAACCATATTCTTTATTTTATCCATCCTATAAATGAAAAGGTCACCATACATACGTACGTACGACTTACCGTCTCCACGTCGTGGTGTAGTTTTTCATTCAATCACTTCATTATTTGGATGGACATAATAATGAGTATAACTGATGTAAATAATAAATATAACATGCTAATGATTATTTATATATGATATAACATCAAATTACATATGATTTCACCATTAATATAATGATATCGTCGCTCGTTCGTACGTACAGATTACCGTCTCCACGAATGTGATGAGATTCATTCCCCATCGCAATAATTCAAGAATAATTTTCATTTTATGTTTAAAAATAATGTTTAAGAACTTAATATAATTTAGGATATGAATCAAATATTTTCTATACATAACAAACATGACTTACGTAACAAAACATATAAAGGAAAACAAATCAGTTAACAACCAAAACAATGATACTACTAAAATATCATTAACAAAGAAATATTAGAATATCATATATGATATCATATTTATGTATTTGGTTATTTTATAATTTAATAACAATTATTTCACCATTATACAGGAGGTTAAACTACACTATACTAAGGAAAAGTACAAGGTAAGGAGTTTCTTATCTCACTTTTAATTTCATGAGATTTCCTTTGTTCACCACTTATTTATTGCATATGGTGTATTGTGTACTACCACATGATATATATTATCATGATTCTATTAATATTCATGATATTATGTGATTCATTTTGTGGTTATTAACTTTTGGTCTTACGAATCGATTGATTACAACATGGTAAGGGGTTTTCATCTCACTTTTATTCCCGTGAGATTCATGCTATATTTGCTATTATTACCTTTTGTGTGGTGTATGTACTACACATGATTGTATTGTTTGGGTAATATAATTTAATTTATGGGTATATACATCATAATTGGATTATCCTTTTTTCATGGGGTGTATGTTTCGTAAGTTACCAAATTGGTAAGGGAATTTCAAATTTCAATTTCCACTCATTCGGTTTTACGCAAACTTCATTGATTATTTTACTCCAAGATTATGTGTGAAATCACTATTTATTTATTTATATAGTAATTTCCAGTCCCCTTTGTGTGGATATAATTTTTATACACATAATCACTCCATTGATAAATTCCCAAGTCATCGATATGAACTTGATAAGAGTAATTTTAACTCAATTTATATTCATTGAGTTAAACATCCAATTCATTAGTGTTGTTTTTACAAGAATATATGTGAATGTCCTCTGATTGATCTACACTGAATATCCAATCATATTGAGTGTATTTATATTTTTCACACATAATTATTTCATTGATTTATCCTTAACCTAAGGATATAGTCTTTATAAGGGAATTCATCTCAACTTACATTCCATTGAGACTTCTTTGTTGTTATGTGCCAATTCACTTTTATTTGGTGTATATAATGTACTTTGACATAGTATATCACGAATCCCTTTACTATCATGATATTATAAAGTTTTTATTACCTTAATTATTTTTATTCAAACATCTCTCATTTTGTTAGGAAATCTAACTAAAACATCATTTTAAATGTTTAATAAATTTATTCTTCTAAATATTTCTCATTAATGTCCATGTTTTGAAAATGGTTTTAAGGATTTATTTATATGGAAATTAATGTTTTAAAATTAAAATTCATTTTACAAGTTTCAAAGTGGTATGGGACACTTTGATTAAAAATCTATTTTAAACAACTTCTTGATAAATAGTGAGACTTTTAAATGTTTTCAAGGAAAAGGGGGATATTTCTCTCAAATAGTTTTGATGATTATTTTAATCTATTTCAATATAATTTATTGTTCTAAATTGAGGTTAATTTATTATAATACAATCTTCCATATTGTATTAAATGAGTTATGTTTGACTGTTGATGTGCTATTTTTATACCATTCATGGTTTGTGGTTAAAATATTGAAATTTCATATGCTAGTTTTAATACAAATGTTTAGATTATGATTCAAACTTTTCATATGAGGAATGAATTGGACTTAGTAAGTGATAGCTGGAGACCGCTATAGATCCTAGATGCATTGGTAGGTCTCATAAGACAAACTAGTATCTTGGCACAAGGCCTTGACAAAATCTTATTTTTAGTCTTGACAGAAGGCCTTGACTATGTGATTATGATGTCCGACATTATGCATTCCATCATTATGAAATTGGATATTGATATTACATGTGATTATTTGACTAGTATAATATCCATGTGAATAAGTAAATGGAATTATTTGATTTATCTTAGCCATATTATGTTGAAGTTTAAGTTTAAAAGGCTTGTGTTTTAGTATTATAAATTGGCTTAAATGTTTATTCTTATTTATGACATTTCTGATATATTATTATCCTTAATGAGCATCTAAGCTCACCCCTTTCTTATGTTTTATTTTTCCTAGGATACAAAGAATTATATTATAATTAACCTGTAGAAATAGGCTAATGGATATAAGAGTGTTCAAAGGGGACACAATGTTATTTTTTTATTTCATGATGCACTGAAAAACTTATATATGTATCTAGTACTTCCAAGGCTACTAAACTGATTGGTCTTTTGGGACATGATTCCTTGTATCATGCCAATTTTATGTAATAATTCACCGATTTTGGGTAACTGGGGTCGGGGCGTTACAGTTGGTATCAGAGGAAGTTTATTACAAACCATGGAAGCTAGATTTAGAAAAAATATGATTAGAAAACACTACCCTAAGATAGACATTGAGGATTAGTATAAAAGAACATCCAAAAATTTTGGTAATGTAAATATTATATGGGTTTTCCAAGAAATACATCCCTATCTGGATATAAGCTGGTAGAGATGGCTCTGGCACAGATGTACCTAGGAGTGAAAACTCTGACAAGGAGTTTTAGGCTTGACCCGAGGTATCCTGGTACATGACAATGGACCTTACTGCACTCTTGGTTATAACACTCCCAGGGGATATGCTTAGGATAATTCACATTTTTTTACAATCCGATTTAAATTATTTTAATATAAGATGAGAATAAATAACCTTGGTTAATCTTAAGGTGATTTAGATTGAAAATAAGGTGTCATGATATTCTCTAAATGATTTTATGACTCATACTATGCTTTCTTGTGTTATTCAATGGCTAGACTCCAAGGAAGTCATAGTAACATTGAACATGATGTACAAGGTGGGAAAGGTGGTGGATATGAGAAATGAAATGGAATTTTGATAGGTGTAAAATATATCGTGTTCATGCTGAATCAGTTTTCCAAAAACATGATCAACAACATATATATTAACCAACTCCCAGACTCAACAAAGAAGAGAAAGGCGGTGAATGATAAGATCTCCAGTAGTGGAGACTATGGAGAAAAGAAAGCTCAATTTCTATCATGCAGGAAATGTGGAAGGAGACACCTAGGAAAGTGTCTCAATGGAATAAAGAAATGCTTTATGCGTGGGAAAGGACATAAAGTAAATAATTGCCGAGGAAAAATAAAGAGTACTATGGAAGAAAATAAAAATGATCCCAAGAATCCATTTATAGTCATTTACCATAAATATAGGGGACCTGGGAATTACCCGAGTGAATGCCCTATTCTATAGGATAACCTATTGGTCAAGGAAGAACCTATGTGGAAATAAATGGATGGTGAAATGTTTAAAAGTATTAGTGCTCTTTGTTGATGGGATTACTTTAGAAGACTTTTCTCTTATATGTGTAACCCTACAGTTTGTTATGTGAAAAATTCTATTTTAGGAAGAATTATCTTTTCTATTGTGGATATAGTTATAAATAACCATTTGGGTTTATATGATCCTTAAATTTGAGGCAATTACAAGTTATTAAATTTTGGGATGAAAATGCGAGGTATGAGATAACATTTGTGGTGAAATTATGTTGTGGTTATTTTGAGGAATTTATCTCATTTTGGGAATGTTATAAAATATAGTTTTTGAAAAAGGAAAACATACAGACTGTGTGACAACCCATCACGTCAGACAAAGCTGTGGGAATCGAACCCACAGCCAAAGTGCGACTCAGATTTATCACCTACCACTGGACTATGTGAAGTCCCTGGTTAGTGTGACTAATTATATTTAGTTAAATGATTTTATTGATCAATAATAAGTTTATTTGGGATATTAGGTTTATCAAATGTATATCCTTAGCATAGGAACATGATTTCTTGATTAAGTGATAAATGTTATTTTAGAAGATGTTTTCTCTGTTGGGAACACTATATGCCTAAGGAAAATAGAATACCATGGGATTTTATTTGAGGAGTAATGGTGGATTTTTGTTTATGTTTTTATTGTGTACTTATAGCGATTTAGGTTATTTATGGAAATTATTAACCTATCATAGAGAATATGTGATTAGGTTAATTACTTTTAAGTATGTGACTTTAAGAGTAGTCGATGTTATTTGGAGATACAATTTAACATGGGAGATTAAGTAATTAAATTCTTCTAAGTTTTGGGTTTTAATCTTAGTTTGGATTATATTGAAGGATTTTAAGGACAATTTTTTATTGAATGGTATTTATTGAACTTTGGGTATTGTTGGTTTAATTTTAGAAATTATGATTAGTATTTATTTCTCTAAAGGATTATCCTTTTTGGGGATCATCTGATCTTGTACTAACCATTTTGGTTTTGGTTAATCTCTAAAGATAGGGGAAATATATAGTTCATCCTTTGTAGATTATGTGATTCTCTGTAAGTTTATTCTAGTGTTTCAGGTGTGACTAAGTCATCTTGAATACTCATTGTTGGGAGTGAAAATGTGTTTGTGGTAGAAATTAGTTAAAGGATGGAACTCTACTTATCAAGTATTTTTTTTCTTATTCAATGAAGAAATTAATTCTTAAACTTTAGGGAAAGTATTTTAAACCAAAAAATGAGTTATCCTAATACCTTATATTATTCATCATAGATTTATGGCTTTGAGACCCTCAATTTTCAATTCACTTGTTTGTGATTGATGACATCAATCACTCCTTATAAATATTTATGTTTTTCTTCCAATTATATTTTCCACCAATGTTCTCCTATTCAAAATCCTAATTTGGTGGTGAATTTTTCATTTCATTTTCCCTCTTATTAAGACTAAAATTTATTAACCCTATTTCCAAAGTGGGGTTTATACAAAGGTATTTTCTATTTTTTTACCTTTTATTTCTGAAGAACATTTTCAAATTGTGAGGATGAAATTTATTGAAGGAGGGAATAATGTAAAACCCTGAGCTTCTATGGTATGTTTCCCTTTGAATAATGCAGTAGCTTGCATTGTATGAAACTTGGAGTTTTAACACACCACGACCAATCAAACTAGCCATTATGAATAGTAATACCCACTTTTTGAAATTTTATAAATTCTATTTTTCAAAATGGACTTCAGTTTTGAATTTTGAATATTGAAATTAGCTTAGGGTGAATTTTTGGTATTTTTCTAAAAACGTTCAATTTTTGATGAATAGTGAAAAACACTGCGTTATTGTTTAAAACCGAATTTTTATTTAAATAATTAATTATTTTATTTAAATTTATTTTAGGTAAAAATAGATACATAATACGTATATATGTTCAATTTAATTCATTGGAGTCATTTTATAATAATATTAGATATATAAAATTTTATTGAACTTTTTACCGTCTTTTACCCACCTTCTAGGAGCATTTGCAAATTTGCATAAAACTTAATTTTACCACTTCTGTGAATTGAATTTCAAAAATCCGAGAGACACTATTGATATCAGTAAGTAAAATGTGGTTCAATAAGATGAAAATAAATTTTGGTGAATAGTAACTTTTAACTTTTATTTACCACAGTTAAAAGTAAATAGGGTAATTAAAGGTAAAAATGAAATTATTATTACCCTAACACATGTCCTAATTCTATTGGATAAGTTTATTTTGACCAAAATCAACCTTAAGAATAAAATATTATCCTTTTGGTCCAGTTAGATTAGATTAGGACATTTATTATTATTTTATTTAAAGAAGAGTTAAAAGTGTTAAATTCAAAGTTTAATAACTAAATAATTTTTAATATAGGGTTACAGATAAGATAAATTTGACTATAATTATTAATTAGAAAGATAAAAATATTTCCTACATAATGGTATTTTATTTATAATTTTTATGCATTATATAATTTAATTTATTTATGACACAATGATGATGCAGTAATTACCTTATTAATGAAAGATTGAAATAATTAATATTATAAATATCCAAATAAATGTAATTTGAGACTTTTGATGAATTCCAATAATTTTATAGGTTAATATGACATGTTATGGTTGATTCAATGATTTATTTTCTAAGTAATCATGTTGTTATGACTTTAACAAAAACAAAATACTAAATAGTGTCAAAATTGACATAAATGAGTTTTTAAAATAAATAATATATTATTAAATGATATAATAGTCCTAAAAATAAAAAGTTCATCCAAAGGAATTATATAATAATATATATATCATTAATGAACCACTTGGGGTTCTCTTGGAATTTTATAGTAAGATTATTAACTATATAATATAATAATACAAGAATACATGGTAAAAGTTAAATTATTTAACTAAGAGTTAAATCTAAAATATAAGGTTAATATGGTGACCTAAACCTGTCTAAAACCTATTGGTTGAGAGGTTTTAGATCCATACCTACCTTATCCTTGAAATAAATCATCTTGGAGCCATTAGAAACCAAAAAATGAGTTTATTATAAAATAATATTTCAAGGTTTTCCTAAAGTGACCCTCACCTCACTTATAAACGGGTACTTCCCCTTCTCTCAAAATCACACCTCCAAAGCCATTTGGATCATCCAAAAATTGACCAAATATCCTCCAAAATATCCTCATTTTTACATATAGGATTTAATTTTATCATAAATCCAACCTAAGGATCCCTTTTGATCAACTCAAAAGGAAACACCCCAAGAAGAGGTAATAATTTTACCACCCTCTTTCAAGTTCTTTTCTTCTTCCACTTCCTATTTCTTTGTTTTTTCCATAAAAAAAATAATAAATCCAATACCTTCTACATACTGTGATGTTATTATAAATATGGTACAACCATTTTCTTTATTCTATCCATCCTATAAATGACAAAGTCACCATACGTGCGTACATACGACTTACCGTCTCCACGTCGTGGTGTAGTTTGTTATTCAAACACTTTATTATTTGGATGAGTATAATAATGAGTATAACTGATGTAAATAATAAATATAATATTCTAATGATTATTTATATATGACATACCATCTAATTAAATACGATTTCACCATCAATATAATGATATTGTCACTCGTGCGTACGTACGGATTATCGTCTCCATGAACGCGATGCGATTCATTCCCCATCATAATCATTCAAGAATAATTTTTATTTTATGATTAAAAATAATGTTTAAGAACTTAATATCATTATTTATATTAATAAAATACATCCTATACATAACAAACATGACTTATGTAACAAAACATATAAAGGAAAACGAATCAGTTAACAACCAAAACAATGATACTACTGAAATATCATCAACAAAGCAATATTAGAAGATCATATATGTTATCATATTTATGTATTTGTTTCTTTTATAATTTAATAAAAATTATTTCACCATTATACAGGAGGTTAACCTACCCTATACTAAGGAAAATTACAAGGTAAGGGGTTTCTTATCTCACTTTTAATTTCGTGAGATTTCTGTTGTTCACCACTTATTTATTTCATGTGGTGTATTGTGTATTGTCACTTGATGTATATTATAATTATTCTATTTATATTCTTGGTATTTTGTGATTAATTTGGTGGTTATTAACTTTTGGTCTTATGACTCGATTGATTACAATGTGGTAAGGGGTTTTCATCTCACTTTTATTTCTGTGAGATTCATGCTATATTTTACACTATTACCTTTTGTGTGGTGTATGTACTACCCATGATTGTATTGTTTGCATAATATAATTTAATTTATGGGTATTTATATCATCATTTTATTATATTTCTTTCATGGGGTGTATGTTTCGTAAGTTACCAAATCGGTAAGGGAATTTCAAATTTCAATTTCCACTCATTCAGTTTTAGGCAAACTTCATTGATTATTTTACTCCAAGATTATGTGTGAAATCACTATTTATTTACTTATGTAGTAATTTAAACTCCCCTTTGTGTGGATATACTTTTGATACACATAATCTCTCCATTTATAAATTTTCAAGTCATGGATATGAACTTGATAAGAGTAATTTTAACTCAATTTCTATTTATTGAGTTAAACATCCAAGTCATTGGTGCTGTTTTTACAAGAATATATGTGAATGTACTCTGATTGATCTACACTTAATATTGAATCATATTGAGTGTATATATATTTTTCACACATAATTATGTCATTAATTTATCCTTAACCTAAGGATATGGTCTTTATAAGGGAATTCATCTCAACTTACATTCCATTGAGACTTCTTTGTTGTTATGAGCCAATTCACTTTTATTTGGTGTATACACTGTACTTTGACATAGTATATCAAAAATCCCTTTACTCTAATGATATTATAAAGTTTTTATTACCTTAATTATTTGTATTCAAGCGTATCTCATTTGGTTAGGAACTCTAACTAAAATATCATTTTAAATGTTTTAAAAATTTATTCGTCTAAATATTTCTCATTAATGTCCATGTTTTAAAAATGGTTTTAAGGATTTATTTATATGGACATTAATTTTTTAAAATTAAAATTACTTTTAAAAGTTTCAAAGTGGTATGGGAAACTTTGATTCAAAAATCTATTTTAAATAGCTTCTTGATAAATAGTGAAACTTTTAAATGTTTTCAAGAAAAAGGGGGATATTTCTCTCAAATAGTTTTGATGATTATTTTAATCTATGTCAATATCCTTAATTGTTCTCAATTGAGGTTAATTAATTATAATAAAATCTTCCATATTGTATTGAATGAGTTATGTTTGACTGTGGATGTGCTATTTTTATACCATTCATAGTTTGTGGTTAAAATATTGACATTTTGTATGCTAGTTTTAATACGAATGTTTAGATTATGTTTCAATATTTTCATATGAGGAATGAATTGGACTTAGTAAGTGATGGGTGGAGCCCGCTATTGCTCTTCGATGCATTGGTAGGTCTAATGATACAAACTAGTGTCTTGGCACAAGGCCTTGATAAAATCTTATTTGTAGTCTTGGAAGGAGGCCTTGACTATGTGGTTATGATGTCCAACATTATGCATTCCATAATTATGAAATTGGCTATTGATATTACATATGATTATTCGACTATTAGAATATTCATGTGAATAAGTAAATGAAATTATTTGATTTATCTTTTCCATAATATGCTGATGTTTAAGTTTAAAAGGCTTGTGTTTTAGTCTTATACATTGGCTTAAATGTTTATTCTTATTTATGACAGTTTCCGCTATATTGTTATCCTTACTGAGCATCTGAGCTCACCCCTTTCTTATGTTTTATTTTTCGTAGGATGAAAAAAAGTATATTACGATTAACCTGCAGGAATAGGCTAAGGGATATAAGAGTGTTCAAAGGGGACATAATGTTTTTTTATTTCATGATGTATTGTAAAACTTATGTATGTATCTAGTACTTCCAAGGATACTAAACTGATCGGTCTTTCGGGACATGATTCCTTTTATCATGACAATGTTATGTAATAATGCACCTATTCTGGGTAACTAGGGTTGAGGCATTACATGCATCCCAACACCTATTAGTTGGAAAGTAATCCCTTGGTGCAATAATCTATTCAGGCATCTGGATCACTTAAGTTGTGGAGGATTATATGGACATCTTTCCTAAGGACATTTCGGGACTACCTTTGAGGTGGGAGAAATTTTTTTGCATCAACTTGAATCCCAGGACCACTCTGATATCTTATATGACATATAGGATGGAACCTACCAAGATCCTAGAGCCATGGTTGCAGTTGGAGGACCTTCGAGATAAGGGTTTCATCAGGCCTAGTGTATCCCCTAGGTGACTCCAGTATTGTTCGTGAAAAATCCGAATGGGATCTTACAACTTTTAATGGATTATCATTTCCTGAATGAGGCCATAATAAATAACAAGTACCCCTTTCTGAGGATTTACAACCTCTTTGACCAGTTTCAAGGTGTTAGATGGTTCTTAAAGATTGATCTTAGGTCTAGCTACCACCCGTTGAGGGTTCGCGAGGATGATATTACAAAGTTGGTATTCTAATGTTGCTATGGACACTATGAGTTCATAGTAATGCCCTTTGGTGTGAAGAATACCCCCACCATGTTTATAGATTTCATGAACCAGGTTTTCCATCCATACTTGGAATAGTTTTTTATTATCTTCATCGATGACATACTCATTTAATTTGTGTCCAAGGAGGATCATACAAAGTACTTGAGGTTGGTTCTATATTTTCTTCAAGAGCACCAACTTTATTGAAAGATCTATAAGTTCTATTTATGGATTCATGAGTTTCAGTATTTGGGGAATGAAATTTTTGAGAATGGTTTAGCCATGGACCTAGTGAAGATCAATACGGAGATTTTTGGGGATTCACCCAAGATCTTGTCAAAGGTGCAGATATTTCTTGGTTTGGTGGGTTACTAAATGAGGTTTTTGGAATAAATTTCCATAATTGTAACCTTTTTGAATACCCTGACATGGAAAGGGAAGTAATTTACCTGGTATGAGTAGTTCTAGAGTTCCTTTTATGAGTTGAGGCTTGGGTTGATGATTTCTCAAGTGTTGAGACTACTATATGAAGGCATGAAGTTTTTAGTGTATTGTGATGCCCCAGGAGATGGGCTCAGTTGCGGGTTGATGTAGTGACAGATAGTTATTTCATATAAGTTGAGTTATTTAATACCACATGATCTAAAATACATGAGTAATAATCTAGATCTAGAAATTATAGTCTTCTCCTTAAGGATTTGGAGTCACTACCTTATAAGAGAGTGCTTTGTGGTTTACTTAGACCAATAGAGTTTTAGGTACGTCTCTATGTAGAGAGACCTGAATCCGAGACAGTGACACCGGCTGGAGTTCCTAGAGGAATATGACTTCGATATATTCTATACTCCAAGGAATGGAAACTTAGAATAAAATTCCATCAGCATGAAGTTCCAAACTCACTTAGTGTAGGAAGCTTTGGGAAAGTTAGCTTCCCTACAACTGAACCTGATGAAGCAGGAGGGTACAACTTTTTTGAAGTCGATGGTGTTGGATCCTTTGATTCTTAAGAATGTGAGAGAGTCCTAGCTAGAATACATTGACTGTGTGGTCTTACATGACCATATACTCATAGGATATTCACCAGATGGATATTTTGAAGGAGGGAACCACATTATCTTTTTCCAGGAATGGACATTGGTTCCAATCATAATGTGGGAGGAGGTGATGCAAGAGTTCCAAAATTCTCTCCTAGATGTACATCCTTGTGTGTGGAATATGTAAAAAGTCATTCAGAATCAATTTTCGTGTTCTAAAATGAGACAAAGAATAATTAAGTTCATCTCTTAGTGCCTCAAATGTCTACAAGTGAAGGCTTAAAACCAAGTTCCAGTAGGTTTATTGCAGTGCCTTGGGATCCCATAGTGGAAGTGGGAAGACATACCCATGGAATTTGGAATAGGGATTCTTCACACAATGAAGGGTCATGACACCATCTAGGTGATAGTTGACTAACTCAAAAAGTAAGAACACTTTCTTTCTATCAGGGATCAGAGTTCGGTTGAGAGTTTGAGGTAGTTGTACATACGGGAGATCATTCGTCTTCATGGGTTGCCTTTAATGATTGTCTCTAATCATGATGTGTAGTTTACATCATGATTATAGAGAGGCCTACAGAAGAAATTCAGGACCCAAATGAGGATGAGTACATCCTTTCACCCCTAGACTGATGGGCAGACCGTTCACACTATCAAGGTGTTAGAGGATATTCTAAGGGATTTCGTGTTAGACTTTGTCTATAGCTGGGGGGATTACTTTCCCTTGGTATAGTTTTTGTACCAAAATATCTACCAATCTACCATCATCATGACACCTTTTGAGGCCCTTTATGAGATACCCTATAGGTCACCCTTGTGATAGATAGAGATTGGGGAGATGTATCTTGTGGGCCCAGAGGTGGTGGAGGTGATGATGAAGAAGGTTTAGGTCATTCTTTAGTGGATGAGGAAAACCAAGATTAGACATAAATGTTACACAGATCGCCATCGTAGGCCCTTGGAGTTTAAGTAGGGAGACCAAATTTTCCTAAGAGTCTCCCCACAATGAGGATTGTGGAGGTTCATCTGGGGGTAAGCTATCCCCAAGGTTTATCTATACATTCTAGATCATGAAGAGGGTTGACGAGGTTTATTACCTCCTCTCCCTACCTCCACAACTAGAGCGGGTGCACGATGTATTCTACATGTCGCAGTTGAGGAGATACATGCATGACCCAACACATGTCATCGAATGGGGAAAGATGGACATCGAGGATAGAGACACATTTATCGAGCACCTGGTGGTGATCGATGACCAACAATATAGGTCCCTTTGTGGACAGACCATCCCCTTGGTCCGTGTGCTATGATAGCACAGAAACATGCAGGAGAGTTCATGGGAGCAGGCAAGACAAATGTGGGATCAGTATCCTGATTTTTTTTCTTAGTATTTCTTTTTATAGATGAAAATATTGAGGAGGTAATGATGTAGAGACCTATTTTTTCCTTGTAATTATTTGAAATATTTTTATATATATTTACAGAGCTAGGAACTGAGACAGAGTGAAATTCTGAGGCCCAGTGTGCCTATAATTAATTTCAAAAAAATATTAAATATATTTTATATTGTGTACACAGAACTTATTAAAAAATGGGATAAATATTAAATGGTTTATTAGATCATAAATATATAACAACCCAATCTTTCACGATATGCTTCCCTTTGAATAATACAGTAGCATGTGTTGTACGCAACTTTGAGTTCTAACACATACCACAACCAATCAAACTAGCCATTATGAAGAGTAATACCCACTTTTTGAAATTTTATAAATTTTATCTTTCAAAATGGAATTAATTTTTGGATTTTTAATATTGAAATTATCCTAGGGTGAATTTTGGTATTTTTTTAGAAAACATTCAATTTTTGATGAATAGTGAAAATACTAAACATTAATTAAAAAAAACATTTTTAATCGAAATAATTAATAGTGATAAATTATGAATTTGAGTGGTTTTAAAGTATAATTAGAATATATTTTTACCATTTAATCCAATGTTGTTCATTGGACATAATTTTACATTTAAACTGGACATAAGCAAGTGTCAATCTTTTGATAGTTATTATTTCTTAAAAACACGCTTTTTGTTTTAACAATGAGAATTAATTTTAAATTAATTTTCGACACTTATGTGTTTTGAATTTAGAAAAATGGTTTCCATATTTAGAATCATGAGGTCCAAATTGTGTAAATAGGTAACTTTTATTTTTAGACATTTTGAATAATTACTTCGGTAAATATTTTATTTACCATGGTTAAAGGCTAAATACGTTAAATAAGGGAAAAAACTAATATTATAATAATATTAAATTACCCTAACATGTGTTGAAACTATATTGGATGATACATGTATGACCATGGGAATATTTTGGTCAATTTTGGGACCCCATGGATCCACTTTTAAGTGATAATGACACTTTATATTAATTAAGTTAAAGTAAATACAAAAATGACATAAGCATATATCTTTTAGTAAAAGAATTTTTACATAGGGTTACATATAATATAAATTAAACTATAAATATTAATTATAATTATAAAAAGATTTAATACATAATGGTATTTTATTTATAATTTTTAGACATTGAATAATTAAATTTATTTATGACACAATGGTGATGCAGTATTTTCCTTATTAATGAAAGAATCAAATAAATGGTATTATAAATGTTACAATAAATATAATATGAATGTTTTGATGTCATCCAAAAATTTTATAGGTCAATATGACATGTTAGGATTCATTAAATTAATTAATTTATAATTAATAAAGTTGTTAGGACTTTAACAAAAATCAATTATTAAATAGTGTAAAAATTGACATAAAGGAATATTTAAAACAAATATTATATTATTAATTGATATTCTATTTCTAAAAATCTAAGGTTTGGCAAAATGACTTAGATAAAATTATATATATTAATAATGAACCACTTGGGGTTCTCTTGTCTTGTTATAGTATGTTTATTAACCATATAATATAAAAATACAAAGAGACATGGTAAATGTCGAACTATTTAACTAAGAGTTTAATATAAATGATAAGGTTAATATAGTGACCCAAACCTGTCTAAAATCTATTTTTTGAAAGGAATTAGACCCATACCCACCTTATACTCTAAATAAGTCACTTTTTATCCATTATAAACCGAATATGAATTTATTATAAAATAATATTTTAAGTTTTTCCTAAGGTTCCCCTCACCCCTCTTATAAAAGGGCACTCCACCTTCTCTAAAATTCATACCTTAAAAGCATTTTGGTTGGGCCAAAACCTACCCAAATATCCTCTAAACTTCCCTCACTTCATCCTAGAGGCCTTAATTTAGTCATAAATCCATCTTAAGGAGCCCTTTTGATCAAATAAAAATGAAGAACCTAAAGAAGAGGTAATAATCTCACCACCCTCTTTCAAGTTCTTTTCTTCTTCCACTTCTTATTTCTTTATTATTTCCATCCTAAAATAATAAATCCAGTATATTATATATAATTATATGTTATTATAAATATGGCACAACAATATTCATTATTCTATCAATCCTTTTAATGACATGTCACCATACGTGCGTACGTACGGCTTACCGTCTCCACGTCGTGGTGTAATTGTTATTCAATACATTATTATTTGGATGGGTATAATAATTATGTGTAATTAATGTAAATAATAAATATAACATGATAATTATTCTGTATATATGATACACCATCCAATTATATATTATTTTAATATCAAAAGAATGATATTGTCGCTCGTACGTACGTATGAATTACCGTCTCCACAAATGTGACGAGATTCATTCCCCATCGTATCCATTAAAGACTAATTTTCATTAGATGATTAAAAATAATGTTTAAAGACTTTATATCATTATGTATATAAATAATATACATCCCATTCATAACAAATAGGACTCACATAACAAAGAATATAAAGGAAAACGAATCCATTAACACCCAAAATGATGATAATACTAAGATATTATTAGCAAAGAAATGTTAAAATATCATATCTGATATCATATTAATGTATACGATTCTTGTATAATTTAATAAAAATTATTTCACCATTATATAGGAGTTTAACCTACCCTAGACCAAGGAAAAGTACATGGTAAGAGTTTATTTCAGAATCTCTTCATTATCTGAGATTGTTTATACGTAATTATCTAATGGGACCTATTTATCACCCACATCCATGTTTCTTAAAAATGTATTTCAAAAAATTCTTACTATTTTATAGAATGTGGTTTAAAGTCAATTATACCCTTTTTTTACTTTTTATAATATGTTTATAAAGAAATCTTTCCGTCGTTTTCCAAACAAGGTCCTTTTTAACCTTTTCGACAAAATTAAGGTAAGATTGTCTTTTTTAACTTATATGGTGGGTGCGGTTATTTTCCGCTGTTATAAAATCGTCGAAGCTTCCCATACAAGCTTATAAGAAAATTTTCAAAGTAAATTTTTTCTTTTATAATTATGTAACTTTTAAATGATTTAAAAAAAGAGACATTTCTCTCAAATCGTTTTGATTTCATTTATGTCAACATCCTTTGATGAATTTTAAGCTTATTTGAAGTTGATTTATTATGATACAAAAATTCCATATTGTATTGAAGGTTTTGTGATATGTTTGATTGTGGATGTGTTATTTTTATACCATTCATGGTTTATGGATAAATTATTGACATTTCGTATGCTATTTTTAATACGAATGTTTATGTTATGTTTAAACCTATTCATATGAGGAATGTATTGGACTTAGTAAGTGATGGGTGGAGCCTGCTATAGCTCCTCAATGCATTGGTAGGTATCATGAGACAAACTAGTGTCTTGTCACAAGGCCTTGACAAAATCTTATTTTTATTCTTGGCACAAGGCCTTGACTTTGTGGTTATGATAGTATAACATTATGAATTCCATCATTATAAAAGTGGTTATTGATATTGCATGTGATTATTCAACTAGTAGAATATCCATGTGAATAAGTAAATGCAATTATTTCATTTTATTTTTGCCATATTATGTTTAATTTCAAGTTTAAAAGGATTTTGTTTTAGTTATACGTTGCCTTAAATGTTTATGCTTATTTATGAAAGTTTCCGCTATATTGTTATCCTTACTGAGCATCTGAGCTCACCCCTTTCTATGTTTTATTTTTACCAGGACATGAAGAAGTATTTTATAACTGACCTGTAGGGATAGTTTGAGGGGATATGAGTGTGGACTATGGAGACTATGTTGTTGTAGTTTTTCACTTTATGATGTAATGTAAGACTTATGAATGTATCTAGTGTTTCCAAGGCTACTAAACTAATCATTCTTTCGAGACTTTATCTTTTATGATCATGCCAATGTTATGTAATAATGCACCAACTCTAGGTAACTAGTGTTAGGGTGTTACAGTTGGTATCAGAGGAAGTTCGGTACAAACCTTAGAAGCTAGATTTAGATAAACTCTAATTAGAGTACATAGACCTAAGATGGAATTTGATGATTAGTATAGAATAACTTCCTAGAATTTTGGTATTGTAGAGATTTTGTGAGTTTTCCGAGCAATACATCCCTATTTGGATATGAGCAGGTAGAGGTGGCTCTATTAAATATGTACCTATGGTTAAAACCCGAAAACACCACTTTGAGCTAGTCTCAAACGGGAACTAGTGCACGATAATGGGCCTTGCTGCACTCTTGGTTACGACACTCCCGGGGGATATGATTAGGATAATTCTCATTTTATTTAAAAACCATTATGAAGGGTTTATGAGTATATACTTCTCAAAGAAAACATTTTTATGATTTTGTATTATATCCATAAACTGCGCAATTAATGTTAAGTGTTTTAAAAGTTTGGATTTATGAATTACGATTCATAAAATAATCTAGTGTATGCTGTTGTTTAGAAATGGTGCCTAGTGGAAGGAATTGAAACCATATCAATGCACGAACTCCATGTAGGGATTGACCTCCTTCTCAATATTATTATAGTGGAGCTGGTGATACAACTGGTGCTGATAAGCTAATCACCATGCTGGGACAACTCACTTAGGTTATGAATAATAAAATTACTCGTATAGAGAACCTTGATCCGCATCATGGAGGATCAATGTTAGATCACTTCATGAGGAAACAAACACCAACATTCAATGGGAGTAAAAATACATTAGTAGCTGAGCAATGGATAAATTCCTTAGAGAAAATATTCCACGCCTTGGGGAGTAGCGAAAGGGAAAAAGTTGTCATGGTGGTTTACCGCCTCATTGGAGATGATGATCAATGGTGGTCATTGATTCAAAAAACAAAGGAAGATGATGAAGTATCAAATGTGGAATGGATGAAGTTTAAAGAGATTTTATTAGAAAAATACTTTCCTCATGACCATTGAATGGATATGGAAAGACAATTTCTAAGTTTAAGGCAAAAAGAGGACGATAATGTAGCAAATTATGAGTCTAACTTTACAAGGTTAGAATGGCATGCTGCAGATTATATAAATAACCTAAGAAGTAATATTTATAGTTTCTTTGATGGGTTAAAACCATTTCTCCATTGAGAATTAGTTTCACAATCCTTATTGTCGTACAAAGATATTGTCTCATGTGCTATCGAGATAGAAAAGGAATTCTCTAAGTCTTATGACTTTAAAGAAAAGTAAGAGAAGAAGAGATCTACTGATCACTCTGGAAATGGAAATAAGCGGAAGAAGGGAAATGTTGAATATCCATCCTGTAGTAAATGTGGGAAGAAACACCCCAGTACTTTCTTGAAGGTAATGAGAGTCTCTTACAAGTGTAGTGAAAAAGGCCACCAAGCTCATGATTGCAAGGGGACAAAAGAAGCTACCAATGTTCAATGATACAATTTCAGGGAGATGGGACATTATGAAAATGAATGTCCTAAGCATCCTAGAAACTTACCTCAAAAAAGGACAAGGGATCAAGGCCAAGATTATTCTATCACTAATATTGAGGTAGAAGCTCCTAAAGACGTGGTGGTAGGTAATTTAATGGTTTCCTCAAGTTTAGAAAATGCTTTATTTTATTCTATATCATCACATTGTTTCATATATTCCTAGTTTGCTAAGAAAATTAGATATTTCCAAATTGATTTAACAAGGGAGTTGTCAGCCAAAACTCCTAAGGGAAGTATCATTGCTATAAAGTTCTGTGAATCAGTTCCCATTAGGGCATATAAATGTTCTTTATCTGCTGATATCATCGTTATACCCATGATTGAATTTGATATAATCCTCAGTATGGATTGGCTTTTGGACCATGATGCAAAAATTTATTGTAAGAAGAAGGAGGTTACTATTTTTGATGATGATGATAAAGAAAACCTTATCTTTAGAGCAGAATCGTCACCACCAAATTCTTATCTAGATCCACCCCCAATATCTCAACTAAATTCAATTATTGGGGAGGAAGAGAATGAAATAACTGTGGGTGAGGAAAGGAATGTTCAAATAGAGGATGTACCTATTGTGAAAGAATATTTTGATGTATTTCCAGAAGATTTACCTGGAGATCCTCCAAAACGAGAAATTGAGTTTTCCATTGATTTAATTCCTAGATCAAATATCAAATACCCCTTATAGAATGGCCACTATGGAATTAGTGGAACTAAAGAAAAAACTAGTGGAATTGAGTAATAAGGGATTTATTCACCCAAGTGTTTCTCCATGGGGAGACCCTATCCTTTTTGTTAATAAGAAAGATGGATCTATGAGGTTATGTATCGACTACAGGGATATTGATGCTATAACAATAAAGAACAAGTATCCCCTACCTCGCATTGATGATTTATTCAACCAACTTCATGGAGCACAATAATTCTCAAAGATTTACCTTTGATCTGGATACCATCAGTTGTGTGTGAATAAGGAAGACATTCCTAAGACAACATTTCGAACCAGGTACGGGCATTATGAGTTTACAGTAATGCCTTTTGGGCTGACTAATGAAACCTCTGTTTTCATGGATCTAATGAACAGTGTTTTCAAGGAATATCTTGATGACTTTGTAGTGGTATTTATTGATGATATCTTGGTATACTCCAAAAGCTATGAAGATCATGAAAATCACTTGTGCATTATCCTGAAGACTCTGAGAAGACATGAATTATATGGGAAGTTTAGCAAGTGTAAATTCTGGCTTCAAGAGATTTCTTTTCTTGGCCATATTGTCTCTAAGGATGGAATATATGTTGATCCTTCTAAGACCAAGGCAATCCAAGAATGGATAGCACCAATGAGTATAACCGAGGTACGTAGTTTTATTGGTTTAGTAGGTTATTATCGACATTCCATCCATAATTTTGACCAATTGGCTAACCCATTAACGAAGATCACACATAAAGGGGTTAAATTTGTTTGAAAAAAAGAGTGTGAAGAATGTTTTGAAGAACTGAAGATAAGATTAGTCAATGCTTCTATATTGACTCTACCATCGGGGAATGATGGGTTCATTATTTATAGTGATGCATTGAAGAAAAGAATTGATTGTTTCCTTATGTAGAATGATAGGGTTATTGCATATGCATCACGCCAGCTGAAAATTCATGAGAAAAACTATCCTACCCATGATCTTGAGTTAGCAGCTGTAATCTTTGCTTTGAAGATTTGGAGACACTATCTCTATGGTGAAAAATGTGAGATTTATACTGATCACAAGAGTTTGAAGTATATTTTATCTCAGAAAGAACTCAACATGAGGCAAAGGAAATGGCTTAAACTACTCAAGGATTATGTTTGCAATATACACTATCACTCGGGAAAGGAAAATAAGGTGGAAGATGCTTTGAGCAGAAAGGATCATGGAGTTTTGAACAAGATGAGAGTTAAAAGGGATCCTATTTTCATTGATTTAGTGAAGATGGATTTGGGAATAACCATAGAAGGTGAAACATCAATACTTTTTCAAATGGTTGCGAAACCATCTTTACTAGAAAGAATAAAGAGTTCTCAGACCGATGATGAAGAGTTTCAAAAGAAAATTAAATCTGTGAATGATGGGAGATTGAGTGAATTTGTGTATGAAGATGGAAATTTGAAATTTGGGAAGAGACTTTGTGTTCCCGATATACCTGATCTAAAAAGGGAATTGTTGGACGATGATCATAGTTCCAATTTCTCTATACACCATGGGAGCACCAAGATGTATAGAGATTTGATGGAACATTTTTGGTGGGACAATATGAAGAGGGAGATTGATGATTTTGTGTCAAGATGTATGGTTTTTCAATAAGTGAAAGCTGGAAGGCAACAACCTAGAGGAGTCATGAAACCTCTTACCATACCTGAGTGGAAATGGGATAATATTACGATGGAATTTTTTATGGGACTACCAATGACTCCTAGAAGGAACGATGCAATATGGTTCATTGTTGATCGTCTTACCAAGTCAGCACATTTTCTTGCTATAAGGGAGGATTTAACACTTGAATGTCTAGAAAGACTATATATTAATGAAGTTGTGAGACTTCATGGAGTACCCTTATCAATTGTTTCTGATCATGATCCACATTTTACATCAAGATTTTGGAACAGTCTTCAGAAATTCCTAGATACTGAGCTTCGTTTGAGCACTGCTTACCACCCCCAAACTGATAGACAATTAGAACGGACTATTCAAACCTTAGATGACATGTTGAGATCATGCTCACATGACTTTCAAGGTATATGGGATCAATATATACCTCTGGTAGAATTTTCCTATAACAATAGCTTCCGTTCAAGTATTCATATGGCACCATATGAAGCGTTATACAGAAAGGGATGTCACACACCAACCTGTTGGGATGATGTTGGTGAAAGAAAACTTTTAGGCCCAGAACTGGTGGAGGAAATGATGGAAAAGGTGAAGGTAATCCAAAACCACATCAAAGCGGCTCAAAGTAGGCAAAAGAGCTATGCCGATAACTGAAGGAAGGATTTGGAATTTCAGGTAGGAGATCATGTTTTCTTGAAGGTATTTCCGTGGAAGGGTTTTATACGTTTCGGTAAGAAGGGAAAATTGAGTCCCAAGTACATCAGACCTTTCAAAATTCTAGAACGAATTGGGGTTGTAGCTTACCGTTTGGTAATGCCGCCAAATCTCTCCAAAGTTCACGATGTGTTCCACGTATCATTGTTGAGAAAATACATGCCTGACCCAACGCATGTACTCACCTATGAGGAATTAGAATTGGAACCCGATCTGTCTTATTGCAAAGAGCCTATCAGGATTCTTGATACAAGAGAACAAGTGCTGAGAAACTGGACGAATCGTCTGGTAAAAGTTTTATAGAGAAACCATAAGATGGAAGAGACAACGTGGGAACCCAAGGAATTTATGAGGAAGAACCACCAGAGTTTGTTTACACAGTAATAATCTAGAAATTTTGAGGACAAAATTATTTGAAGGATGGGATAATGTAACACCCCAAGCTTCCATGGTATGCTTCCCTTTGAATAATACAACATCATGTGTTGTACACAACTTTGAGTTCTAACACACACCACAACCAATAAAATTAGCCGTTATGAATAGTAATACCCACATTTTGAAATTTTATAAATTTTATATTTCAAAATGGACTTCATTTTTAGATTCAGAATATCAAAATTAGACTAGGGTAAATTTTTGGTATTTTTTAGAAAACATTCAATTTTTGATGAATAGTGAAAAATACTAAACATTAATTAAAAACAACTTTTTTAATCGCAATAATTAATAGTGATAAATTATTCATTTGAGAGGTTTTAAAGTATAATTATAATATATTTTTACCATTTAATCCAATTTTGGTCATTGGAAATAATTTTATATTTAAACTCGACATAAGAAAGTGTTAATCTTTTGATAGTTATTATTTCTTAAAAACACGCTTTTTGTTTTAACAATGAGAATTAATTTTAAATTAATTTATGCCACTTATGTGTTTTGAATTTATAAAAACGGATTCCATATTTATAATTAGGAGTTCCAAATTGTGTAAATAGGTAACTTTTATTTTTAGACATTTTGAATAATTACTTCGGTAAATATTTTATTTACCATGGTTAAAGGGTAAATCTGGTAAATAAGTGTAAAAAATAATATTATAATAATATTAAATTACCCTAAAACGTGTCCTAACCCTATTTTATGATAAATTTCCTACCATGGCCATATTTAGGTCGATTTTGGGACCCCATGGATCCACTTGTAAGTGATAATGACACTTTATATTAATTAAGTTAAAGTAAATACAAAAATGACACAAGCATATATCTTTTAGTAAAACAATTTTTACATGGTGTTACACATAAGATAAATTATACTATAAATATTAATTATAAAGATAATACAATTTACTACATAATGTTATTTTATTTATAATTTTTAGACATTGAATAATTAAATTTATTTATGACACAATGGTGATGCAATGTTTTCCTTATTAATGAAAGAATCAAATAAATGGTATTATAAATGTTAAAATAAATATAATTTGAATGTTTTGATGCCATAAAATAATTTTATAGGTTAACATGACATTTAGTATTCATTAAATGAATTTATTTATAATTAATAAAGTTTTTAGGACTTTAACAAAAATCAATTATTAAATAGTGTCAAAATTGACATAAAGGAGTATTTAAAATAAATATTATATTATTAATTGATATTCTATTCCTAAAAATTTTAGGTTCATCCAAATTACTTAGATATGGTTATATATATTAATAATGAACCACTTGGGGTTCTCTTATATTGTTATAGTAATTTTATTAACCATATAATATAAAAATACAAAGAGATATGGTAAATGTCAAACTATTTAACTAAGAGTTAAATATAAATCATAAGGTTAATATAGTGACCCAAACCTATCTAAAATATATTGGTTGAAATGAATTCAACCCATACCCACCTTATCCTATAAATAAGTCACTCTGGAGCCATTATAAACTGAATATTAATTTATTATAAAATAATATTTTAAGTTTTTCCTAAGGTGCCCCTCACCCCTCTTATAAAAGGGAACTCCCCCTTATCTCAAATTAACACCTTAAAAGCCTTTTGGTTCGGCCAACCCCTGTAAAAATATCCTATAAAATTCCCTAATTTAATCCTAGAGGCCTTAGTTTAGTCATAAAGCCATCTTAAGGATCCCTTTTGATCAAATCAAAAGGAAGAACCTGAAGAAGAGGTAATAATTTCACCACCATCTTTCAAGTTCTTTTCTTCTTCCACTTCTTATTTCTTTGTTATTTCCATCCTAAAATAATAAATCAAGTATCTTCTATATACTAATATGTTATTATAAATATGGTACAACCATATTCATTATTCTATCCATCCTTTGAATGACATGTCACCATACATGCGTACGTACAGCTTACCGTCTCCACGTCGTGGTGTAATTGTTATTCAATACATTATTATTTGGATGGGTATAACAATGATGTGTAATTCATGTAAATAATAAATATAACATGATAATTATTTTTTATATATGATACATCATCCAATTATATATTATTTTAATATCAAAATAATGATATTGTCGCTCGTGCGTACGTACGGATTACCGTCTCCACGAACGCGATGAGATTCATTCCCCATTGTATCCATTCAAGACTAATTTTCATTATATGATTAAAAATAATGTTTAAAGACTTGATATAATTCTGGATATGAATAATATACATCCCATCCATAACAAATATGACTCACATAACAAATAATATAAAGGAAAATGAATCCATTAACACCCGAAACGACGATAATACTAAGATATTATTAACAAAGCAATGTTAAAAGATCATATATTATATCATATTATTGTATATGATTCTTGTATAATTTAATAAAAATTATTTCACCATTATACAAGAGGTTAACCTACCCTCAACCAAGGAAAAGTACAAGGTAAGGGTTTATTTCACAATCTCTTCATTATCCGAGGTTGTTTATACGTAATTTTCTACTGGGACCTCTTTATCATCCACATACATGTTTCTTAAAAATGTATTTCAAAACATTATTACTATTTTATATACTATGGGTTAAAGTCAATTATACCCTTTTTTGAATTTTTATAAGATGTTTATAAAGGAATCTTTCCGTCATTTTCCAAACAAGGTCCTTTTTAACCTTTTTGACAAAATTAAGGCAAGAATGTATTTTTTAACTTATATGGCGGGTGTGACTATTTTACACCATTATAAAATCTTATAAGATTCCCTTAAAATATTATAAGAATATTTTCAAAGTAAATTTTTTCTTTTATAATTATTTAGCTTTTAAATGATTTCAAAAAAAAGAGATATTTTTCTCAAATAGTTTTGATTTCATCTATGTGAACATCCTTTGATGGATTTTAGGCTTATTTAAAGTTGATTTATTATGATACAAAACTTCCATATTGTATTTAAGGTTTTGTGATATGTTTGACTGTGGATGTGTTATTTTTATACCATTCATGGTTTATGGATAAAGTATTGACATTTTTTGTGCTAGTTTTAATACGAATGTTTATGTTATGTTTAAACATATTCATATGAGCAATGTATTGGACTTAGTAAGTGATGGGTGGAGCCCGCTATAGCTCCTCGATGCATCGGTAGGTCTCATGAGACAAACTAGTGTCTTGACATAAGGACTTGACAAAATCTTATTTTTAGTCTTAGCACAAGGCCTTGACTATGTGGTTATGATAGTCTGACATTATGCATTCCATCATTATGAAAGTGGTTATTGATATTGAATGTGATTATTTGACTAGTAGAATATCCATGTGAATAAGTAAATGGAATTATTTCATTTTATTTTTTCCATATTATGTTGAAGTTCAAGTTTAAAAGGATTTTTTTAGTTATACATTCCCTTAAATGTTTATGCTTATTTATGAAAGTTTTCGCTATATTGTTATCCTTACTGAGCATCTGAGCTCACCCCTTTCTATGTTTTATTTTTCCCAGGATGTGATGAAGTATTTTATGATTGAACTGCAGGGATAGTTTGAGGGGATATGAGTTTGGACTATGGATATTATGTTGTTGTAGTTTTTCACTTTATGATGCAATATAAGACTTATGAATGTATCTAGTGTTTCCAAGGCTACTAAACTAATCGGTCTTTCAAGACTTGATATTTTGTGATCATACCAATGTTATGTAATAATGCACCGACTCTGGGTAACTGGGGTTGGGGCGTTACAAATATGAGATCAAGGTTGAGTCTAGAATGTGGTGTTTACCCCAGGTACAAAATAAAATGGGTCGGCGTGGGGCGTTTGGACTCCACCCTCATTGGCGGTACATTTAGTTAAATAATTAATTATTAAATCAATTAATTATTTCATTTTTATGTAGTTAAATATTATATAAGAATATCTCTGTGGAAAATCCTATAGGGTTTTCTAGATAAACCCTGGGAGGATTCTAGAGTTCCTTCTTCCTCCATCATTGGAAAATCGCATATGAAAATAATGAAACTACAGATCAGAAAAGATCAAGATGAAATGAACACAATGACTTCCTTCGATCATTTGTAGATGAATTCTTCGATGGTGAATGATCCAAATATTCATGCAGGACTCATCAATTAAAAATTTAAACCCTTTGATCAAATTTTCTAAGAAGATCCATCCTTGTTCTTGGATCTACACCAATTGTGGCCAATAGAATATTCCAGTGTATTGAAATCTTAATTTATTTTATTATTTTATAACTCCAGATCACCATTATTTATCATTGTCTAAAAACTCTTGGCCAACGATCATATAAAACTTTTTTTGGTGATTTTCTCCTATTTATTTTTCACTTTCTTCACTAGTTGGACCTCATGATTCGATTCAACTTTACTGGGTGGTACCAAGCCCGATCAGACCCCCAAAACCATGATAAAATCACGTGCTAGGAACAAATAAATGAAGTATGGATATATATGGGATGTTTATGGGCTTTGAATGATTTTTTGGACAATCATAGGCTGGATCTATGAAGTTGGAAGGATCTGTGATAAATTGTTCATGCGAAAAACCCTCAATGAACCATCGGAGGATAATTCCTGGTAAACGATGGCCGAAAACCATGATTTTTAGCTAGATCCACCATTTTCAGCCAGATATTAGGCCAAAATTAAAGCTGGACAAATAGATTCAGGTGTGAAAATTGGATATGAAGATTATATGAAAAATCCAATTACACACCATGTATAGGGATGAACACATGGTGTGTAGCCCCTTAAGTGTGGTGGATAGGGTTTTTAAGATTTGTTAGGATGGAATGGAATGAATCCCTCCTATATTCCATGCACCCCTTCCCCAGTTGGACAACCCATATAGTAGATCACACGGGCGGGATCCTGTATGGTAGTACATGGCTATGTAACCTAGTATTTGGACATGGGGTCAACTACATAGACATGGCTAGAAGGACATGACTCGGGTCCCAGTTGGCTTGGACACGCCATGTAGTCTGCCTACATGACATGTACTGTTACATGGATTGGGATCCATGTACCCACAGGGACAGTTCCAGGTGGTAGAGTGGGACCACATGCCGTGTGGGTACCCTCACACTCTGTGTACCCCTTGGAATCTTTTTAGGAAGCTTCAATCATCCGTATATCCTTTGTTTGAACTCAGATTTTGGCCCATTAGTAGCATATACTGAGTGTTTTTCCATGTAGAATGTGATGGTTCCCTCCATTTTGTATTTAGAGATATGATGTGTACTATTCTAGGAATTATTCTTGGTTAGGAAATGTCTGATGATGACGATGATCATCTAAGATCACTGAGACTATTGAGCGGTACCATCCAGTATGCCTAGAAAATGGATTTCCTAGATGACCATTCCAAGTGGTACTATCCAACAGGGCTGAGAAGTGGAGTTCCTCAAAAACCTTTCCAAGCAATACCCTCTAGTAGGTATGGTCAGTGGAGTTCCTCCATGAACTTTCTATGTGTCACCCTTCAGTAGGGCTGGGCAGTGGAGTTCGTTGACGACCTTTCCAAGTGGTACCCTCCAGCAGGGTTGGACAATGGATTTCCTTGATTACCTTTCCTAGTATTACCCTCCAGAAGGGCTGGGAAATGGAGTTCCTCAATTAAATTTTTGAGAAGTACCCGCCATTAGGTCTTGGCAATGGATTTACTCGATGACCTTTTCAAGCAGTACCCTCCAGTAAGGAAGGGAAGTGGAGTTCCTCAATAACCTTTCCTAGCGATACCCTCCAAAATGGCTGGGTAGTGGAGTTCCTTGATGATTATCGAGTGGTACCCTCTAGTAGGGATGGATAGTGGAGTTCTTTTATGATTACTGAGTTTAACCACTAGTAGATATGGGAAATGGATTCCTTGAGTATTACTAGAATGGGACCCCCCATCAGCATGGGCGTGGGTCCTATATGAATAATTTTTGAGTAGTACCCTCCAGTAGAGTTGGGAAGTGGAATTACTTAATGACTATCGGAGTGGGACCCTCCTATTATACCAGGACATGGATTCCCTACCTAGAGTTGTGTCCCCTTGACTTTGTGGCACAATGATGAGGTGTGGCTGGACTTGGGTGGATACTTCTGGGTAGACATGTGATATGCTGGGTATCATTAATGGACCTTTGAAACTATTGGTGACTCTTCTTCTTGGGATGAGTTGTGAGATGGAGATCCCATTTATCTCTCATTTGAGTTTATTTTACTAATCATATATATATATATATATATTCTTATTTTGTATCCACACCTTTTATTTGGTTACTCTCTTTTCATAAGAGAAAAATTTGCACGGTGTATTCCATGTGCTTTTCATGTTTAGATTCTCATGGTTGGATGAGTATACTATCCTACTATTGGTGGTGAAGACTCAATGTGTAGTTCATCTACTCACCGTGTTGAGCCCCCTATGCTTGGATGAGGTTAATTTAACTTTTTATTTGGGTTGAGTTGTTCTATTTGATTGTATCTTGCATCTATTGTTTTTCTTTCCTATTGTATCTCTTATTGATCCCCCATTCATTTTCAGGGAATCCTACCAGATATGTATATACTCACCCCTACATGGGATTTTCCCACACGTTTTGTGTCTTATACAGATGATAGACAAGTTGACCATGACTATAGAGGATCTCAGGGATACCTGGTACTTTGGAACACATATGGTGGTCGCATCTTGGAATTTAGGAACTGGGATCTCTCAATAGTTTACTTTTCTAGTTCTGTGAGGTTGGGACATATTTTTGGTTGGGCATGAATTTTTACCCTTTACTTTTCAGTTCAAACTACTGTAATTTTACACTATCTAGAGGTATTACATGAATGGTTGTTCCCTTAGTTACTTTTGTTTTTTTACACTTTCCCTATAAAACCATTCATCGATATGGATGTGTTTGCGCATATAGGTACTTGGGAAAAGGCCTCCCTGTATTAGATTTTCCTTTGGCATTGGTCGACACCCCCTGACCTATAGAGGTGGGTTTGGGGTAGTTTCAGAACAATCCCCAACTTGGGTCGGTTCGTGACGGTGTAAGTAATGGAGAATTCTATAGAATATAAAGGTTAGATAAAGAAGACAGGAAGAATAATCTATAGTAGGATTATCTTAGAGGAATGTGGTCTCATGTATTGGAATTATGGGAACAAAGGTCACATGAAGAAATATTACAATCAGTAGAGAGTTAATTATAAAAAATACTCTTCTAGAAGCAGATCTATGAATGTTGTAACAGAAGATAAAAGTGTCCTACTATTGAGTCCCACTAGTTCACTTAATTATTAAATTATAGACCATGGATCTTCTTTTCCCACATTATCTAACAGGTTGAATATGAATAAATACACTTATGAAAGATATATAAAGTCTCATATTGTGGATGATCAGGCTCTTAAGATTATGGGAAAGGGTGACATATTATTCGGGATAAGGAATATAAGTATGTTGTAGTTTAAGGGAATATGATACATATCAGGATTAAGCAAGAACTTAATTTCCATTGGATAGTTAGAAGATGCTGGTTTCTATAAAATATTCATGGATAGTGCATGGAAGATTTCATACAGCTCCATGGTTGGGTATAAAGGAGTTAAGAACAAGACATTATGTATTATAGGAGCATCAGAAGGATCAATACGTGTTAGAGAAGTAATTTTCACCAAGTTACGACATGAATGTCTTGGTCACCTGAGTGAGAAGAGGATGAAAATACTCAATGCTAAAGGTATTTCAAAGATTATAAGCATGGAGTGTAGGACATTTGAAGATTTTATATTTGGAAATAAGTAAAACTTGTCTTTATAAATATAAGGTAAAGAACCAAAAAATTAGAAGTTATAGTTGGTATATATAGATGTATGGGGGCCA
Source organism: Viscum album (assembly GCA_963277665.1). Lineage (NCBI taxonomy): Eukaryota > Viridiplantae > Streptophyta > Magnoliopsida > Santalales > Viscaceae > Viscum > Viscum album. The sequence continues at coordinate 1,516,484,701 of OY728136.1, read as the reverse complement.
TCTTTATTTCTTTGTCATATAGGGTCTTTGTTAAATGTAACCTTCATTAATGATGTGACATGGAAAGTGTGAGTATTCTTTATAAAGAATAAATTTGAGGTGCTTAAAACCTTTTTCTAATAGATATTCATGGTGTAAAAGGATTATAATTGTGAGGTTAAGTACCTATAGCATGATAATGGTGGAGAGTATGGAAGCAGATAGCTTTATAAGTTTTGCTAGCCCAAGTCCATATAGTTTTAGAAGAATGTACCAGGTACTCTAGAATATAATGAATTAATTGAGATAATGAATAATAAATTGGTTGAAAAGTCAAGGAGTATGAGTATTCACATAGGTTTCCCCAAGGTATTTTGGGCAGAGGAAGTAAATTTTGTGGCATACTTAATCAATAGGATTACCTATTCTCTATTGGGGAAGGAATGATCATACGTCTATTGGTCTAGAAGGAAGTTTGATTTCACCCATATCAAAGTTTATAGAGCACTCACTTATGTCCATGTTGATTCCAAGGAGAGTAAAATCTTTAAGTTAAGTCCTCACTATATTACTTTATAGGATATAGTGACAAAGATTTAGGTTTTCAATTCTAGGATAATAATTCTAAAAATATTATCAAAATTTTAAATATTATATTTAAGGAAGGGATTATATGGAAGGATTGAAACTTAGATAATAATTAAAATGATATAAAAGTATCATCAGGGGTTTAAATTCAATTGTATGGATGTCTAAAAGTCACAGATGTTCTATAGAATTTAGAAGGTATGTCAGTACTAGAAACACCAAACTGTCTAGAAGTTATAGTAGATGAGAGTCAATTTTTGATGGTGCTTCCAAGGAAAGAAGTACCAAAATACTATAGGAATTTGAAATCTCGAGGCAGAGTTTTAAAATAAATATCTTTAAAAAATATATCTTTGAGAGTTGAAGTAAAATAAGGAGATGAATCACATATGGAGTTGTATAGGTCTACCAGAATAAGGCGCTAAGTGTAGATGTATGAGAGTGATATGCATTATCTACCATTAATGGATGATAGAGCTCCTGAGATCCCAAAATAGGGAAAAAATATAAAATATTTGAATTAGTGGGAGTTAAACATGATGGATGATATAGATTCCTTCTATGTGTTTAGAACATTAGACTTAATATAAAGGTTTTTTAGGAATAAATTTATTTAGAATAAATGTGTGTATCGATTGAAATAGGAAGAATATGGTAGACACAGGTACAAAGAAAAAATAGTCATAAAGGGGTTTCTACAAATATAAGGTGTGAATTTATATGAAATATTCTCACTAATAGTTAAATATATGGATATTCAAGAAGTACTTAGTATGGTTTCCATATAGGGATTGCATCTTGAACAGTTGGCCTTGATGAAAACATTCCTTCACATGGACTTAGATGATGAAATCTACTTGGAACAACTAGTTGGTTTCATGTAGTATCATGAACATGAAATTGTGTGAAAGATGAATTAGATAATTTTATATTTGAATTAGGCACCAAGGTAGTGAAATAAGAAGTTCAAATATTTCATGATGCAATATAAGTTTATATAGAGCAATGTTGACCATTGTAGTTACCAGAAGGTGTTCTACGATGGAAGATTCATCATCATACTTCTTTATATTGATGATATGCTTATTACTAGTCTAGTGAAGGAAAAGGTTGATGATCTAAAGTTTTAATTGTTTGTAAGTTTTGAGATGAAGGATATTGGTTTGACTAAATAGATCTTAGGGATGTGGATTGTGAGGGACTTATGTTCCACTACTTTGTACCTAATTTAATTAGATTAAATCTAAGGGGTGGTGGATTTCTTTGTCATGATAGAGGTGGAATCAGTGACCCCACCCCTAGAAAAACATTTAAAATTGAGCAAGGTGAAGGAACCACAAGTGAAATATGTGGTAGATTACATTGAAAATATTTCATATACATTAGTGATCAGAATCCTAATGTATTCCATGGTTGGTACAAGACCTAGAATTGTGAAACTAGTTGGTGTTGTTAGCATATTTATGCCAAATACCATAAGGTAACACTGGGAGGATATGAAGTGGATCCATTGGTACTTGGTTTTGGAATATTGTAACTTTAATTCAGAATATATGAGTCTTTTCAATGTTTCTATAACTCTGAATTTGGTGGGGATGGGGACACTTAGAAGAGAACTATTAGATATGATTTCACTTTTGGAGGGATTACTGTGAGTTGGATATTGAAGCTTCAAATAGTAGTTTCACTCTTGATATATTAAGTGTATTACATTGATTTAACAAAATATAGAAAGGAGATGATGTGGATAAAGGGGTTGTTGGAAGATCTTGGAAGTAGGCAATATGATGGGATACTATTTTATGATTCACAAAGTGTTATTCACTTAGTCGAAAATCTAAATTTTCATCCCAGAAAAAATAAAATTCAGCCAAAGGACACTTTATCTAGAAGTTTTTGGAGGATGGAGTAATGGATTTAAAAAATATATAATAGGATCATAATCCAACGAACATACTAAAAGAAGTCATAGTCTAGGATCTACTGAGGTGGTGTTGTACCTCAGTTGGGATAGCATGGCTATAATCATGGTGGGGGAACCATGCAGTAGCTAAGGAAGGTTAAGGAGTTGAATAGGTTTACTGAAGTTGAAGGATTAATTAATGGTGAATCCTAGAATTTTTTTCTCAAGTGGGATATGATTAGGTTTTATCCGTGTTGTGTAAAAACCATTTTTTGGCTAAAGGGTTATTCTAACAGTAGGAGGAACTAACAAAGTTAACTTTTTATAAATTGGATAATAATGAAGGAGTGTCATATGTGAAGTATGAAAGTATTAAAGTTATAAAAAATGGAATATATATCTAGAATATGTCAACCAAAAGCTACCCCTCAACGCAGTCTAGTGGAAGTAGTATGGAAAATGAAAAGGAATTGCATAAGTTTTTCATGATCAAAGAGTACATAAGTTTTCCCCTTGTAAGATTTTAGAAAATGGGATATATAAGTTTCTTCAAGAAGAAATTTTAAGGTTTTACTCATGATATTTTTGAAAGCATGATTACTCTATTGATAGTGGGAGTTAAGATGGTGTAAGTCTTTGAGAAAATAGATGGGTTTACATGGAGATTGGATTAGGTGGACTTCACCCCGTGAATAATAGAATGTGGAAATTACTAGATGAACTAAATCAGCCTAATATATTTAGAATGGTGGATCACTTATGTAAAGTGTTCTAATTACAATTTTAATCATCTTCTATTTCCTTAAAAAAATTAAAGCAGTGTGCCCCCCATGGAGTAAGACTCATGTTTGAACCATGTAAATTGTGTTCTTATTTTTTATTTAATTATTTCAATCACTATCATACAATATTTTTTTCCATGTTCATTCAGAGGCTATGCGTTGTAGTGCAGTGATTTGTATGTGGTGTGTCTTCCAAGTTCTGGACACCATAGTGTAGGATCACATTGGTTATTTTTCCCACCTTGTAAGTTTCAGTTGTTATCTTATAATGGTTTAATTGGAAGATAGTTGTGATACCAACATAGAATCTAATAGGGTGATCCCTACTCATAATGTTCATCATGATATTTAGTATCAAAATCAATTTAAAGACACTATATTATTGGGGAAGTGTATGACATGCTCCCCAAATTTAGGAAAACACTTCAAGTACATTGTCTGAGAATATCTGGTCACATGAGACCACTAAATGACCACCACCACCATGGGCCTCTCTTACACAAGGGAATATCATGGGGACACCACCATTGATCAAAGGTGATCAATGTATCCATCCCACAAAAAAGTCAACTACTTTGAATCTATTTGTTCAAGAACCTCCTCCACCAACTAGATAAAAAATTCTCACTTAGGGTATTAATTACTATGACATTATTATGACACTCTAATATCATCAAATTTCACAACTTTAACTCCACATGAAGTTCAACTACTACCCCATGAATCTAGAACTCAAACTATGATAATTTAATGCACAAATGGTACTCTCATAGTAAGACTAGGTAAAATACTCGAATGCCTAATAGTATTCACAATGAATAGACATAGTCTAAGGTTCAATCCATATATCCCATAAAAAAAACAAGGGTGTTCAAAATTTTATTCCAAAAAACTTTGAACACTATATTTTAAATTCAATATGATGCATACACAAGTCTCCCATTGAAGAAAATCATGATTTACCCCTATAAAGAATATGCATATTCCTTAACATTCATTGGAAGTGAATTCTCAACCACACCCATTACGTATAAAGTCATGCTTACTGCCTAATGGTTAGATGACTACAACTTCTTGAGGGATGGATTTACTCACCATACCCGAGGGATTCTCACTCACCATTGATGGTGGTCCTCACCCTATTTACTCAACCACCAACAACTCAAAACATTAACAATGGGTAACCCATCCATACCAATCTCTTTTATGAAGGAATCCCATGAAATACCTCTTTCTACACTATGGATAAACCCATATTAATAAAATGGGGGAGAGGGTGTGAAAAAGATGACCACAACTAGTGGGAATTATCTATCTTATAAAGGTCCATCTTGGAGATACATTGGAATATATAACTCTTAAATATATGGTGCAAGAATAGTATCTCCTGATTATGCCATCCAGTATCAGGGTCCATGATGAGAGAGAAAAAATCATACCTTGAACCGCACCCATTGATTCCTGACCATAACCATCCATCATACGCATCTCACCACAACCTTAACAACCAGAACCTCATGCTTGATATGAAATAATCAAAGGTGGTGATTTTTGGAGAGGATTTATGAATCATCCATTTCTTACTAATTGTGCACCACTGACTCTTCTATAGAATAAATCCCCGGTAGGTGACTAGGATTACAATAAAAAGGTATTTAATATTAGTGTTATTTTTAACATCAAGCTCCATTAAATAAACCTCTTTAGATGTATTTAGGTGAAATAATAACCTTATCTCACAACTAGGGTGTATATCTACTAAAAATACTAAACTTCCAATTCTCCCTTGGGGACTCTGACATAGGAAATTTTTATAAAATAAAAACTAAAGATCAAAATCTATCTCTCTGAAGGCTTATCTTAAAAACCTAATCTTGAAAAAATCTACTATGAAACATGTCTAGGGAACACTTCATGAGTTTTTTGGTCCTCAATTTATACTCGAACATGATCATTCTTCCCTCCGAAGGGTCTAATATCCTCATATGAAACTTCATATTGAATAATGGATCAAAATTAAACCATAGTAGTGTAGTACCATCATGAGTACGAGATGAATAAACATCATCCACTAATGGATTAGTGAACCATGTAGGGAACTAAATATAAGAATTTTCATCCGGATGCTAAGAGTATGAACTAGATAGATACATGAGTCTCAGACTCTAGCTAAATATCCATCACCTAAGGATTAGGATTTCCTCATAAACCCACGAGGCATCTTTTTTAGTCCATAAAAAAAATGCATTCAGCCTATGAGTATCCTCGTCCAACTTAGAAATAACTACCTCCTACTCTTATAAGAAAGTCTACACTAAGAACTTAGTGAAGAGAAACCACCTTAGATCATGGGGAAAAAATATCTACTAACCAAGTCTCAGAAAGAAAATATCATCTCTCACTCATTAGTGGTAAGTGGAACAACCACAAGTATGAAATCTCCATGACCCTACCTCTACTCATAAACCTACTATCTATGGATGGAACCATTCATTTGATTGGATAACCCCATAAATATTAGACCATATCTAGATGAGATGATATGGGATGGGCATGAAAGATCATAATTGACTACTATATGATGCATTTGGAAACTTTCTTATTTCTTGAAATCAATGTCTTAGAGACTGGGGTTGACTAACATGTTATCAGAGTCTTAGTGAAAGGATACATCAATCATTGTGCCCATGCTAGTATCCATGGTCTAATGACTGAACTCAATACCCCCATGATACTGTTTTCCTAAAGTCCCAAACTAGTCTTCACATGACTACTAACTCCAAAATCCATCCATAGAAATAAAAAACTCAAATAGTACTCAACCCAAACCATCCCACTTAGGCCTCACTTGGACTACCAATAATCTAAGTGTTCCACCCCAAGAAATAATCCAATAAGTCAAGGGAAGATGACTAGTGCCGAGTAGACATATCACATAATATGGGAGGCCTTAACCTATACCAAACTATAACAGAAACATACCTCAAATGTATAAAACAACCAAAACACTGATAGTATATATATAAACAACTTAATTTTATACAATGTATTCATGATACATCACATGGTAAATAAATCACCACATATTAAAAACAACATAAAAATTGTGCATTTGACAAGGTCCCCAAACCTAATAAACATAGAACAATAAATAGATCCTCCTTATGGAAAGGACCCACATATTGGTCTTTAACTACAATGGTCACTACCACCAACATAAACCACCAAGAACCACCTAGAATCACTAAGCATCACTAAGAATCACCAAGAACCACTATATATCAACTTAGCACAATCTACACCTAATCCATGTCCACCTAAACCTTCTATAAACTATATATTTTTTGCACATACATAACACATGTGGGAATGAATCCGATGAATGGGTGAGTATAAAAATAACCTATAGTATTCCATGAAACCATATAGAAATTATAAGGAAACAAGTCATATCAAACTTATAGAAAACAGGGTAATAAGAAATAAGACATTAAAATCTAGATATTATCCACCACTAGAAGTCTCAAGGGTAGAAATAATTCCCACTCATATCATCTATAACCAAAAAGGATCATATGTTATAAAAAAATAGGGATTATTATAATACTAAAAGGCTCATTAAGTCTAAAGTTAATATAAAGGAAGCCAAGGGATTCCTAAGGATTCATAAGGCTCGAAGTATCTGAACTGCTTATCCTTTCTAACTTCCCCATTTCCATTGGAGACCAAAGAAGTGGGACCTTCTCATTATTGAAGTATGTGTTCCATTAAAGGGAGTAAAACACTTTACTATCCATGATTACCATGTCAATATTATATAAACATACTAGGGATCCCACACCTTTCCCAAGAATATTTTTTGTTCAAGGGAGTTCTGACCCCTACCATCATAACTACCCAGACATAGAAACCCACATTCCACATAGAATATATAGTGGAGGACAAAAACCTCATAGATTAATGAACAATAAACAAGGGAGTACCAAAATCCATGGATAACTGACCTGTAAACTACACAAGTGGGTGATTTTCTAACTCTATTAGTTATGCGGGGGACCTGTACCTTGTTGGGGCCACATGAGTATTGACCCTATGACTACTCTAGAGGACTCATGATCCAAGCATGCAAGAGAGTACTTAAATCCATAAATAATGAATGGGAAATTAAACTTATCATCATCAGGTCATTAGTGGAGTTACTAACCCCATGTATTCTTTAAACAAGATGGTCAATTTCATTCATGAGTCATACAAAGCTAAACTGACCGAACCACCTTGCATCTCACCCATGCTACCAAAGAGGGATGCACCATAATGATCTACATAGTAAAATTATCTGGATGAGATACTCATGTGACTAAATCTATGTCTTGATCAATGAGTTAAATAAATACACTAAGTCTGGAAATGTATATGACATGTACAACATTGGTACACAACGTGTATCCCCTTAGGAGTAGTCTGGTTGTGTATTGGAAATTAAATGGCATGTTTTTGTCTATTACATGACGTGTTTAGTGATGTACAAAATTTTTAGTTCCCATAGGGGTACTTGATATTTAACACCATAATTTTTTTCCTATAGGGGGTATAGGTTAAAATATGTGTCTTATAGAGGGAACATAATGTGTAGCTCTAGCTAGATCACTTAGTGCATACTGATAGGGAGGATAAGTTGTGTACAATTGAGGTTACATGGTGTGTGGTACCATCCCACATGTCATGAATGGATAAATTACTATTTGTTTGGGTACTCCCTATATATGTTTCATATAGATGTGGAATACACCATGTGATACTTAAATCACTTGAAACCCTATCTGCCACTGCTTGGGTGATACATGATGTATAAGACATCAATAATTTCTGTCAGAGTTGGTGAACTAGAACCAACTTCTGCGTACTTTATGATAACCTATATTCATTGTTTTGAATATTAATAAACTCCTTATCACATCAGGATTATTCTTCTATGTGACATTGTATGTCATAATGTCCTAGGAGTAGCTATCACACTGAAAGGTCAAATAATTTACCTACTATGATGAGGACCCATAAGTGCCACGATAATATTCTTAAATATATGTTATATAGTCAGATGAAATTATTTAAGGGATATAAATGATACATGCTATTAGGGGTGGAGACTCATAGTAATTTGAGGCACCTTATCATGGTGTACGCCCTTGGTAATATCTAGTGTAGGATATTATGAGAATGAGACCCTCCAGTAGAAAATCAAAAATTATATATGTCATTGGATGTTCTTATCTAAAGATGTGTGTATTGATCCTTAGCCTTTAATATTATTATTAATGAGTATTATAAGTTGCGTACATTGATGTATTGACAAAAACTATGATGAAATATGTTCACGATGAGGTAGGATACACTAGGAGCATCACAAATAGTATTTCAATAATGAATAATGCAAGAGAGGATTTTTACCTTATATTCTTTAATGGAATTTGATATCTCAGACCCTTTAATAGAAATGATATAGCCTAAATAAATCCATTTCTATGGTGTTTTATAGGCAAGTTAAATTTCTAGAAAGTCAAAGAAAGATACATCGAGCACATTGGTTGATGGAACCATCATGTAACCAGATTGATTAGAGATATCATAATAAAGAGATTATATTACATAGTAAGAATATGTATTATTTATTATATCATTGGATCATTAACTTATTTATCTATGTGTTCCTTGGCATGTTTCTATATGATAACCTTGGACTTTAGGCTACTTTGCCTAATGCCAATGAGAAATAGGCCTAGAGGGTCACACACTAAGTGTATCCAAAATCTCAGTTAAATAATACCTTATTATTTATTTTTAAAAAATTTGAATAAATATTATTCCTTCATGTGGTTTAATAATTATTCATGTTTTATTGATCGTATATATTTTTTCACCAGTTATTCGAGAGAATATTATATGAGCAGAGTATTTAATAAATATTTATTTTCTATTTAGTTAATATAATATTTATTTATTTATTAGTGAATAATGCTGTGATATTTATATATTAAATAAATATTCATTATTCAAGATCTGATAAATATTGTGGAGGAATTATAGACCAAGTTTAATTGGTTTGGGAAGAAATAATATATATTGAATAATATTTGAATAAATAATATTTAATTTAATTCGTGAGTTTAGCGCATGTTAAGAAATAATAATAATAATATTATTATTATAAAAATAGGGTTTTGTAGAGATTAGATAAATAATAAAGGGAAATTTTGAAATCATTTATTTATAACCCTAGTGGTATATAAACCCAATTATATTATTTTTCTAAGAGAGATGATTCATTTCTTTTGTTGTGCACAACAAAATTTGGAGAATCCTATCAAAGCCCTAGAGAGCTCCCTTATCCAAGAATTCTCCCAAGAATGAAGAGAAATATTCCTCCACCTTCTAATCTTGAGTCAATAGAGATCAATGATAATACTTTGTAAGTAATTCTCAGGGCGATCAAAGGTGAATGGTGCAAGCAATAGGATCTTATGCGCTAGCACCCATAGATTCCTATGATGATGTTTGGAGATTTGTGGAACACGTGTGGATCACCACTATAGGGAATCTATTATTGATTACTATAATGAAATAATGATAAAACATAGATCAATTTTCATAATAATCAATGAAGAAATATTTTTTCACAAGTTAAATCTTTAATTTCTTGAATTAATTATAAATAACATGTGAGAATCATGCATTTGGGTTCCAACATTTTATCCATTGTTTGTATTCTTTGATTCAATTCTATTGATTATGAGATTTATCATCATGTAAATATTGTATTGATCATCAATAATGACAAAAATAAAAGTTGGGAAAGGCCCATCACATTCTTCCACTGTGCCCAAAACCTAAAAGTGATATCAGAGTAGATTCACATAATTATTTAAAAATAATTGATTGATTTATGCATTTTTAATTTAGATTTCAATTACAATTTAATCATTCTTAAATCCAAATTTTGAGATCTTCTTCTTCCTCTTCACTTCTTATAAATATAATCAAATCAATTAATTTTATGAACCAAATAAATTCCAAGGTCTCATCTAGAGGTGTCAAGAAATTTGGCCAGATAACACAAGAGTACATGCTGTATTACCCGGAAGTACATGCTATGTACTAGTGTTTAATACATAAAGAATTAATTCACAATTAATTCAAAGTGTGTGAATTTATTACATGTGGTGAATTTAATTATACACTACATGTTGACCGGTCCAGTCTAGTGCACGGTCATCCTGTGAACACACCATGTAACTTATGTACATTGCGTGTAGTCCTTAGTCTTTGGAGGGTCGTGTATGTTCTCACATAGCCTAACTGAATGGTTAATGTGAAAATCAGATACTACACTCTATGTATCCCATGTAGACATTGTGTAATCCAATATTTTTCATGACACAGTTGCACGCCGAGTCCCTAGGCTTGTGCCTTGGATAGACGGTGAGAATAGTACACGTTGTGTAGTTGTCTTGTATACATTGTGTACTTATACCACATTATGAATAATTAATAATTAATTTATTATACTATGTAAAACTTATCATCATGTGATTGTGTGTGGTCATTAAGTTGATAATACACATCATGTGATGGGTTTTTATATAAATAAATTCCTAATTAATTTCCGTTTAATGTTCAGATCTATATATAATATATAAGTTATATTACCGTTATTACTCTATGTATTAAAAAATTACATGCTATGTTAAAATAAATAAATCATGTAAACCATGTGATCATTATGTTTATAGTACACATAATGATATTACATGATAATTCATGTATCCACATGTTGTAAGAGTTAATAATATATGAGTATAATACACATTGGGTAGTTTGGATGGGTATTAACCTTGTTACCTCCAAGGTACATTTTGTATTGTAAAAAATTAGTTTTAAATAATTTTATTTAATTTTTTAAAAATTATGATGGATGATAATTTTTAGGCAATTCAAATGAGAATCACTACTGTAAAATGGACTTATCCCAACGGTTTTCCCCAAAATCGTGGGAATAGGGGTGCCTATCCCCACAGTTTTTGGGAAAACCATGGGGATAGGTCTAGGATAAAATATGTATACCCACGGTTATGAAAAACCGTGGGCATAGGTTTCCCGTGTGTGCGCATGAATTTTTTTTCCCGCGGGAAGGAACTTTTTTTTGGTGGGAGTTCTATACCCACAGTTCTTCCCTCTATACCCACAGTTTATATAACTACATTTAACCATATATATATATATACACATAAGTGATGTTAGGGTAGTGGTTAGACACAGTGTTTGCAGTGAAAAGGTAGCGGGATCAAAACCCGCCACCTGTATTATTTTAGGATTTATACCCATGGTTTTGAAACCGTGGGTAAAAGACTTTGAAACCATAGCAATTGGGTATTTTTCCATGACACGATGGAAGAACAGCTATACCCACAGTTTTGGAGAACCGTGGGTATAGGCTGGGGACCTATACCGATGCCGTTCCAGCCCACGGTTCCCAAAACCGTGGGTATAGGCTATACCCACGGTTTTGGGGGCTATACCCACGGTTTTGAACCGTGGGTATATGATGTTTTTCTAGTATTGAATTAAGATAAAATAATCGATTAATTAAAGAAGATAATTAATTGATTTGAACGTGATTTATCTTAAATAATAAATATTAAAAATTGAATGCTAATTTTATAAAATACGTAATTTTTTACATGCATATGGATGATCATGAGCTTATACCAAACCTTTTTATGTGATTGGTTTCTTTTAATTTAATATTAAATTAAATTATTGGCCTGCGTTCCATCTATCCACTTATTATGTAAGGGCCCACATACACATGGTTTCATTTATGTAAACCCATTTCCCTCACCTATATGTGAGTAAAATAATATGTAATGGATGAATCTCCTAAGCCAGTGGAGGCAGTTCAAGTTTGGATTTGAGGAGAAACCAATCCAAGAGATATACATAGGTGGATAAGTGGACAGGTGGAAAACTGCAATATGAATCATAAATGGTTCAAGGTGTTTTCTCCCTAGGTATATGATTAGTTTATCATCCTCTAGATAAACTAAGAATTAGTAAAAGCTCATGATCATAACAATTCATCATTTTATACATGTCAAGTTTTATGGTTATTTCATTATGAATTTTTTTTCATGATCACATGAATTAATGAATTAACAATAATGCTAGATAGAACTAAAATAAACTGTATTATGTGTAAATCTAAGATAAGGTTAATCACATAAGAAAATATACTTAATATTAATAAGAATGTAATACAGATAATAATTTTAAATTTACACATAAATATAAAATCCCCCAATTATATATATTAATTTGGTACAGCCTTTCACTACTTCAGTTAAAATCGAACCATAGTTCAAAGTTCTTAACCAACCAAATTTGGTGTGCTTTAAATTATCAGGGAACTCTAACATGAATTTTTGGGTTGACCTAACTTATTTAACATCAAGGGTTGATTGCTAAAGAAGGACTTGGTGTAACTAATAGGAAAGGGTTGATGAAATACAATTTAAGAATTTTAGGATTAGGGATTCCACTCAACAAATCAAGGAATTGTGAGTTAATACAGTTAGAATTTGGAATACCTACTTAAAACCCTTACAATTTCTTGACCAACTAAAGTTGGGATAATGAGAAGGGGAATATGGATCCTTGGAACTATAATGTCTAATAAATAGGATATTTTGAAGCTAATGTTAAGGGATATTGGGTTTTGATAAAATAGTGGGAGATTAATAAATATAATATTTATTTATTTGTCTAAATTTTATTAGATAAAATACTAAAACTATGATCATATTTTTTTTAGAAAAAACAATAAAATGAATTCAAACATATCACTATGATCTACACTTGATAAGGATAACCTTCTCACTAGAAAAATTTACAATAATGTAAAAGGAGCTTACACGTTATCTTACACCATTAAAGGAAATTGTATGTGCTAAAAGAACCTATTCCTGATGTGCTTAGTAATGAGGACAGTGAGGGAGAGTTATCTCTATATGAGATATATTTGAAAGATGATTCATATCTTCAATGTTTCATGTTATCATCCACGACCAATGATCTTTTTAAGAAACATGAGGACATGGATGTGTATAGAATGATGTCTCACCTTCAGGATCACTCTTAAGAGAAGATGAGACAAGAGAGATATGAGATCTCTAATTATTTGTTTACAAATAATATTGGAGAGTCTATTCCAGCTATTCCTTATATAGTCAAGCTTATTGGCTGCACTGAATTCTTATACATCTTGGGGATTAAATTCCTAGATGAGTTGCACATAAATATCATACTTTCCTTACTACCTAAGAACTTATTTGATTTTATTGTTAATTATAACATGAGAAATAATGATAAGATTATTTCAAAACTTATTAACATGATTTGATAAGTGGATAAGGGAACAGGGTGTAAAAAACCATAGTCCTTATGGTGAATAAGAAAATTAAGAACAAGGTGAAGGGGACTAAGAATCATAATAAGTACAAAGCTCCCGAGAATCTTCCTTACAAGAAGAGAAAGATTCAGAGTCAGGGCATGGAAAATGAGGAAGTATGTTTTTCATGTGGTAAGCAAGGCCAATAGAAGAGGAACTACACCTAGAAACAAGGGGAATCTAAAGGTTAATTTATGATTGAGTTTAATCTTTTAATATCTACACATTGGGTATTAGTTACAACTTGTGGTGCTCACATCTGCATCCAAATGTAGGAACCAAGTAGATTCTGTAAGATTACTAGAGGAGAGGTGGATTTGTGAGATTCTAATGGTGAAAGGCTGGCTATTATAGCCATTTGTGACTACCACCTTTCATTTCCAACAATATTGATATTGGTTTTAAGGTATTATTATTATCTATAAACTTTTACCAAGAATATAATTTCTGTATAATGCATAAAAGAAGATGTTTTATTTTTCAATTTGGAAATAAAAGTTGTTTCTTTTATAAAGAAAACATATGTTATGGTATGGATCATTTACATAATGGTATTTATGTATTACATTATGAAAACTAAGTATTATAAATAGATAAATAATCATGTTCACATGACTCATATAACACCTAGAAATGACATCACCATCTTGGTCATGTAAATGAGAATCATTTGACGAAGCTCTATCAATATGGTTATTTATACTCTTCTATGATAAAACCACTTGAGATATGTCATGATTGTTTATAATTAAAAATTACCAAACCACCATTCGATGGATAGGGTGAAAGGGCTACAAATAATTCAGGATTGGTACACACTGAAGTTTGTGAACCATTTACAATAGAAACTAGAGGTTGGTATTCTTACTTCATAACTTTTACTGACGACTTGAGTAGATATGGATATGTCTACTTGATGAGTTATAAGTTAGATTACTTTGATAAATTCAAAGAATTCAAGAATGAAGTAGATAATCAACTTAGAAAGAATATAAAGAATCTTTGATCAGATAGAGGTGGTGAATATCTTAACCAAGATTTTATTATCTTTTTAGAGGAATTTGAGATTATATATCAACTAACTCCACCTTACACACTATATTGGACTTGTGTTAGTGAAGTGAGGAACTGTACCTTGTTATACATGGTAAGGTTAATGATGATTAATGAAAATATTCCATTATCCTTTTGGGGATATGGTTTACAAACTATGGAATATACATTAAACTGAGTACCAATTACAGTGGAAAAAAATTCCCTAAGAGTTTTGGAGTGGAAAGAAACCTGTTTTGTCACATACACGTGTATGGGGTTATGAGGTTTTTGTTAATAACTTATCAGGTAACAAACCATCCCCCCAGGGAATAAAGTGCATATTTATAGGGTATCCTAAGGAAACAAAGGGATACTACCTATACAACCCATCATAAAAGAAAGGGACTACCACAAAAAAATTGTCTTTCTAGAGAGGGAGAACATCCTAAAAAAGGATAGTGGGAGAAAGATTGAATTTGATGAAGTTGATACTCAAGATACACTAGTGTTGGTAAAGGAACAGATTCCATAGGTCCTGTGGAAGAAGTAGTTCTTGAAACACAAGTTCTATGTAGGATAACTAGAGAGGTAAGAGAATAAGAAAGATATGTTTTTCTATTCATAAAAGATGGTGACTCATTATTAGTGGAAAATGATAAACCTATATACTATGAAGAGGTAGTAGAGATTTAAGAAGCTACAAGATGGCATTAATCCATGAATTTTGAAATAGATTCCATGCATCAGAACCACGTTTGGGTCCTGGTCAATGTGCTAGTTCATGTAAATCCTGTAGGGTGAAAGTGGGTATTCAAGAGAAAACTGAAAATGAAAGGTAAAGTAAATACCTATAAATCAAATATAGTGGCTAAAGGGTTTAAATATATTCAAGGAATTGACTATAGTGAGGCATTTTCTACTAGGTTCCATGTTTAAATCCATAA
Organism: Viscum album; assembly: GCA_963277665.1. Lineage (NCBI taxonomy): Eukaryota > Viridiplantae > Streptophyta > Magnoliopsida > Santalales > Viscaceae > Viscum > Viscum album. Next base: position 1,516,468,969 of record OY728136.1, on the reverse strand, counting down.
GAATTCTATTTTCTATAGAATCTTACCATGGCTATGAAATTTTCTAGATGGATGTCAAAAAAAAATTTCATCAGAAAGATGTCTATATGACACAACCAGAAGGTTTTGTAACTCCAGTTTATACCAAAAGGATTTGAAAGTTGTAGAGATCCATTTATGGATTGAAGCAAGAATCCAGGTCGTGGAACATTCAATTCGATGAATCTATAAAAGAATTTGTTTTCATTAAGAACAAATGTGATCTATGTGTTTACAAGAGGTTTATTGGGAATGAATTCATCATCATAGTAGTATATATTGATGAAATATTACTTATTGGAAACCATATTCCAGTCTTACAGTCTATTAATGACTAGTTGAGAAAGTGTTTCTCTATGAAGTACTTAGGTGAAGAAGCCTATATTCTAGGAATCAAGTTCATTCATGATAGATCCAACAGGCTACTTGGACTTATTCAAAGTACATACATTAACTTGATACTAAAGATATTTAGTATAGTACAATCCAAGAGGGGATTTTTCCCATTGTCACATGGTATACATATTTCTAAGAAAATGTGTCCTAAGAAACAATAGGAGAAAGATAAAATGAGTAAGATCCCATATGTTTTAGTAATAGGATCAACCATGTATTCCATGTTATGTACTATATTTTATATTGCCTATGTATTGAGAATGGTAGGCAGATATCAAGTAGATATAGGAGAATAATATTGGTATGCTGTTAAGGATATCCTCATGTATCTGAGAAGAACTAAGGATATGTTACTGGTGTATGTAGGAGATGAGGATCTTGTCATCATAGGTTATACTGATGCTATTTTTCAAATAGATCATAATGATTTGAAGTCACAATTATGATATGATTTCTGTCTCAATAGAGAAGGTGTGAGCTAGAAGAGTTCAAAGAAGCCAGTTGTTGCTGATTCTATAGTGGAGTCAGAGTATATAGCAACTTCTATTTCAGCCAAGGAATCCTTTTGGATAGAAAACTATTTCTAGGATCTTGATGTGGTGCTTAGCAGTAAATAACCTTTCACATTGTATTATGATAATACTATAGCGGTGGATCTTGAAAAAGAACTAAGGTCACACCAACATACAAATAATATACTCTAGAAGTATCAATTTTTGAGGGATTTTTATTAGAGGGGTGAAGTTGAAGTAATCAAAGTTCCTATAGAAGAAAACATGGAGGACCCTTTATGTCATGAACTACCTTCTTCAAGATGAGAGAAGGCATAGAAAGATGCCGAGACCTTCCATCCTCAAGATGAAGTTGAGATAATGACCCCCCCAATTCCATCCTCCAATAGGCCCTAGGATGGCGACCAACACCAAGGGTATAGAAATATCATAAAAATGGGAGGAATTACCCTTTTATTGTAACCAAGATCGGGAGATAAGATATATCAACCTCAAAAAACTCCAAGAAACATACATATAAAGAAACCAAAATCAATCCCATATGCATGTTTAAAGTAAATCTACTATAAATACAAAGAAAACTCCAAATTAAGTACCAAAATAATACTAAACAGTGACACAACAACCATCCCCAATGTCTGAGCTATTAAGGTCCAATACGGTCTGCGTAATCTCCCAAGAAACCTAAAAACAGTTTTATATACATAGGGTGAGTATACAAGTATAATCAGTTGGGAAAAACCAAAGTCACCCATGCACAAGTGGGAGAAGCATACTAATTCCCCTATGAGAAAACATCAAAAACTCAAAAGTATATAACAAGGAATACTATCCACCCCAACTTCACCAAGGAATGCTCACCAAACAATACAAGTAAAGTAAAGTAAACTAGTAATCACATAGATATTTGGGTACCCCAAATTGCTTCCCACTAGTTAACTACTCTTCCCTAATGGCGAACATCCTAACGCTACCACGCTCTTCCACATGACCCACTATCACAACTTTCCCACAAACACCTGGGACACATACCACATCCCATATCACCCACAAACACCCGGTCCACAAACCACAAACCCATCCCAAATACACATAGGAATCACCACACTACTCACCCCTAAGACACTTGATAATCACACCTCACCCAAAGACACCTGGGCATCACAACCACACCACAACCTACCAAAAGAGTATAGGGATACCAATGCCTAGAAGAGGGAGTATAAAAGAGACAATAACCATCCATCTATCCTCCCACCAGGATGTTGGTAAAGAAAACCCTCCCCCATAACAATGGGGGTGTTCAACATGTAGTTCTCAACACGAGTGGAGTGCTTATAAAAATCAAAAGGAACTACATGTATGTATATATATATATATATATATATATATATATATATATATATATATATGTACCAAACACTCATCCCGACCTATGGGTTTTCAAAACAAACAACCATCCCACACAAAACTTCCCTCGCTGCCAACCCTATATGCACACATCACCATGAATGACAGTCACTTCCGTAATGATAAAAGGAAACCACCTAACATTTAATCACTTGATTCTATTAATCATTTAAAAATTATTCCATCCCTACCCGGGCAACTACCAAACATTGAAAATGTTATAAGGCGAAGTAACCATACCAACCACTTCCAAATCCAAACAAGAAAATAAGGGACATGGTAAAAGAATCCATTCTAACACCCATTCATAAAAATAAAACTCACCCAGTTTGCAGTCCCACTACACACTCCCCTCTCTTGAACACCCATTCAACCACTACCACCATCATTCTTAAAATTCATTTCACCCTGTCCTTCCTCAACACACCTCATCAAAAACCCTCTCAGTAGACCCATTTCATAACAAAACCACACCCAACACACCCATAAACATGAACATGGAACAAACCAATCCTTCAACCCCTCTACCCAACCACTACCCAGATGTAGTACCACCACATAACAAGTTCATCCATTCCACAATCAACCAATATCTCAAACTGAGGTTCCATTACAACTCCTGTACCACCCCATACTCACAATAACACTCCCATATATAGTACCACATGAACAACATAAACAAAAGGCCTAATATAACCACACACAGCACACAACCACACCAACAAGGAAAGGTTTATTCAGATTTAGAAACCACTCATGCTTTAATTCCACTTGATAAAATAGGGGTTATCACAGAACAAGTTCGATCCTAGGGAATCCATTTATTTAACCAAATATATGTGGTTAACTAATTTTCATAATCATACGGTCATTCAAGGAGTATCAATGATAAGTATTCATAATCCATACAAGTTCACAAATAGAGACCACCAATGGACATGATTTTCAAAAGAAAACAACCGATACAATTTACAACATGGACAAACGATAACATATAAAAAAAATCAATGATCATCATCATAATCCCAATCCCTCATTTATCACTTATTATTATCTTCATTAACTTGGTTTCAACCATAACCATAGGAAGATATCATTACACCCACCCTAATGATACACAAAAAAAGAGAGAAAAAGGAATATTTTCCTAGAACAATAGGTGATCAAAAATTCCTCCTTAAAACAAAATATGGGGTCACGTAAGTAGTAGGAAGAACTCCAGAGGAAAACTGAATAGACTATTACACCATAGCTGCAAAACTCCTTGGTGAATAAAGGTTCTCAACACAATAAGAGAAAATAGAAGGGTTCAAAGGAATAGAGAACTTTGTCTTTAAAAATGAAAAATCCTAAATATATGCAGAATACTATTTTAAATTCCATTAAAGCTGGATCATGATTAAGAACATGTGGTTTAGGAGTAAAAGGAAGATTTAGGTTTTTAGGATATAAATACCATTTGAAATGGTCAAAAAAATCATTAAATATGGTATTTAACTCATTTAACATCAAAAGAAATGTCAAAGGGGAGAAAATAGAAAAATTAGGAAAAACTGGAAACTAATCACCGATGGGTGAGTCACCGATGTGAGTCATTGATGCCTGAATCACTGATGGATGATCCACTAATGTCGAGCCACCAATAAAACTCACCGATAGAGTTTCACCAATGTGACTCACCGATGCCTAACTCATCGACGCTTGACCTACCGATACCCTGGCTCACCGACGCCTCAACCTATAGACACCCCGACTAACCGATGCCTAGACCTACTGATTCCCTGACTCACTGATGCCTCGATATACCAATGCCCAACCTACTGAAACCTCGAACTATCGATGCCCTAAGTTACCGATGCCAAGCTACCAATTCCAACCCACCGACACTGATCTATTGACGTGACTTACCAATGGAAAAACTGGAAATTTGGAAAACTCTTGAAATGAGCCACCATTGCCTCCTAGAACACCCCAAACACTGGATTTTGAAAAAGTAATGGACCATAGAGGTCTGGGACATTAAATCAGATTCCTCTAAAACTATTCTCACCCTCAAGAATTTAAAAGCAAACCTAAAAGAAAGATGGGTCCAAACAACCACCCCATAAGATACCTCTCAATGATAAACAACCTTGTGTTGTTTGAAAGCTGGAGTGAAACCTCAATATCCAATCACACCTACTCCCACATATTCTAACCCAAACATCCACAAGATACCCCACATAAGCACTAACTATCCAGACATATGAATTAGGGAGTTCCTTCCCCCATGTCAAGATACTATCCTCTCTGGTTGGAACTGAATTTCCTGCACGAGTTAATCACATCTCAATTAATGAGTATTGATTAGGGACCAAGTCCTCCACTCTTCATATGTTAGGACCTTATCACACATTAAGGAACAAGGAAAAAACTCATCTCATAGAAAACAATGTTCAAGAATCACATCATAAATAAAGACATAACAAGGAGAAACTCAAAAAAACTCTGGGTACTGGGTATGCATATGAGATTCTCACTCTCAAGTACTCTCCTCGAGGTCACCATGCCTCCACAACACATGAATTATGGGAATGGTCCATCCATGCAGCACCTTCTCCCAACAATCCTGAATCTCCACTGGCTATTCCACGAATGTTGCATCGTCCTTGATATCTAACTCTTCCCAGTCAATGACATGGGATTCATCGTGAAGATAACGATGAATATGGGAGACATAAAAGACATCATGGATCCTCCTCAACTATAGTGGCAATGAAAACTGGTATTCCACCCTGCCAACTCATCCCTATACCTCGAACGGTTTGATGAACCTGGGAGAAAGCTTACACCCTCTATCGAACCTCTGCTACCCACATTGAGGGGAAAACTTCAAGAACACATAGTCCCTAACCTCTAACTCCAAGGGAATTATCATGTTATTGGCATATGACTTATGTCGTTCCTCTACTACCTTCATCATCTCATAGAAAATCTGCACCTTCTTTGTCATACTCTGAACCATGTCTGAACTAAGAACAACTGCCTCCCCAACATCCATCCAGCACAAGGGTGAACGAAACGATCTTCCATATAAATCTTTAAATAGAGCCATGCCAATGGAAGAGTGATAGATATCATTTTAAGAAAAATATAACACGGGAAAATGTTTCACCCAAGACCCACCAAGGTCCAAGACGCATGCTCGCAGCATGTACTCCAATGTCTGGATGGTCCTTTCTGTCTGCCCATCCGTCTAAGGGTGGAAAGTAGTGCTGATGCATAACTGAGTTCCAAAGATATGCTGCAATCCCCTCCAGACTCGTGACATAAAATGTGTATCCCAATATGAGATAATGAATCTTGGAACTCCATGAAGCCGCACCACCTCATCCACATACCTCTGCTCTAAGGCATCTACTACGCTCAACTCCTTGATTGCTAAGAAGTGAGCTGATTTCATCAACCGATCCACTACTACCCAGATTTTATTATAGACTCCCTAAGCACTGGGTAGCCCTATGATGAAATCTATTAATATTTCATCTCACTTCTAATTGGGGAAATATAAGGGATGAAACAAACCACCAGGAACATGGTGCTTATCATCAACTTACTAGCACACCAAGCACTTTTCCACAAACTCTTCCACTTACCGCTTTATCTCGGGCCACCAGAACTATTCCCTAAATCCATAGTACATCTTGTAAAATCTTGGGTTTACCACTAGGGGTGATCTATGAAACTCACAGAGAACTTCCTCATGCATCACCATGGGAACAAACAACTTCTCATGTAACATCATCCAATTATGACCATCCTACAAACATCCCTTTGGAGCATCACCCTGGTCAAAGCGATCATGCATTACCTATGCCTCTGAGCCTCCCCACCGAGACTCCTCCAACTGCTACCTAAGAGATTAATGCACCATAATATAAAATAGATTGCCTCTATCTCCATCCATTCTTGTATCTTAGTAAAGGTAACAAACTTCTACATTTCTCTCCAACCATCCGCAGATTCCCAAACCACTTATTTCTGTGATTCCTGCTCAAAGAATTGGTGACAACATTCCCCTTTCCTGAGGCATAAGATATCTCCAAATCACAATCCTGGAGAAACTCCATCCACCTCCCATGCCATAAGTTCAAATATTTCTAAGAAAAGATGTACCTCAATCTCTTGCAATCTGTGAAGACAATAAAGTTCTCCCCACTGAGGTAATGTCACCAACAAATTAGTGAAAATAAAACCATTGCTATATCCAGATCATCAATGTCATAGTTACATTCATGGGGACATAACCTCCTAGACATGTAATAGATCACTCACCATTACTACATCAACAAACACCCCAATCCTAGATGGGAAGCATCACAAAACACCTTGAACATTACCTCTTACTCTGGAAACCTGATCATTAGGGCACCGAACAAATTCCCCTTTAGATAGCCAAATACTGCCTGACGCTGCTCACTCTCCACAAAATCTTGGCCTTTTCTGGTTAGAGTTTTCAATAGAGCTTCTACTCAAAAGAAATCAGGTAAGAAACTCTGATAATAGCTGTCCAGACTGAGAATACTGTGACCCTATGCCACATTCTTGGGTACTACCCAAGAAAAAACTACCTTTATTTTTGATGGATCCACTGTTACACCACACTAAGACACCACATGTCTATGTAATTAGAACTCCTATGTCCAAAACTTGCACTTGGACATATTTCAATAGAGCTGGTGGTGTTGAATGACCTCTAGGATAGTCCTAAGATTCTTGGTATGATCTTCCTATGACTTCAAGTAGATCATGATGTCATCAATGAATATGATGACAAACTAGTCCAAGAACTCATGAAAGAAGGAGTTTATAAACCCATGAACACGACTGGTGCATTTTTAACACTAAATGAAATAAACACAAACTCAAAGTTACCTTACCTACACCTGAAATAAGTCTTCAGGATGTCACCCTCATTTACCCTCAACTGGTGATACCTAGACTACAGATCGACCTTAGAAAACCAACTTTCTTCCCTCAGTTGGTTAAAAAATCATCTTTCCTCAGGAGATGGTAATAGTTCTTGACCATTACATGATTAAACCTCCGATAGTCTATACACATTCTCATATCATCATCTACCTTCTTCAAAAATAATATTGGATCACCCCATGGTGACACACTGGGAAGGATAAACCCCTTCTTCATTAGATCATCAATCTGGATCCTCAAATCCCATAACTCAGAAGGCATCATCCGATAAGGTGTCATCGAAATTGGACTAACACCTGGTTATAAGTCTATCCCGAACTCAACTTCACATCGAGGGGGTAGAGTCACAACATCATCAGGAAAAAAAATCCAATAATTCTCTGAAAACTCCCAAAACATCCACCATCTCAACATCCAACGATTCCACTGACATCTTGACCAACAAGGAAAAGAAAGGCTCCACACACCGACTGCCCATCAGACAACTCTGATCGCCAAAGAAAGCTACACACTGGCCACCCACATCTAAAAACATGACACTTATCCACAAGTATTCGATAACATCACACATATAGTATTACCATTAAATGCCAAGGATAACACTATATGGCTACATATGTATAATAAAGAGATCCCCACTGGACTAATGTGGCCCCAACATTAGTCTACATCCCCAAAAAACATCAAACAAGCTGGTATAACCTTCGAATGGCGTACTCAACACTAGGGGTATAGAAAGTATCTCTATGTATAGTCCTAGAGCATGGGCTAGACTAGGTAAAACAAAGGAGTGTGAAGATCCTGAATCAAACAAGGCACAAAAAAGAGTACTGAACAAACTGATCATACCTTGAATGATCTCTGTGCTGGAAATGCTGCCTCTACAACCTACAAATGACCATGCCCAACTCCTTTTCCCCACTGATGTTGGCCTACTCCCCAACCATGCTTGGGTTGAGGTCCCTGTGGAATGACCTGAGGTTGTCCCCTGCCTGTTCCATCTCCCCTCAGTGGAGCAGGAGCCTACTGTCCCTACTGCTGAAATAGCCTGGAAAAAACTGATGCAGAGGCAGGCAATGGACCTTCCCACCTCCACCGTACTGATCTCGAATTGGGAACCAAATCTGAAGGTTCCCATGGCCTCCACAATAGAAACACCTTGGTCCCAAGTCTATGGGAAAAGGATGAATACCAGAAGGTCGGAACTAAAACTGCTAGGGTCATCTCCCCGCCGATTGAAACCTGGAAGGTCCTGACACTGGAGACCTATTTCTGAAATCCTTCCCCTTTGAAGAACTCTTCTAGCTCCCCTATCATGGTAAAACTCCTCATGAGTGAATCCTTTCCACTACCTCATCCTTTTTCCGAACCTCTAAGTATGTCGGTAGGGTGAAGGGAGTAACCGCATACTGAAGGGAAGGATGAAGTGCCTCCTCTAAATGCCTCACCCAAGACTCCTCATCCTAAAAAAGATCCTAAGTAAAGAAAAAGAGATATTTGAACTTGATCCCCAACTCCCGCACTGACATACTCCCTTACTGAAGTGAGAGTAACTCCTATCTCCTCTCAACCTTCATCATTGAAGGGAGGAATTCCACTCGGAACCCCTTCTCAAAGTCATCCCATGAAACATCGGTCTCCTTCCTCTCCTCAAGGAAAATATTCCACCACTAATTCACTACTACCCTCATTTGGATCAATGGTCGGGGAACCTAGTACTCTGTTTGAGCCCAAATCAAGATGAAAGTGATCACCAGCTCCTCGAGCCAACCCTCCATCTCCATATCCTAGACACATCCCTCTTACTTTCCCAAATTTTGATGCTAGAAAGCATGAAGGGTATTCTTCTCCAATGGTTTTCCTCCTCCTCTAGATCAAACCTCTGCCGATCAGCCGAGTTATCTTACTGATCCCCCACTGCTTGTACCACACGCGAGCGATGTCCGAGATCCATAACTGAAAGGAAAACGTGGGACTCCTAATCCCGACTAGTATGGAACTTATTTTGGATTAATTTTAACTCATTTTTTATTTTCATTTCTTAAGAATACCCAAAAAAATAAGAACACAAGTCATCATGATGCATATAACTTTCCTAGGGTCTCTACCCCGCAATCGGTGCAGCCTCACTTGGTCATTCGGTAAGCTCAGAGTCCTTACATAGGATCACAGGGGTCCATAAAATCCTATGTCCTAGCTGGTCTTCCCTAGCCTATGTCATGAACCAAGATCACCTAACACCGTTACCCTACCAACCCATGCAATCCTCACTGTGCCTAACTCTAAACTCCATCTTATCTCTCAACCATCAGCCTGTAATACCATTCTATCACAACCTGCATTCTTCAATATGAGGGAAGGGACCAAAAGATTTCAATACCTTCCTTCATTAAGATAAAGGAGAGATAGTGACCTATGATTCCCGCCTCCAATAGGCCCTAGGTGGAGAACAACAATAAGGGTATATAAATCACACAAAAATGGGAGGTATTACCATTTTTATAGTAACCAAGATTGGGAGACAAGATGCATCAACCTCAAACAACTCCAAGATATATACATATAAAGAAACCAAAATCCATCTCACAAGCACGTTTAAAGTAAAACTACTAGAAATAAAAAGAAAACTCCAAAGTAAATACCAAAATAAAACTAAGAAGTGACACAACAACCATCCCCAATTTCCAAGCTAATAAGGTCCAAAATATTCCATGCAATCTCCATGGAAAACTAAAAATAGTTTTGTATACATAGGGTGAACATACAAGTATAGTCAGTAAGGAAAAACCAAAGTCACCCATGTACAAGTGGGAGAAGCATACTAATTCCACTATGAGAAAACAAAAAAACTCAAAAGTACATAACAAGATATACTATCCACCCCAATATCACCAAGAAACTCTCACCAAAAAATGCAAGTCAAGTAAAGTAAATTAGTAAACACATCGATATTTGGGTACCCCTCACCACTTCCCACTAGTTAACTGCTCATCCCTAATGGTGAACATCCCGATGCTACCACAATCTTCTACAAGCCCCACTGTTAGAACCTACCCACACACACTTGGTCCACATACCACATCCCATATTTCCTGCAAAAACCTAGGATACAAACCACAACCACACCCCAAAGACACCTAGGAATCACCACGCAACTCATCCCGAAGACACTTGGGAATCACACACCGCCTGCAGACACCTGGGCCTCACAACCACACCACAACCTACCTGAAGAGTCTAGGGATAACAATAAATAGAAGAGGTAGTAGAGAAGATCTAATAACCAGCTATCCATCCTCCCACCAAGATGTTGGGAAAGGAAACCCTCCCCTATAACAATGGGGGTGTTCGGAACGTAGTGCTAAACACATGTGGGGTGCATAGAGAAATCACAAGGAACTACATGTGTGTGTATATATATATATAGGTACCAAACACTGAGCCTGACCTATGGGTTTTCAAAACAAACAAAAAACCCACACAAAACTTCCCTTACTACCAACCCTACATGATCACATCACTACGAACAACAGCCACACCCGTAATGATAAAAGGAAACCACCTAAAATTTAATCACTTGATGATATTAAGAATTTACCAGTTATTCCATCCCTACTCGAGAAACTACCAAACACTAAAAATGTTATAAGGTGAATCAACCATACCAACCACTGTCAAATCCAAACAATTAAATAAGGGACAAGGTAAAAGAATCTATTCTAACACCCATTCATAAAAACAAAACTCACCCAACTTTTAGTCCCACTGCACACTCCCCTCTCTTGAACACCCATTCAACTACTTCCACCATCATTCTACAAAGTCACGCCGCACTCTCCTTCATCTCAATAAGTAAACCTCCAACACACCTTATCACAACCCCACTCGGTATCCCCACAGCATAAAAACACCACACCCAACACACCCATAAAAATGAACATGGCACAACTCAGTCCTACAACCCCACTGCCCAACCACTGCCCAGATACAATCCCACTTCATAAAAAGTTCATCCATTCAACAATCAACCAATATACCAGAATGAGGTTGCATTACAACAACCATACCACACCATACTCAAAACCACACTCCCAGAAACAACAACACATGAACATCATAGACACAAGGCCGAATAGAACCACACAAAACACACAACCACACCAACAAGGCAAGGTTTATTCAGATTTAGAAAACACTCGTGCTTTAATTCCACTTGATAAAATAGGGTTTATCACAAAACAAGTTTGATCTTGGGGAATCTATTTATTTAACCAATTATACATGGTTAACCAATTTTCATAATCATACGGTCGTTCAAAGAGTATCAAAGACAAGTATTCACAATACCTAAAAGTGTGTAAACAAAGACCAAAAATGTCCATGATTTTCAAAATAAAACAACCTATAGAATTCACATTATAGATCAAGGATAACAAATAAAATAAAGTGATCATCATCATCATACTCCAAATCCATAATTTATTACTTCTTATCATCTTCATTAAATTGGTTTCAACTATATCCATAGGAAGATATCAATACACCCACCCCCCATGATACACAAACAAAATAGAGATGAAGGAATCCCTACCTGGAACAATAGGTGATCAACAATTCCTCCTTGCGCCAAAATAGGGGGGTCGCACAAGTAGAAGGAAGGACTCCAGGGGAACCACAACCACACAAATCCTCGGGGAAGAAAGGTTCTCGGTGCACCAAGAGAAAATTTGAAGGGTTCAAAGGAAGAGAAGATTTTGGATTTATAAAGACATGATCCTAAATCTTTAGGGAAAACTATTTCAACAACCATTAAAGTTGGATCACGATCAAAACCATGTGGTTTAGGATTCAAAGTAAGCTTCAGGTTTTTAGGAGAGAAATACCATTTGAAAAGGCCCAAAAACTCATTAAATATGGCATTTAACTCATTTAACATCAAAAGAAACATCAAAGAGGTGAAATTGGAAAAACTAGGAAAAACTAGAAATGACACACTGATGGGTGAGTCACCGATGTGTGTCACCGATGCCCGAATCACCAACTAAAAAGCCACCGACGTGACTCACCATTGTGACTCACTGATGCCGGGCTCATTGATCCCTGACCTACCGACACCCCGACTCACCAATGCCTCGACCTACTGACGCCCCAAATCACCAATGCCTCGACCTACCAACACCTCAAATCACTGATGCCTTGACCTACTGACACCCAACCTACTGGCGCCTCGACCTACCAATTCCCTAAGTCACCGATGATGAGCTACCAAAGTCAACCCACTAATGCTGAGATACCAACGTGTCTCAATGATGAAAAACTAGAAATTTGGAAAAATCTTGAAATGAGCCACCATTGCCTCCCAGAACACCGCAAACACTGGATTTTGACAAAGTAATGTAACATGGAGGTATGTTCCATTAAAATTTGACTAAAGTCCTATCTTAGTAGAATCATGAGTATCATGTGAGAGCTAGCAGACTGAATGTTGTTAGTAGCTGTCTTTAGTACAAGTGAGAGTCTATTGAAGCTGGTTCCCTAGAATAAACTTATATGTACTTTATTATAACTTATATTCATTGTTTTTAATATAAATAATCTCCCCATAGCATCATTATTGTTCTTCTACATGACAAAGTATGTGATAATGTCCTAAGAGTAGCTGTCGCACTGAAAGGTCATAGCAGTTTACCACTATGATGAAAACCCACAAGTTCCATGATAGTATTCTTAAAAATATTTTCTATAGATGGATGAGATCATTTTAGGGAAAAAAATGATGTAAGCTATCAGGGGTAGAGACACATAGGACTTTGAGTAACCTTTTCATAGTGTATTCCCTTAGTAATATCCAGCATAGGATATTATGAGTACAAGACCCACTAGTAGGAAATCCTTAATTATATGTGTCATTGGATGTTCCTATATATGAATGTGTGTATTGATAATTAGAATTTAATATTATTATTAATGAGTATTATTATTCATATACTTTTATGTATTGATGAAAACCATGATGACATATCTTCACGATGAGGTAGTATACGTTGGGTCCGTCATGAATAGTATTTCATTAATGAATAATGAGAGAAAGTATTTTTCCCTTATGTTATTTAATGGAAGTTTATATCTTAGGACCTTTTATAGAAATGATATATCCTAAATAAATCCATGGGTAGGGTGTTCTATTACAAGTTCGATTTCCAGAAATTTAAAGAAATAGAAGCCGATCACATAGGTTGATAGCATAAATATGCAACCTTCTTGATTAGAGATATCTTGATAAATAGATTATATCACACATTAAGCATCCATATGTGGTATTATGTCATTGAAATATTAAATTATTTCTCTATGGGTGTCTTAGTATGCTTCTATACAATAAGCTTGGATTTTTGGATGGTTTTCCTAATGCCACTGAGAAAGAGGCCTAGAGGGCGACACACTAAGTGTATCCAAAATATCAGTTAAATAATATATTCTTATTTATTATTCAAAAAGTTGAATAAATATTATTCCTGTACATGGTTTAATAATTATTCATTTTTTATTGATCACATATATTCCTTCATCTGTTATTCAAGAGAATATTATGTGAGTGGAATATTTAATAAATATTTATTTTCTATTTAGTCACTATAATATTTATTTATTTATTAGAGAATAATGTAGTGATATTTATTTATTAAATAAATAGTCATTATTAAAGGCTCGATATATATTTTAGAGTAATGGAGGACCGAGTTTAATTGGTCTCATGAGAAATAATATATATTGAATATTATTTAAATAAATAATATTTAATTTAATTCATGAGATTAGCGCATGATAATAAATAATAATAATAATATTATTATTATAGTCATGAGGTTATATAGGGATTAGATAATTCATAAAAGGCAATATGAAATTATTTATTTCTAACCCTTGTGGTATATAAACCCAATTATATTATTTTTCCAAGAGATACAATTAATTTCTTTTGTTGTGCACAAAAAAATATATAGAATCCTCTCAAATACCTAGAGAGCTCCCTTATCCAAGAACACTCCAAAGAACAGAGAGCGATATTCCTACACCATCCACTCTCAAGTCAAGAGAGATCAAAGAGAATTCTTTGGAAGTAACTATTTAGGAAATCAAAGGTTAACGATGAAAATTATAGGATCTTCATTGCTAGCACCTTGATATTCCTATGGTTATGTTCAGAGATTTGTAGAACATGTGTGGATCAACGTTAGAGGGAATATATTCTTAATTCCTACAACACAACTATGGTACGATGTAGAACCATTTTCCAATCCATAAATGAAGAAATAATTTATCACAATTAAATTCTTTAATTTATTAAATTAATAATAAATAATATATGACAATCCTTCACTTTGGTTCCAACATTTTATCCATTGTCTATATTATTTGATTCAATTATGTTGATCATGACATTTATCATCATGTATGTAACACCTTGAGACTTCACAATATTTTCATTTATGAATTAATTTAATTTTGTTTATTTCATTATTTTTATACAACACTATGTTAATATTACGCTACACACAACATTGAGTTGTCTTGCGTCACACGCAAGGCCCACTTTTACCAAACAATAATATATTAATAAAATAATATTATTTAATATAATATATAACCTAGCAATTAAATTAAAGGTTATGAATATTATTAACTACATTTTTAATTTTATATATTCCATATAATTTTAACATTCATATTATATGACATTACATAAGAACAAATTCCATTTTTTGTATAAAAGAAGTATTTTTCAAAAAATGAAATTTTGCTTCCTTTTGATGGTGAACCCATTTTAAATATATATTTTTTGAAACTTTTATAAGTTCAATTTGACAAAATAAACTTATTATTTGGAATAAGGAAATAAAAATTTACTTTGGTTGATTTTTTGGTATTTTTCTGATAAATTTTATATTTTAATGAATAATGAAAAATATTGCATTTTAATTCAAAACTGATTTTTCATCTAATTTATTTATACTGATAGATTATCATTTTAATTGGTTTTAAAGTATAATTATATTATATTTTTATTATTTAATATAATTATGGTCATTTAAATTATTTTCAAATTAAAATTGTATGAACACATGTTAATCTTTTGATGGTTTTTACTTTTAAAAAACCAATTTTCTCGTTCCATCAACAAGATTAATTTTAAATTAATTACTACAACTTCTGTGTTTTAAATTTTGAAAAATGGATTCCATATTTGGAATTAGTGGGTAAAAATTATACTAACAAATTATTTTTTTGGAAATTATGAATAGTAACTATGATAATATTTATTTAACGCGGTTAAGGGTAAATTAGGTAATTAAAGGTAAAAAAAATATTATAAAATTACCCTAAGACCTATAAAAATTCTATTGGATGACTAAATTATACCCTTATCACCTATTTTTCTAAATGGAATAATTTAATGGACATTTGTCCATGAATATGACATGAATATTATTTAAATAAACGCATGTGACAAAATGTCACACTCTCATTTTATATAAGTATATTAATTTTAATATAGGGATAAACTGGAGATAACATCTATTATAAATATTATATGGAAATATAAAATAATTATCTACATCATAATAATTTATTTATAATTTTTAGAGATTAAATAATTACCCTTAATGATGACACAATAATGATACATAAATTAATTTATTAATAGAAATATCAAATAAATAGTTTTAAAAATATTAAAAAAATATAATTTTAATTAATTAAGGTGATAAATGAATTTTATAGGTGACTATGAAATTTTAGGAGTATATTAAATGATTTTTTTTTCGAATTTATCTTTCTTTTTGGATTTTAATTAAAGTCAAATTATGAAGTATAAAAATTGACACTATTGATATTTTATAAAAATAATAATTTATTAATTTTTTTTGAAATTCTAAAAAACATTAAAAATAAAAAATGATTATTATACAGTCTAAAATTTCATAAAATTTCCATTTATGCACAATTGAAACCATATAATTAAAAATTTATAACCTTTTAATATTTGAAATGTTATTACCATAATTAAAATTCAATAGATTAATTATGGGTAAATCAAAATTAAATGGTTTAAAATAAAACCAAAACATGTCAAAAAATTATTGGATGAATAATATTTGATACTTATCACATTAATATATATTTTTAGTTATTTAATGGACACTTTTACTTGAAAATAAATTATATATTATTTAAATTAAAGATAGTTACAAAATATCACAATCTTGTGCTTTGAGTTTTGGTCAATGGTTATAATTATCAAGGTTATACAAGAAATGATTATAATGCTGATAATGAAGAGGCTACAAAAGAAAAATGAGATGAAGGAGGTATTAAATAATAATATGTTGAAGCATAGTTAATAGTTTAAGAGTGAAGTGGAATGGTTAATTTTATTTTTTATTTGGATTCAGGAATTATTACATCAATGGTTCTATGGTTATAAGATTCAAGAGACATATATATAAGGATTGTACTAAAGTACTTATTATTTAATGATTTGGAAGCATAATAGTCTTTATTAATGATTTAAAGGTGATAAAATATTGGGTATGTGACAATAAGATCTACATTACGTTGTTTGGGGAATCGAATGTTATGATTGATTTTGGAAATTTAGTGACCTTTTTAGACTGTTAATTTGGGTAACAGTGTTTTGGAAAAATATTAAGGTTGGAATGGAGTAAGTTTAACATTGGATATTATTGTTTGAGGTTAAATTATGATTTATTGGATACTTTGTGCTAAACTTTTTGGGTTTCAGTAAACATTTATAGGATGAATGAAATACTTGTGGGCCTTATGATTTATCAAAAGTTCTCCAGAAGTGAAAAATTCATGTTAAAATTTCATTTACAGGTGTAAGGGATGAAGTAAAAATATATCTAAGAATAACCAAAGTATAGCATTTATGGAATCAAGTATGTTTTCTAGAGTTATTATCTGGATAGTAAAATAATCCCTTAACTCTAGGAAAAAGTATAAAAAATGTGTTATCCTAATACCTTAAATTTTACTGAACCAATGATATTTTAAATCATAATATATTTATGTCTTTGAGACCCTCAATTTTCTATTTATTTTTCACTTGTTTGTGATTGATTACCTCAATCACTCCCTATAAATATTTACATTATCCCTCCAAGTACGCATCTCTACTTGCCACTAATGCTCTTCTATTCAAAAGCCTAATTTGGTGGTGACCTTCACATTTAACTTTCCCTATTATCAAGAGTATATTTTATTAACCCTCTTTCTGATGTGAGTTTTCCACAAAGGTATTTTCTAGTATCAACCTTTCTTTTTCAAAGTATAATTTCAAATTGCGAGGACACAATTTATTAACGGAGGGGAGAATGTAACACCCCAAGACATTACAATATTTTCATTTATAAATAAATTTATTATTTTTTTCTTTCTTTATTTTTACACAACACCATTATATGATTACGTTAGACACAAAGATGGGTTGGAATTCATTACACACAATACCTAGTTTTACAGAACAATAATATATTAATAAAATATTATTATTTAATATAATATATAACCTAGCCATTAAATTAGTGGATATAAATTTTATTAACCAAATTTTAAATTTTATATATTCTATATAATTTTAATATTCATATTATATGACATGATATAATAACAAATTCAATTTTTTGGATAAAAAAGTATTTTTCAAAAAATACAGTTTTGTCGCATTTTGATGGAAAACCCATTTTAAATCTAGTTTTGACACTTTTATAAGTTCTATTTGATAAAATAAACTTCTTATTTGGAAGTGGGAGATCAAAATTTACTTTAATTTTATTTTTTTATTTTTTCTGATAAATTTCATATTTTAATGAATAGTGAAAAATACTGCATTTTAATTCAAAACTGATTTTTCATCTAATTTATATTTATTAATAGATTCAAATTTTAATTGGTTTTAAAGTATAATTAGGTTAAATTTTTATAATTTAATATATTTATGGTCATTGGAATTATTTTAAAATTAAAATTGGATATAAACCCATGTTAATCTTTTGATGGTTTTTACTTTTAAAAAACCTGTTTTTTCATTCCATCAATGAGATTAATTTTAAATTAATTGATGTAACTTTTTTGTTTTAAATTTTGAAAAATGGATTCTATATTTGGAATTATGGGGTCCAAATTATGTTAATATATTACTTTTATTTTTTTTGGATATAATGAATAGTAACTACGATAATTTTTATTTAACATGGTTAAGGGTAAATCGGGAAATTAAGGGTAAATATAATATTATAAATTACCCTAAAACATGTAAAAATACTATTTTATGACTAAATTATACCCTTATCACATAAGGTTTGAAATTTAATCATTTAATGGACATTTTCCATGAATATGACATGAATATTATTAAAATCAATGAATGTGACAAAATGTCACACTCTCATTTTATATAAGCATATTAATTTTAATATAGGGATAACCAGTAGATAACATAGATTATAAATATAATATGTAAATATAAAATAATTACCCATATCATAATAATTTATTTATAATTTTTATAGATTAAATAATTACCCTAAATGATGACACAATAGTGATGAAAAAAAGTATTTTATTAATATAAATATCAAATAAATGGGTTTACAAAAATTTATTGAAATATAATTTGAATTAATTAAGGTTATCCATGAATTTTCTAGGTGAATATGACATTTTAGGTGTATATTAAATGTTTTTTTTTGAATTTAACTTCCTTTTTGGATTTTAATTAAAGTCAAATTATGAATAGTGTCAAAATTGACACTATTGATATTTTATAAAAGTAATATTTTATTAAATTATTTAAAAAATCTAAAAATAATTAAAAAATACAAAATTATTATTATATGGTCTAAAATATCATAAAATTTCCATTTGTGGACAATTTAAACCATATAAGTAAAAATTTATAACCTCTTAATATTTGAAATGTTATTACCACACTTAAAATTAAATAGATTAATTAAGGGTAAATAAAATTTATAAGGTTTAAGATAAAACAAAAACATATAAAAAAATTATTTTATGAATAATATTATATCATTATCACATTAAGATAAATTTTTAGTTGTTTAATGGAAACTTTTCCTTGAAAATAAATTATATATTATTTAATTCAAAGATAGTTACAAAATATCACTATCTTTTATTTTAATATCTTTTATGTGTCCACATAGGGAAAAAATCAAGATATTAATGAATATAAATATCTATTTTTATATACAAAAAATTAGTTTCAGTAAATAAATTTATTTTTAATTTTTAGAAGTCATATAATTACCTTAAAATTTTCATTAATTCTATAACAATATTTACTTAATTAACATAGAAATAGAATAGATGATTTTAATAATATTAATTTTGATATAATTTGGATCATTTAACATTTATAAAGAATTTCATAGATCTATAAGATATATTATAGATGTTGTAATGCATTATATTCTAATTCACACTTTGTTTTAATGTATTTTAAGTCAAATTAAATAAATAGTATTAAATTTGGCAATAATGATGACTTATTGAATTAATTTATTATTAAATTATTTAGAAATAAAAAAAATGTTAAATAATCACAATAGGATATTATATAGTCTAAAATATATCCTAATTTTCATTTATGGTCCATTTGTAAGTATTTGGATCTAGAATAGTCTTATTATAGTTTAATATTTTGAATGTTTCCAAAAGTGCCCCTCTCATCTCTTATAAAAGGGAGCCTATACTCCTCTTTTATTAACAAATATAAATCCCATTGGCCCAAAAAACCCCCAACCACATATCCTCCCAAATTACCTCACTTCATCCTATAGGACATAATTTGGGCATAAAATCAACCTATGGAGTCCTTTTGTGAAAATCAAAAGGAGATACCTGAAGAAGAAGTAATTGTTTTATCAACTATTTCAAAGTTATTTTCTTCTTATACTTCCTCTTCCTATGTTTATTATATAATAAAATAATAAATACAATATAATATATATTATGAGATTTTATTATGATTATTGGAAAACCATATTCCTCATTTTATCCATCCTACGAATAGCAATATCACCATGCATGCGTACGTACGACTTACCGTCTCCACGCCATGGTGTAATTTTTTATTCTACACCACCTTATTTGGATGGGTATAATGATGAGTATAATGGATATAAATAATGAAAATTAAATTATTACTATTATTTATTATTAATATATCATCCAATTCCAAACGATTTTACCATCAAAGGAATGATATCGTCGCTCATGCGTATGTACAACCTACCATCTCCACAACACTATGAGATTCATTATCCACATTAACCATTCAATAATGATCATAAAATTTATAATAGGAGTAAATATAATATTTATTAACTTAATATCATTTAGTATATGAATAAAATACATCCTATCCATAAGAAACATGACTTACAGAACAAAACATGTATAGGAAAACAAAGTAGTTAACACCCGAAACAATGGTAATATTGAGATATTATTAACAAAATGATATAAGAAGATCATATATGATATAATAAATATGGATATAGTCTTGGTATAATTTAATAACATGATTTAACCATTATAAAAGAGGTTAACACACCCGTTAAAAAAGGAAAGTATAAGTTAAGGGTTAATTTCACAATCTCATTATTATCCGAGATTGTTTATGCGTAAGTATTTACTAGGATATATTTATCATCCATGTTTCTTAAAAATGTTTTCAAAAGAAATATTTCCAAGGTTTTATGTAAGGGAATATTTAACTAAAACATCATTTTAAATGTTTTAATATTTATTCTTCTAAATCTTTCTCATTAATGTCTATGTTTTCAAAATTGGGTTAAAGATTTATTCATATGGACATGAATGTTTTAAAATGTAAATTCCTTTCAAAAGTTTAAAATTGATATGGGAAAATTTGATTAAATAATTTCTTTTAAATGTATTCTTTTATAAATTACACAACTTTTAATGTTTTCAAAGTAAAAATATATATTTCTATCAAAGAGTTTTAATGGTTTTATTAGATTATTTTTCATCTATGTCAGCATCCTTTGTTGGATTTTATGCTTAACTGAGGTTGATTTGTTTTGATAAAATATACCATATTATATTTAAGGGTTTATGATATGTTTGACTATGGATGTGCTATTTTGATACCATTTATGGTTTATTGTTAATGTATTAACATTTCATATGCTAGTTTTAATATGAATGTTTATGTTGGTTATGTTTTACCCATTTCATAAGAGGAATGAATTGGACTTAGTAAGTGATGGGTGGTTCCTGCTATAGCCCCTCAATGCATTGGTACGTCTCATAAGAAAAACAAGTGTCTTAGAATAAGGTCTAGACGGTATGGTTATGTGTGGTCTTGGCACGGGGCCTTGAAGGTATGGTTATGATGTCTGACATTATGCATTCCCTCATTATGAGATAAGATATTGATATTACATGTGATTATTCGACTAGTAGAATATCCATGTGAATTTTTAAATGGAATTATTTTATTTATTCCTTCTATATTACGTTCAATTTTATGTTCAAAATGTTTGTGTTTCAATTTTAAACTTACCTTAAAGTTTATGGTTATTTATGAAAGATTTTGATGTATTGTTTAACCTTACTGAGCATCTGAGATCACCCCTTTCTTATGTTTTATTTTCCTAGGATTCCAATAAGTGTATCATGATTTATATAGGTTTAATCTAAGAGAATAATGAAATTCTCAAAAAATTATCTATGTTTTATTTTATGTTTTGAATTTTAATATAATGATCATGTATGTAATCTATTTTTAAATATTGATAAACTGATCAGTCCTTCAAGATTTGATTCCTTATAATCATACCAATGTATTAAAGTAATGCATCAGCTCTAGGATTCTGGGTTTGGGGCGTTATAGTGTAAATCTTGGATTGATCATTGATCATGACAAAAATAAAATTTGAGCACCACCTATCCCATTCTTCTTATGTGCCCGAAACCTACACTTTCCAAGAGATCGCGTATTTGAACTACAACTTTGGAACTCACCCAGAATCACACCACCACCTATGATTTCACCTTCGATCATTCCTAAATCATTCCCTTGACCCACAATTACCCTGATACACATCTAAGACCCTTTTCCAAACTCTATTTTCTAGAAATATGCTTATAAATGAATTTACATAATCCTTTAATGCCTTTATACATTTATACACTTGAATATCCAAAACCATTGAAAATTATAAATGACTCAATCTCCATTACCATGTCCAAACTTTTTTCTCATAGACTTGGATTTTTATTATTCAATGTTGTGAGCTAGTTTTCATCTAACCACCATACAAAGTAAAGGATAACAGTTAATATGAAAATAAAGGGGAAGGAATGATGAAGTAAATCCATTGAAAGGTTTTTTAGTGGTTGGTGTGAAGGTCCAACTATTGATCATTAGGCATAGATCCATAAATAATGAAGAGTAAAAGAAATATAGTGAAAAATTTGGAAAAATAAATAAAAGATAAAATTCAGATATTTAAAAATAATTTTTAATGAAGAATGTGGAATGAATTCAATAATGAAGACCAACTTCAATAGAAAATCACCCTAGATTCACAATATGTATCTCTAATGATGTCATGAGTTATTTTCCTCATCGCCAAATAATCTAGTTGTTAATGATTTTTTGAATCTAGCTTTATTCCTTTAATCCTACATCAGTTCCTCCAAGATCCAATCCCTCTCCTCTATCTTGATCTAGGGTTTATTTTGATAAAAAATGAGGCTAACTCTAGAGATAAATCATAAGGAGTAATATTTTAGAGAGGATTTAGGGTTTACACCATTAATAATTATTTAAATTAAATTTTTAACAAAGCTCCTCTGATGGACCGTATTGGGGGTGTAAAATGAGAATGAAGGATACATCACCCATAGGGTAAATCCATCACTTATATATAATTTTTTATCACTTTATGTTCAGATAATAAATCTTTCAATAATTTTTTTCTTAATACTCAAATATCCAAATACACGAGACATTATGTCTCGACCTTAAATCTATCCACCATCTATGAAATTCTTATTATAATAAAACCTAAATTTTTGAGGTATTTTTAATAACTCACTCAATTAAACACTGTTAATTTGAAAATATTTTCCATTTATAGTATACATTAAGATATTATCTATACTTCACATCTCAAAAATGTTATTATCATTAAATTTTTACACTTGTTTATCAAATATTAAACAAAAATTTTTAGTATCAAATAAAAAATTCAATTTTTGAAACTTTAAATATTTTTAATAAAATGGTTTGTGTAACTTATCCAATAAAAAATAATGGATGAAAATGTAATAAATTCTTTTCTAGATTCATAGGCTTTATTCCTCTTCATAGATGAAATCTAAGATAAATAATCAGTTATATTCCCCCCAACCATTTTAAATAATAACTTTAAGGTAGAAGGATAGGGTTTTAGGGGTTGATAAAATAATAAATGAAGAAGAACAAATATTGAGTATTAAAAATTAGATTCAATGCACAAAAGATATAAGTCTGGTTAAAGATTTAAAAAATGTATTTATACTCTAAAAAAATAAATAAAATTAATAAAACAAAAAAAATTTAAATAGATATGTGGAATAAAATTTAAATTAAATACATATAATTATAATAAATTAAAATTTAATATCATGTTATGCTTAAAAAAACACAACCTCATGTGTAATATAAAAAAAATAGATCAATGTTATGGAACCTTTATAAAAATGAACTCAATCACACACATTTGAAAATTTCAAGGTTATGTAGAATATTTTATAAGAAAAACATATAATATTCAAAGTATATGAAAGTGTTAAAGAAAGTTTCACAAGATTTAAAGTTAAAATTAACTATCTACATATTTCAAAACACAAAACTTAACTATATACAGAATATTAAAAAAAATATAAATTCAAAAAATAACTTCAAAAATATATAAAAATTGATCAATAACGAGATAAAATAACATAAACTTAGATAAAGGAAACTCACTCGTAATAAAATGAAAACAATTAGAATCAATAGTCTTTGTTAAAATTACTATCAACTGTGGCTCAATATTAATGAACTTAAGATATTCTTATCCTTTTTTAGAATGATACATTAATAAATGATGTTTGATATCTATGTAATAAGTTCTATAATGGCTTATATGATTTCTTGGAATGTTAATGAAACTAGTTTTAACACATTTAATTATAAAATGATCAAAATTGAAATTTTAATCTTTTAAATTTTGTTTCATCCACAATACATTAGAAAAAACACTCCCAATTACACTATAATATGATTTAACTATAGAAAGTATAATAAAATATTATTAATGAAAATGACATGAAACTAAAGATATTCTAAATAAACGACATGTATTAGAGGTACTCTTCCTATCTAACCTAAAACCTCAAAAGTAAAAATCACAACATAAAATCAAGTTAAAACCTTTCATATTAACATTGAATAATAATTTAAGGAGTTCCATGAAGTTTGGTGGAAGATAAAAGGATCTTTTAGGATACTCAAACCATTCCTTGGTGGAATTTACTGCACCATGGTTGGTATTGGTAAAATTATTAGAGAGATTTGATGAATTTATTATATTAAAAAACTATGTATTTTTTCCTTTCTAAAAGGATGGATCTAAATTTTTTTCATTGAAAAATGAGAATATAAATAAAACATTAATGGTGGATAGTGTTTCAAAGGAATGTGTTTTTGATGAAACCATTGTCCAAAAGGGGTATAACCATTCTCTTGGTAGATCCTGTTTCATGGATTTTTTTTACAAAATCCATGTATGAAACAAGGAGAGAGATATGGAGCATGAAATTTTCTTATATAAAGATAACTTGATATATGATACTAGGAAAACACCCTACATCAGGGAGTGTCCATGCCATGGTTTAAAAGAGATATGAATTTCTGAATTATGGAAATAGGTGAAATCTTTGGAGGAGGAAATTTATTAGTCATGGTTTTTAAAAGTTAACTCTCCATTGGATATGCCACATTATGGTGTTAGGAAGCCAAATTGTGGTTTAGGTGAACGAAAACCAAAATAAAAAATTATTATATTAGTAAAAAATCAAAAATAGAAATAACTTAATGGGAGTTTTTGACCTAAGATTTTATAAATATTTTGAGGATTATTTGGAAAATTTAAAATATTGAGTAAAGATGCTTCAATTTTGAATGTTATTGAAGATCTATTTTAATTAATATAATCAACACATAAGGAAAATTTTGAAAGAGTGGAAGTGTGGAAAATATATTCATACATTAAAATAGTGTGGGAAAGGCATAATTTGGAGATTATTTTTTGATGTGATCTTGTCTATCAAAATTAGAAGAATAAATATATCACTATCATGGTAAAGTCTTAAATCTATTACAAAGTTATGATGCATAAACATGTTTATTCACCTACTCTAATGATGAAATATTATTTATTTCATTGATAAGACACATTAGTTCACCACTTATAATTTTTAGCAAACAAAACATTTGATAGAGTAATTAACTTTTTTTTGTGAGGGTTGTAAACCTTGAAAGATAGTTCATCAACTCAAATTTTGTAAATTAGTCAACTAGTTAATTTTAATAAATTAATACATCATCTATTAAAACACCTTATATGTATCCCACATTGGGTGAACTTAGTAAAATTTCATGTATCATGTTCATTTTTATTTACTTTCATTATATAGAAAAAGAGAGTACACTAACTAATTATAAGAAAATGATAATATACTAGGGGAATGTTTTATTTTAATTCACCCCGATCCACCCTTACCTTTTTCAAGGTATCTTACCTAGCATGTATTATAAATTGGTATCATAGACAATAAATATTTATCAAGGTTATTTTTTCTATCTTCACTGATTACGGAAATATTGGTTACCTGTAAAGAAGTTTTGATATTTTACGGATAAAGCATTAAATTATCAAATAATTAAATGAAATATTAATTCTGTTATCTTTTCAAGGATACATATATATCCATGATGTATAGAGTTTTCATTGATATGGAAAGTGTTTCTCTAATGAAAATGGATTGAAATATAATGGATTCCAATAATAAAAGAATAAATATTCCATGGGCATAATATCATATGTTTTATATATGGGGGTTATGTCTTGGAAATCCTTAGAGTCTAAATGAGAGAAGCTTTTAAACATCTATAGAGGTGATTAAAAATTCAAGGAGGAAAATTTTAAAGTTCTAAGTAAAAATTATGATGATTTGTGATTTTTTAATTAAATATATTGATATAAATTTTTTAATCAAGTGAATTAAATTGTAGAGTATATGTGTGTACTTGGTGAATATATTAAAAACACGAATACCATGAAATTGATTTTTCAAATATTACATTCTTATTTCAATATGAAAGTCCCAGTGATTGATTTTAATAATTAGATCATCTTAAAAGTATTATTATTATTTAAAATATTAGGATGAATGAGGAAAATCCAATAATAAAGGAGATATCTAAGGAAATGACATTAATGGGAATAGAA
The DNA here is from genome assembly GCA_963277665.1 of Viscum album. Classification (NCBI taxonomy): domain Eukaryota; kingdom Viridiplantae; phylum Streptophyta; class Magnoliopsida; order Santalales; family Viscaceae; genus Viscum; species Viscum album. Next base: position 1,516,442,046 of record OY728136.1, on the reverse strand, counting down.
TAAGTCACCATGGAAGATATTCCAAAAGACATGGAAGTTGATGAGTTGATTCAATTTTTCCTCTATAATATCAATAGGGTAAAATGAAAATTTAATGGATATATCATAACTTAGTATTCAAAGAAGTATCATCATAAATAATAAGATGATATAGATGAATCTATAGGAAAATACTTAAAAGGAGTTAAATAAAAAATAAGGACAATGAAGAATTTATATAATAATAAGAACTTGATCTCATAAGAAAATGATAGCTTGTATGATTCAAAAGATAAGAAAATTTATGAATTTAAATAATAGAGTGAATATATCATATTGGATATTATTAAATAATCCCAATGAAATAAATCTGGCGACGAGGTTGAAACTGAGGTAGAAGGTGTTTTTGACCTTAAGGTGGAATTAGAGGCTACTATTAAAGAAATTTATAAATGGAGAGTGAAAGTGAAGAAAATAGTCTTTGCTTTATGTGTCTCTAAGATACATATATATATATAGAGACAATTAGAATAAAAGGATGGTTTGAAGGTTGATATTGAAAAGGTTAAATTTGAAAAGATAAAAAACTAATAGATTGTTTTTGAGATGAAGGATAAGGTGGGAGAGTAATAAAGAATCATTGATGGTATGACCACCACAATTTAAGAAAATTGAATAGGATTAGTGAGATCTATGATGATGTTATTTATATAAGGATAAATCTTGATGATCAATAAATAACTATGAAACATGGTATGGTACTAGGAAAGATGATGAGTTTTAAAAGTATATCAGTTGATAATGTAAACAAAACTTTAAGTGAATCATTAAATAATCTTGATGAGTGCATATAAAAACAATGATATCAATTTGAAGATAAGTATGGTTTGGTGTTTAATAAAAATCAAAATAACATCTAAGTTGAAGTGAAAAAGTATATTACTACTCCTAAAAGGAAGATTAATTTAGGTGAGGCCCAATGGGTATTTATCAACTCAAGATGACTCACAAGGTTATATCTAAATCTAGGTGTTTTTATTATGGAATAATGATATATTATTAGAATGTGTGTTTAATATTAAAGATGCAACTAAAGGGATGAGAGAATATATTAAAACTAACAATAAATGATCATTTTTTCTATGTTTTCCCTCGATAATATTTATCTTTAATAGGATATGATCATATGGTGATGTATTCATCATCAAGGAGTCATAAAATCACAACCATGATAAATAAAAATGATGCAAACCTACATGAAAGAGAATCATCAAATAAAAAAAAATACAATATTTTTTTGTTTTTCAAGATGTGGAATAACTATCATATCTGTAGGGTCATGAAAAATCTTCAAAGGAGATGTTACCCACCTCCCCAAAGAAATTGGGGAAAATATTTCAAAGGCAAGAACGAATTGGACCGGTCCACAGACCGGTCCGAAGATGATGCTGCGCGACCGGTTACACGGAGCACTCCCTTAGCAGACCATTGTTGTTCAGGAAAGGGAGGTGGAGATCCCCCATAGGTGCGAGGCAGGACGGGAGCCAGTACGGTCCACTTTCGTGAACCTTCCCTAGCCACGTACCGTGTTGACCGATCTGGTTTGTACCGTCGTCGTTCATGGAATGGAGGCGGAAGTCCTCCGCGGGCACGAAGCAGGGCAGGAGCCAGTTCGGTTCACCATTCATGGACCGCCCCAGCCGTGGACCGCATCAGCTAATCTGAACCGCCTCTGTCATTTACGAAATAGAGGCAGAACCCTCCGCGACCACGAAGCACTCCCCGAGTTCAGTTCGTGGAGGAGATGTGCTCGGTGCCCACCGCAAGGCATGGATTGACCAAGTCAGCCGCAAAACGGGTTTTCATTCATGGGACTCCACAAAAGGTGCCGCATGGCCACAAATGAATCTCTTTCCCCACTTTATAAAAGGAGACCGAGGGGGAAGGGAAAGAGAATTCAGAGATCAGATTCAGAGGATTGGAGATTCAGAAGGAGATCGGTCGAAGGAAGGCTTAGGATTTCGAAAACAGCGAAATTCCCATTCAAAAACCACAGCAGGTATACGAATTGATAAGGAATTGGAAAACACATAATAACTTGGTGAATCGCGAACCTAAAATAACAAAAACAAGGAAAACCGCGAACCATACCTCCTCCGCGGATGAATTCCCTGCGGACCAGGGATTTTATGCCTATTTTCTCATCCGTCGCACCGCGTAGCACTCTCCTACATGGGCGAAGCCCCGACCGATGAGCCTCCGACCGCTGTCACCCTTGGCCACCACTGCCCACCTGGAACCCTCCACGAGCCACCCTGGTTTGCAGATTGAACCTGAATCCATGAACCACCCTGGTTCGCGGGATGCCCGCTACTCTGCGAACCACACTTGTTCGCGGGATTCCAATCAGTCCGCGGACCACCCTGGTTTGTGGACAGCTCCTCCAGCTACGTGGAACTTCCCCACATGAAGGGCGCCACCACATGTACCCATCGGTGGCTTGCCAAATACTTCAATGTTCCCATTCCCCGGGCCAGATAAAATCCTCCCGATCCATCCTAGTCCTCAGTGACTCCCTCATTGGCCTACTCATCGGCCCCGAGCCGAGGCCTCCACCAGAGTCACCGGACCCGTGTGGTGTAACCTTCAGGCACATCTGCGTGCCACTTTGAGTTCACATACCCACGGTAAGTAGAGGCAAAGGGTTTGCCCCGACCCTTTAGAAGATTCCCGAAGCATTCCTGGGTTCAAATTCCCATGGTAATGTGGAGTCTAAGCTCGTGAGTCCCCTTTCTGCCCCTCCACTTGTTAAGGGCTTCTCAGGGGTATTAAAATACACATCAGAAGGAAGCCCTCATGCACTACAAGAGAGGAGACAGGCACTAGAGAACCCCCTTTCCCTCTCCCATTGTGCCTTGTCGCACTCGGGCGTCCATCTTGGAGTAAACCCCGACCTTATGGGCCGCTCCACACATAAGCCCCACTCCATTCCTCACGGACGCACCTTTCGCGATGTGATCGTCTGGTCCCTGATGCCTCTTGTTTCTCACACCGAGCATGACTCACGTGGGCTTAGAGTAAGCATCGACCATGCCATCCTCTTATGGGCCTCCTCAGAGTGTAAGCCCCAATCCATCACTATGGGCCTCCTTAGAGTGTAAGCCCTAATCCATCACTCTGGGCCTTCTCAGAGTGTAAGCCCCAATCCATCACTCTGGGCCTCCTCAGAGTGTAATCTCCAATCCATCACTCTGGGCCTTCTCAGAGTGTAAGCCCCAATTAAGAAAACTATGAGGACTTTGATCCCTGTCTCCTAGGTAGGGCACGTAGGAATCCTCCATGAGGTTCAAGCCCACCACCCAATCCATTACTCTGGGCCTTCTCAGAGTGTAAGACCCAATTAAGAGAACTACGAGGACTTTGATCCCTGTCTTCTAGGAAGGGTATGTAGGAAGCCTCCATGAGGTTCAAGCCCACCACGTTTCTTCACGTCGAGTCCCACCCTTGTCCATAACGACGTTAAACTGTATAACCGAACTACATGGAATTTGATTCCTATCTCCTAGGAAGGGTATGTAGGAAGCCTCCCTCAGGTTCAAGCCCAGCAGCTGGCCTATCCGACTATCTTCACATCGGTTTCCTGCACCATTCTTAGTGATGCTTTAATGAGTCCTGACTCCTTGGTGTCATTAATCCAATGAGGGATGGTAAACCTCAGGCATAAATGATTCTGAACCCCTATGTCTAGTTGACCATTGCCCACCAGGGTTCAATCCATGTATACTATGTTTGGGTATAAACCAAAGATTTTCGAACATATGAATACGTCTTAAATCTATAAGAGAGTCCTGGAACAGACAATAACTCCCCCCAAAAGGGTGCGATGAGCCCAACTTCCCATCCTCTCGACCAATGTGAGTTCTTAAGCATCGCTGGCCAGACTGCCTAGCGAGCACTTGCCTTTGGAAAGCAGGTCCATGTATCGTTGGATATGGAACCGTTGGGCATTTCGAAACGAAGACCGGTGTACCCGACTTTGATAATTGAGCGGGGCTCAGCCACCCATGAGATCGATAGTCGGGCGCATTGGTCCTCCATCTCCTCGAAGGGGAAACGAGATCAAAACAAAAAATGGTGAACCCGACGTGAATCTTTAACCAAACATGATGGGTTTAACCTAATCCCACCATGTTACCCCTTATAATCTAAAGGAGGGTTGAGAAGGGTCATTAATTACACATGGGATCATGAGATGATTCTTTGACGGGTTTGTTGTTTGTATTTGTCAAAATGTTTTTACAGGTACTTTCAGAACTCCCTTCGATCCAATGGCATCGCAAAGGAACTCACAAGCATGCATTTCCAGCAACGCAAGGACTGGACATCCTCACCTATGGAGGACCCCATCACCCACCCAACGTCTTCAGCGCTAGGTCTCGGACGCGCTGATCCGAGAGTACCACGTGAATGGTACTCTCCCAATGGTGGAGGCGGCCATGCACGCCCTCCGGTCTGCCAGAATTCACTGGTCTCCTGCCCAGCAGTGGCCGTAGAGGTAGATCCAGGCATCCCCTGTCACTGTTTCCAACCGTTTCAAGAGTCTGTCTCCGGAACGGGACAATGCGTACCTCCCTTATCTTAGGGAGGTGGATGAGGTCGACGCTGAGGACTTCATCCCTGCCAAACGGGGGTTTCGCGCTAAGGCCCCCACCGGAAGGCATCATTGTGGTCACACCACGACTTGACATCCTCACACTGAGGAGGATGTATCCCCAAGGATTCAGGTCCACGCTCCCTGAGCTCCGGCCCCTTGGACCGCCCGACGAGGGCGGCAGACGTACAATCAGGGACCGATCATCACCTTGGTCCCCGAGGAGGAGCTTCGCTACCTAACCATAGAGACGTACCACGAACAGGCACTTACACCTGTTCGCTCCTCCCGAGCCTACCATCCAGACATGGAGACATCATACGAGCCGACGCGCATCCCCACTGAGCTCCATCAAGCCCATTTCTCACGCAGCACGACATCTACCCAGCAGGCACCGATCCATGCCTAGGGTCTTGAAGCCCACCAGCCTGACATGGTGGCAACCCGACGTTTGCAAGACCAGCTCCTAGCAGATGCTTCTCATGCCCGCCATCTTGACATGGAGGTGATCAACAAAGCCCGCCACCCAAATGTGGTGGCAATTAATAGGTGGGAACGTCTCCCTGCCAACAAAGGCCACCGACTCGATATAGTGAGAAACCAGTATATGTAGGGCCAGTTCCCTATAGATGTAAGTAAAGTCTTCCACCCTGATGTGGTGGAAAACGGAGAGACAAACTGGCATATCACGGCACAGGGGCAGATTCGTTCAACTTCCCCGACACAGGAGAATTGTCAGTACCCACTGACCACTGGAGGACCGAAGCAGGATATTCCTACTCCAATACCGTAATGGGCCTTCATACCCGTTCCAGCCAAAGATGTCTCTGTACATATCCTGGAAATGATGGAGGAGCAGGTATCGATCCCAGATCATATCTTGCAGACTTTCCAGAATGTAATTTCATCGGTGGAAACAGCAAGGACTCAGGCCCGTGAGCCCGTCTCCCCAATTGAGGTGACTCATCTAAGAGATGAGAGAGCTTCCTCGGAGCAGATCTGCATCCCTTATTCTGCCCAGGAGGGTCTCCAGCTATATTCTGCAACGCAAGGGCAACCGAACCGAGCAGATTCACTCATTCCAACTGGGGGACACCCGTCCATCATGGTGGATTCTCCCGAGAAGGCATATATTCCTGCTAAAAGTCAAGATATTCGTCGGAATATCCCGACAACATCACGGGACCCAATTAGACAGGGACCCAAAGGTGAAGGCCGTTATCAATAGCAGACGGTCCCGGCTACCCGCAAGAAAGCGCCCCGTACGCACCGAAGGCAGCCGGAAAATAAAGGGCGGGTTCATAACTACGTTCTACTGGAAGTTGGGGTTCCCAATGCCTCCAAGAACATATCAAAGTCTTGGAACCCTGCCCACCCTTTACCATATTATGGGAGTGGCAGTAGAAGCTATGAAGGTCCTCCCCGCAATGTCGCTACCAGCAGTTCTGAAGGTCCTCCCCAGAGCACCCGTAGGGGCCTCCCCCGCATTCATATAATGATCGATCACGAGAGCTCCTCTTTTGATGCGAGTCAAGGAAACCCTCCACGTGACCAGAAGATCGAGCATCAAGAAGGTCCTCCACTTGCTGCGGTCCACCCTGAAGGTCCTCCCCAGGGAATATGCTGCAAACACTCTCCATGCAGTGGGACCACAGATTGTTATAGTATTCCTCGCTATCATAGTCGCAACTACGGAGGCCCTCCCCATAGTGATGTCTCATCATGACAAGAAGGCCCTCCCCTTGTCGTGGCCTGCCCTGAAGGTCCTCCCCAGGGGTTACGTTGCAATGACAATCCGCGCAGCTGGGCATCAGATCACGGTGGTAGTACTCACCACCCTGATAATGGAGGTCCTCCCCGTAGAGACATCAAGCAAAGAGAAGGCCCTCCCCTCATTGCGGTACATTCTGGAGGCCCTCCCCAGGGTGTATCCCACATATATTCTCCCTGCGGCAGTAGTAATGGTAGTCCTCGCCATTGCTGTAGCTATGATGTTAGTCCTCGCCACCATGGCCACCATTGCAAAGGTCCTCCTCGCATTGGCCCCAAGCGACGAGAAGGTACTCCCCTTGTCGCAGTGTGTCCTAAAGGCCCTCCCCAGGATGCACATCGAACGTCAATCCATGATGGTCATCCTTTCCATGATGTCATTTGTTGCAAAGGCCCTCCCCCTAACAACGCTACATATCCAGTAGGTCCTCTCCTTGCTACAACATGCCTTGGAGGTCCTCCCCAGGGTGTGCACTGAAAAAGTCCTCTATGTAGTGAAGCATCAAGCAGTGATGGTATTCCTCACCATTAAGACCGCTATTTCAAAGGTCCTCCCCGCGATGGCATATCATATCGACAGGAAGGCCCTCACCCTACTAAAGCAAGCACATGAAAGCCCTCGTATGCTGAGGCACTCAGAAGGATGGGATCAAGCATATCAGGTTCCCAGTTAGTCTCCAATGACACCCTTCTTCAATCAGGAGCCGTTCCAAGGCCGCGTTCATCTTATAAACCACCTCAGAATCACCCACAGGACGACTCCATACCTACCAGTCCCACTACCTCTGACTACAGTGAGCACCTTAGTTGGGATGACCAGGTAGAGGAATCACTGGCGGAGGATTATGCCGATATGCTGCACCTGAGGAAACGACTGGCTAGGGATGATATACCAGTTATGTTTTGGCCCACGACCACCTCTCAGTTCGACATACCCATAGAGTTGTCAGAATAATGCATGCATGACATCCTCCATAATATATGGACGACCCTCCGCCGACTGAAATCGAGCTTCCTGCCCTATGACGGGTATGTAGACCATGTCAAGACGATAGGGGACCTCCTGCATCACATCAACCTGGAGGCCCTTTCCTCGACACGACAACAACGCCCTAAGAGGTGCAAAGGGAATATGGAGGCAGCTTGCCTCCATGCACTGCACGAGCTGTGCCACCTCATCGGTGAAACTCTGATGGGAGTCCATATCAGGGGGTGGGGAGAACACAGAGCTCTATATTTCACTCCGCTCCCCACCCATAAGAACCCGTTCTGCATGGTGTCTTGCAGCGTCATCACGACAAGACGACAATCGAGTGGTCCCCCTATTCAGGAAAGGCAACACACCCAACAGAGTCAGGCCTTGACTAAGTCCTAGAAGTGTCAGGCTTAGCGGGAACAATCCATTAAAGAACTCCTGAATCAGGCCACTGAGAGCATACATCAGGCCTCTCTCCTAAGAGAGGACAATCAATGATCTTTGCCTACCTCCCCAGAAGGGACTGATCCACAGGTGAATTCGGCACCAAATCCGGTTCACCCCCGAATGGGGGAACGCAAGATCAGGCAGGTCGCGATAGCCGTAACCATTGCCGAAATCCAGGGTCAACCCCATCCTGCAGGGATTGGGGCATTTTTAACAACAAATTCCCCCGTAAGACCAATAAAACTAGGAAGAGACTCAACATCTAGGGAACGGAGCCAACCCCAGCACTCAGGGCTGGGGGCATTATTACCCCCTCAACAACAACCTCCCCCATGAGAGTCGGTATTCTATCATCTAGGGAGGATGGTTAGTAGAGGAGGTTTCCATCCTATCCCGTCATTTAAATCATCATCCCCTCCGAGAGGAAGGTGCACCGTAAGGTCGCATCAAATAACTCTCCGTGTCACCCTTCATCAAGAAGTCTGAAGGAAATCCCATGTCATGAAAGGGAGGGCCAATAGAAGATACAGGAGATCCTATTCCTATCTGGAAGATGACGTCCCCTCCACCCTGCAATATGCATTCATCAACACCATAGAGGCTAACCCTGCGGGTGACACTAGGGAAAATGCAAATCCAGAAGGATCGGGAGACGATGGTTCCGGTCAGGCTGTGACTCACAACGAACCCCCAGGTGTACACACTCGGAACCAGAGGGCCTCTTTAAATATGGAAGCACCTTCAGCTAACCTCCCTCCGCTTACCCTGCGAGATTCCAATAAGTATAGGAACAAGGGATCAGTTACCCTTAACCCGTCCCATTCTCTCTATAAAAACGATCCACTCATGATCGAAGAGAGGTTCGCTCGATAGGAAGATGATATGAAATAATTGAGGTGGCTTAACGCCGAGATACTCTAAAGGATCCAACTTATTGAAAGCGCGTCCCAAGAAGAGCCACATCATGCACTCCCAGAAAATGCACCTCAAAGGATAAGGCTTGCCCTGACAAACGAAGCACGATCAGGGCTCCTGCCCAATGAGGCACCTGGTTCGTCCAGCTACCTAAACATGGATGAAGAATACAATGATTTCCCTCCACTTAGGAGGCAACCAGATCAAGTACACCCGAAACCTATGAGGGTGCCCCGAACAGAATATGCACCCTTGGTGCTGGCCAATCCAGATCCTCAGGCAATGCCTCGGGCTACGCCTGCCCAGGACCGGGGCCAACAGGATGTAAACTAGGGACTCACCAACACCATCAAGGCACTAATAGATTGATTGGAAGCGATGGAAGGTCGACGTGCTCTGATACAGCCTGAGCGGAAACCCTACCCAGATTGGGTGACCAACACACCACCTCCACCCAATTTTGGGAGCCCTGTATTCCCTATCTTCAATGGATCAGGAGATCCGGAGCAGCATTTGATGCACTATGCATCCTATTGCGACCCTATGATAGAAACTCCGGAGCAGCAAGAAGCTGTGAAACTCAGATGCTTCGTACGGACCTTGCAAGGATCTTCCTTCATCTGGTATACGAGTCTGCCGGCCCAGTTAATAAAGAGCTGGAAGGACCTCTGGAAGAAGTTCCTGTTCCACTTCAGCTCATCGTTTCCTAAGACAACGGTCATCGATCTCATGAATTGCAAGTAGAGGGAGAACTAGAGGATCTCATATTTCATTGCCAGATGGAAAGTCCTAACCTATTACCTAAACATGCCAATGCCTCAGGATGAGATGTTAGCCATATGCATCGATAATCTCTGAGATGAGCTGCGAATACTGCTCATACCAGTGGAGTGCACCACTAGCTTCCGGCATCTCTCGGGCATTGCCCGGAGAATTGAGGACTCCCTGCAGTGGACTAATTAGAAGTCCTGGATAGCCTCGCAGGCTTCTGTGAAAAGATCCCCTAGAGCTAAGTCATCCACTGTCACACTCAAGCCGACCCCTTTTCCCGCTCCACCACTCAGGCCTCCACCAAATCGTCAAGGGCCCCCTGCACATCAGTGGCCGCCTTCGCCTAAACAGAATGATCAGAGAGGACCAAAGCGGAACCAGTTTGAGGAACGAAGACAAAAAGTATACTCATTCCAAGATGATCAAGTCCATGACTACTTCATTTTCGCCATGAATTGTAACTTTCTCCGCCTCCCAGAGCCAAGGAAACCTAAAGAAGTTGGCTGTGATGACAGGCCAGATTACTGCCCCTACCATCGAATGTTGGGGCACAATATCCGAGAATGCTTTGTCTTCAAAGACCTCCTACAGAGGATGGTAGACTCCGGACAGGTCAAGCTGGGACCACCCCCAGCGCATGTGGCATGTATCTCTACCATCAACTTCGACCGAGAGGAGGGGTGGCAGAAGGTCACCAGCAAGAAGGGGTAGAAATTCGATGACTGGATGACTCAGAAGACTATAAACCGAGCCCAGGGCATACTCCGAGCTCATCCACGACAACCAGTGTCGTCACCAACAGCCCCTGACGCCCCACAGTCGACAACATCAACCTCACAATCCTCTACGAGCCGGTCATCCAGACGTAATCAAAGAAGGAAGAAACAACCACAGGAGGAGAATTCTGCAACGAGGCCAAATTTGGTCCCGACCCTGGCAGATTATAGGCCCTTGAATTTGGTACCACGGGCACCGACCCACCAAACGACACCATCAGGGACAACCGACCAGGTTGACCTGTCAGAGGATGAAGATACAATCTTTGGTTCTATTAATGTCATCCATCTTATGGAATCATCCCCTGACTAAGGGTACGGATGTGAACCCGATTTCCTAAAATGAGGAGCTGGGATGAGGAATCTCAGAGGCAGAGGATACTGGGGGAGGTGCAGTCGCAACCGAAACCAACCCTACGGTTGGACCTCGGACCAAACGGTCAATATCACAGAAACCCATGGGAGATCCCTTCAATGGACTCGATAGGAGAAAGAACATCCCCCACCTCCATGAGCAGCCATTCTGGCCCGGTTGTTCTGCGATACCCACTAGATGAGGAGCAAGTGTCTGGCTTCCTAGTATGCATAAACAGACCGGCCGGTCCATGTCCTAAAAATGCGGGAACACCACCGACATCCGCCCCCACGACCGGTTCCTCCCTGTCAAATACTCCAGCAGCTCCCAAAGCACCTGATAAGACTCTCTCTCCAACAGAGAAGCGTCAGCTGTTGGAGAAAAAGTACGACATCCTCAAGTAGCTAACATCAGTACTAGCCAATATGTCTATCCTGGAGGCCCTAGGTTTGTCAACAGACCTCAGGGAAGCACTTATTGAAGCCTTGCTTAGCCCCCAGGAGTTTCAAGCTGAGGTAGCTGTTGCCGTGATTTACCGGATGGAGACTGGATCATATGAATGCAATACGGTGATTTCCTTCACCGATCAAGATTAAGAATCCATCATGCAAGGAGACATCATACCACTCTATGTGTTCGACACATTAGATGATGTTAAGATCCGTAAAGTCTTTTTCGACAATGGCTCTGGAGTTAACCTCCTCCCTCTACGGACACTCCGTAAGTTGGGATATAGTGAGGATGATTTTATTCCCTCAGCCACAACTCTGTTAGGTTATGATAGGAATGAACAGAAGCCAATGGGGAAAATCAAGTTAAAGACCCATTTTGGCGATCTTGTGGCCTACTCAGAGTTCCTGGTAGTTCGGCAGAACACAGCGTTTAACGCCCTTCTAGTGAGGCTGTGGCTCCACAAGCACATGGTCGTTCCTTCATCCTATCACCAGTGTATCAAGTACTGCGTCAATGGACAAAGTGGGACGTTGTACGCCGACAAGGCCCCTTTCGAGCTCTTCGAGTCACATTATATTGACGTAGAGTTCTATGAGCAAAAAGGGAAGAAACCTTTGGCCGATGGTGTTGACTAGATCCCTTCTCCAAATGGTCTGGAAGTGGTTCTTGATGACCCCTTCAGGCAGCTTGGAAGAGACTACGTATTTCCCGTCAACCATATTAAGAGCACGGGTCCATACCGGGACACGCACTCAGCTGTCCTCGTGACCTCAGCCATAACGGACGAAGGTGACAATGTTGGAGTGTACACTGACCCTCAATATGGGGAAGAAAACTCGAGTAAGGATTCCCACAACACCTCGCCTCCAGAATCCCAACAGCCTGTGTCAGGAGCCCTCTCCCCATCAGATCAAGAAGATGAGGATTTGGGAAGAGAAGAGGGGGAAGATCTCATGGATGCACCTCCTGCATTTAAGGTAGGTATCTCCACCACTGTGGAAGAGCTCAGGGAAATAAACCTGGGTACCGAGGAAGACCCGAGGCCCACTCTCATTAGTGTAGCCATGTCCCCTGAAGAGCACGAGGTATATACTGCCTTCTTGAGACAACATCAGGATGTATTTTCTTGGAATTACACAGAAATTCTAGGACTCGATCCTGAAGTGGAAACACACCACCTGGGTCTTCCAGAAGACCATTGAGGCTATAAGCAGGCCGCCAGAAGGACACACCCCTCACATACTGCCAAGATAGAGGCTGAAGTCAATAATCTCATTAAATCAAGCTTCATTTGGGAGGTCCAACACCCCATCTGGTTGGCCAATATCATCCCTGTGAAGAAAAAGAATGAACAAATCTGTGTCTGCATTGATTTCAGAGATCTCAATCGGCATTGTCTGAAAGATGATTTCCCGGTCCCGGTCACTGAGTTATTAATTGATGCAACGACCGGGTACGAGGCTCTATCCTTCATGGATGGATATTATGGGTATAACAAAATCAGGATGGCCCGAGAAGAAGAATAAACCACTAATTTTAGGTCCTATCAAGGGGTATTCTGTTATAGGGTCATGCCCTTTGGTCTCAAGAATGCTAACGCCACATATCAGCGTGCCATGCATCAAATCTTTAAGCCATTCCTGGGGAAATTCATTGAATGTTACGTGGATGAATTGGTGGTCAAATCCAGATAGCACTCAGACCACTTGTCAGACCTTGAGACCATCTTCAACAAACTACAACATCATAGTCTGAAGATGAACCCGTTGAAATGCGCCTTCGGGGTTACCTCAGGGAAATTCCTCAGCTTCGTTGTACGCCATCGCGACATTGAAGTCGACCCTGAAAAGACAAAGGCTATCCTGATCCTGCCACCTCCCTGCAACCTCACTGAGTTGAGATAATTCCAAGGGCACTTGGCCTATATTAGATGGTTCATATCCAACCTGGTAGGAAAGTGTTTTCCCTTCACCAAGTTAATGAAGAAGGGTTTCGCATACCAATGGACAGATGACTGCCAAGAGGCGTTTGACAGTCTGAAGAGGTACCTCTTGATCCCACCGGTGATCATGACACCGGTTGAGGGAAGACCGCTCATCCTATACGTGATGGCCCTAGAGCGGTCACTGGGAGCCTTCCTCGCGCAGAATAACGACGATGGCAGTGAAAACAGTCTCTACTACCTCAGTCGAACCATAATTGACACCGAGACTCAATACTCGAACATTGAGAAGAGCTTCTTGGCCTTGATCTTCACGGTCCAAAAGTTTTGACACTATCTGCAGCATCATGAAGTCCATTTGGTCTCACGGAGTAACCCACTCAAGTACATCCTCAGCCGCCCAATGCTGATTGGGCACCTATCTCAATGGGCGGTCATCCTGCAATAGTTTGGCATCCGGTTTGTGCCTCAGAAAGCCATCAAAGGCTAGGCATTGACAGATTTTCTGATAGCGCACCCTTCAATAGGGACCACTGCGCTGGACATCGAGCTACCTGATGAGGACGTCTTCACAGTTAAAGAGGAGCTCCCAACATGGGAAATGTACTTCGACGACTCCTCCTGAAGCCCACCTGGGAAGAGGATGGAAGACCCCAAATTTTTGGGGATAATACTCATGTCCCCGGAGAAGGCAGTCTTGCCGTATTACTTTATCCTGTCCGAAGGATGTACGAACAATGAAGCGGAATATCAAGCCCTCATTGCAGGCTTGGAGCTCGCACTCTAGGCACAAGTATAACACCTTAAGGTAAAAGGTGACTCGGAGCTGGTCATTAAGAAAGTCAATGATGACTATGCTATCAAAAAGGAGGAGCCGATTCCCTTTTTTGACGACGTCCGAGAGTTAATGGTGGAATTATCTACAGAACCGACATTGACATATGTTCCCCGGTCTCAGAATGCTCAGGCTAACACATTAGCCAATGCGACCACAACCTTAGCTGACCCAGACCGAGATGAAATAGTCATCAGTATTGCTCACCGTCGAATGGCATTGTCATTTATTCAAGCTAATATGGAAGATATCCACGAAGTCAGTCCTATACCTAAGCCATATTCTCCTGCTACCGGCTGGATGACCCCCATTGAGAACTATATTCAATGGGGATAACTTCCATCAGACAAGGCTGAATGAGAGCAAATCCAGAGGAGGGTGGTCAATTTTGTCCTATATGGTGGTGTGGGTCTGCAAGAGGTCCTCTACAAAAAAGGCCTCGACGGGGTACTCCTCAGATTCATTGATGTAGAAGAAAGCACTGCCGTAATGAATTAAGTACACGCCAGAGTATGTGGGGCACATCAACCAGGGACCAAGCATTCCCATCAGGTTTGGAGGCTTGGGTACTGCTGGCCCACAGTGGCACGATACTGCAAGCGTTTTACCGAAAAATTCCACTCGTTCCAAATCCATGCCAACTTCATACACTAACCCCCAGAGTTACTCCATCAATCCAAGTACTCCTGGCCATTTTCTGTTTGGGGAATGGACGTCGTGGGGCCATATCCTCCTGCCATGGCCAGACAGCTGAAGTATATCCTCACGGTGACCGACTTCTTTTCCAAATGGGCAGAAGCCATACCCCTTAAGGAAGTCGGGGAAAGAAATATTGTCATATTTGTGAAGACCAACATCATCACCAGATTTGGTGTCCCTCATACCATACTGACGGACAACAACACCAACTTCTGCTCTTCTGAATTATAGAGACTATACCACGAATATGGTATCAAGGACAATCACTCATCCCACTACCATGCGGCGGCAAATGGACAAATAGAGGATTTCAACAAGACCCTGTCCAACATTCTCCAGAAAATGGTAGGCAAAGACAAAAAGTCATGGTTGTAAAAACTCCTCCATGCATTGTGGGCTTATCGAACCACAATCCGCACCGCTACTCAGGCCACTCAGTACTCATTGGTCTATGGAACAGAGGTGGTCCTGCCCATTGAGCTCCAATTACCCTCACTCCGCGTTGCCATTTGTGATCAGTTATCCAATGATGAGCAATCAGAAAAGCAGTTAGGGGAATTGGAACAACTAGATGAGAATCGGTTGCACACTTTGCACCATTTGGAGGTTTTCCAGAACTGAATCGCACGAGCCTTCAACAAAAAGGTTCGTCTTCGGTCCTTTTTGAAAGGATAATTAGTGTTGGTCCTCCGAACCCCGATGATACCCAGGAAGAATCCTCCAAAGTTGGAGCCCAAGTGGGAGGGACCATATGTTGTACATAAGGTCTACTCTAACGGAGCATATACCTTGATCTCTATGGATGGGAAATTCACCACGGCCCCTACCAATGCGAGATTCCTGAAGAAGTATTTTGCATAGAGATCAAGAAAAGACGTCCTTGACGCATGACGTTAAACTGTACGGTAGCCATCCTTTTCGTATGACGTTAAACTTCATGGATAATAAGAGATAAGAATACCTCATCCCCCCTGTGTGTAGACCAGACCTGCACGGGGCATATTCTTCGTCCGAGCCGCATGACGTTAAACTACCGAGCACCCAACAGTCCAAACTCTATGACCTTAAACTAAGTGAATTCCGTCCTCACCGCATGACGTTAAACTACATGGATTTCATAGAACTATGTACGACTTGATTCCTACCCTTGAAGGATACGTAGAGACATAGGGGTTCCCTATCTTGGCCCAGCCACTCCTGAAAAAAAGTTAAAAATTCCCCCTTACTCCCATGTACAGACCAGACCTGCACAGGGTGTATCACTTTTGCATAGAACTATGTGCGTCTTGATTCTTGCCCTTGTAGGATACATAGAGATGCCAGGATCCCCTATCCTGGCCCAGCCACCCCCTTAAGAAGTTAAAAGTGCTCCTTCCCCCCCGTGTACGGACCAGCAAGACACAAGGTGTTTTTCTTTCACAGAACAACGTACAGCTTGATTAATGCCCTTGCAAGATATGTAGAGATGCCGAGATTCCCCATCCTGGACCAACCACTCCCAAATGGAGCAAAATAAAAGATAAAAATAATTCCCCTTCCCCGTGTACGGACCTTCCCGACACGAGGTTTTTTTTTCTTTCAGAGAACTACATATGGCTTGATTCCCACCCTCGCAGGATACGTAGCGATGCCAGGATCCTCTATCCCGGCCCAACCAATTCTCAAAAAAAAAAAAACAATATGCCCATTTCCCCGTGTATGGACTAGACTTGCACGGGGTGTACTCCTCTTCATTACCGCATGATGTTAAACTGCATGGATGAGAAGCTAAAAATTCCCCTTCCCCCATGTACAGACCAGATTTGAACGGGATGTATAAGTTGTCCTCACCGCATGACGTTAAACTGCATGGACTTCATCCTCACCGCATGAACTTAAACTGCACGGACTTCATCCTCACCGCATGGCGTTAAACTGCACGGACTTTGTCCTCACCGCATGACGTTAAACTGCATGGACTTCTTACTCCCCGCATGACATTAAACTGCATGGGCTTCGTCGCGACCCACCCAAGATACATGAAAAAATGAGATGGAGGTACTTCTTGCGCATTCAGATGCATCCTCTCCATACATCAGACTCTATAACCTGGACAATTATGGATCTTCATAACCATTCATGGCCATCGGAAGTGGAAAGTTATCGACCCGGGGACACCTTTTCATGACTATGCATACCATTCCCTCAGCGGCTCTACATATTGATAGCCCCTGGCCCATCTACCAAAGGCAAGATTTCCTCGAGCGACACTCTTCCTAGCTCCGTATGCCTACCGACCTTAGATCCCCCGTATCATGTCTCCCGATCCAAAATTTATGGACCAATGGTTTACAAGTTCGTCCCACCTTCACATCCAAGTGTTGCCAGGGTATCCCTACCCGGTTATCCTATATATCCGCTAGTGTCTCACATAGAAACCTTCATCAATGAACATCAAGCCAAGACTAGGCTACTTTGGCTCAACGGACAATTGAAGTAAATATGCTTCTTATATGCTCAGACGCCATTATCCCCACGTGCCGAACTCCTCACTGTGAGCAATCATGGATCCTCATAACCACTCACAACCATCAGAAGTGGAAAGTTATCGACCCGAGGACACCTTTGCATGACTATGCACACCATTCCCTTAGCGGATCTGCATATTGATAGCCCCTGGCCCATCTACCAAAGGCAACATTTCTTCGGGCGAAACTCTTCCTAGCTCCGTACGCTTACCAGCCTCAGAGTCTCTACATCACACATCCTAATCCAGGGAAAATTCAAAGTTTCAGTTTACAACCTTCATCCCCCACCTTGTTCCATGTATATCAGAGCATGTTGACCCAGTTATCCTCCGAGTGACGGCAGCAATAGTCACCCAATGGTCCGAGCTCTATGACTGTTAAACTATGAGTACTTCATCCTTACCACATGACGTTAAACTGCATGGAATGAAGGCACACCCCCATGCACAAAAAAAATAAGCGCAGGGGGGGCTCTTTGAACCTCAACAAGCAACCAGGGACGAATATCCCCGACATGTCCAGACATTTTCCGGCCAAATGACAAACTTCATGGCCCAGATAATTGTGGATCCTCATAACCATTCACGACCATAAGATGTGGAAAGTTTTCGACCTGTGGACACCTTTTCATGACTATTCATACCATGCCCTCAGTGGCTCTGCATATTTATAGCCCCTGGCCCATCTACCAAAGGCAAGATTTCCACAAGCGATACTCTTCTTGGCTCTGTACGCTTATCGGCCTCAGAGCCCCCATATCATTTCTCCTGATCCAAGAAGCCCCAGAACCATGATTTACACCAATCAACCCCCCTCCACTTCTGGGGAATATTGAGGTATTCAATCCCAGTTACATTCTGATGAAGAGAAGCCTTTGCAAAAATGCCCCCCATCCTCGCTGCATGACGTTAAACTGCACAAAAACCTTTAAAAATGTCCCCGTCTTTACTGCATGATGTAAAACTGCACAACATCATCTAAAAATGCACCTCGTCCTTACCGCATGATTCTAAACTGCACGGAATATGTCCCAACCACATGAAAATAAACTAAATAGTCAAACTCGTCATGGTTTCGGTGAGAAACAGAGTATTTTCTCTGTTCTTCAGTGCACGGGTCAGAACTGCACGAACCACCGTCTCACACCAGCGTGAGAAGGAATTACTTCACCCATTCTCGGGAAGTTCAGTCTAGATACTTCCCCCATATTCAGGATCCCTCTCATCATAAGCCATACTCTATACTCAAATAAAGCTGAACCCTCATAAGCCACCCCTAGTGGTTCCAAATCTCAACCTCTCTGAAGTTGCATGGATATCATAGGAATACAATCATTGACCTAAGGACACCTTTGCATGACTATGCATACCATGCCCTCAGTGGCTCTGCATTTTGATCTCCCCTAGCCCGTATATCAAAGGAAAGATTCCCTTAGGCAATTCTTCTCTCCATATTCCTCTTGGCCTCTGAGCCCCCATGTCTATCCTGGGATTCGAAAAACCTCTGAGCTACAGTTTACCAACCTCTCCCATAATCCTGCCTGAATGTGGTGGAACATCTTTGATGAGATTAATGAGAACTAGGAGAAGCCGTTCCATTTGAAATAATGTCCCATCTGCATGACCTTAAACTGCGCCGAACCTCAACCATCCCTTATGCTAACTAAAATGCGTAGGAAAGTGGTCTTCCGACCGCACTTTTGATTAGTACGAATGTTCTCAAAACCATATTAGATGTCACATTCATTTTCCAGGCCACCCATGGTGGATTCTATAATCCGGACTTCCTTGAATTCCCCAGGCCATCAGAAATGGAAAATCATTAACCTAAGGATACCTTTGCATGACTATGCATACCATGCCCTCAGCGGCTCTGCATATTGATCACTCCTGGCCCGTCTACAAAAGGCAATATTTCCCTAGGCAATCCTCTTCCTACCACTGTATGCCGATGCAGCTCCTATATCTTGAGACATGCCCTTCATGTCGCTCAAATTTAAATACATTTCCCCCCACTTTCTTCTGAAGGGTGTTGAGACATCATTTAGTCAATCAAACCTCATTGGGACCCTTGTCCCACCATATTCGGTCAAAGCTGTTCGACCTAAAATATCAGTAATGATAGTCTTGACGGCAGGACTATAAACTGCTCACAAAATAAGGCAAAAAGCCTGTCAGGCCGAAAACCCGCAAAGGGAGACCTAAGAAAAAGCCGGGTTATACCCGCTGGGTCCATACCAAATGGACCTAGGAAAAATTAGGGCATTAAAAGAAAAAGACAAAAATTTTGTGGGGTTTTCCTACAAAACCCTAGCAATAGTCAAACTATGATCGCTGGATCCCATGGTCTAGGAAAAAGTTAGAGCTTGATTTATTTTTAGTCTTGGACTCAGATTATTCTATGTTCAGGGAATTAACATATGCAGCGATCGTGCCAAATAGTTTCTATCCCAGGAGAAGGTGATAAGAGCACTAAGGAGAAATGTTTCTTTGTTCCATAACAAAGTTGGTAGGAAGGGCATCCACAATCCAGAGCCTCCTCTAGCGTGAAAGTTGATTACATGAGTTTTTCGGTGGATTCACAAAGCTATATCAGGCGCTAGTGAGAATCCTTGATTGTTTGAGAGAGATTTTGCAGTAAGGCCATCTCAGCTTCTGCACCAGCCCACAATTCTTCTGCCTCCTAAGCCTCCTTTGTGCTTGCCCTCATTTCCTCATCCATCTGCCACTCCCCTTCTCCAATCATGGAGGAAACATTGGCCTCTTCCTGCTGCAGCCACTATATCTCATTCCTCAGCACCTCTAGGTGAGAACGCTGCTCAATAAATTCTCCCTAAAGCCTCGCGATGACCTCGGCGTGGTCATGAGCCTCTGTTAGGAAGAGATGTCGAGTTGCGGAAAGGTAGGCTTCCGATTGGGAAGCGGAAAGGCGAGATTCGAAATCACCTAGCCTCTCCCGATCAGCGAATACCTGCTTAACTATGTCATAAACACCATGATAGTCAAAGCCATCAAATCCCAGTAGCATAAACAAATTGCGTAGCCTTGGTAATTTGGTCGGCATCTCGACCAAGGGCGTTTGAGAGATCAGTCTCCAGATTTTCTCCCAAGCCCTTTGGCGAGAGGGTCGAAGGTTGGGGAGGACTTTTTGATCGGGATCAGAATCACTCCCAGATGAGGAAAAATATTCGGGGATGAACGTCACCAAGGAGGGACCCAATGCGGCTTCACCCGCAAACTCTGACACTTCGACAGCTTCGCCCCCGACAGTTGTGGTCATAGGCACAGCCGGGTCTGGCGACACAATCATCAACGCAAAAGGTTGTGGTCCTGAAGACCGAGAGTCAATAAGACAGATGAGTACCCCTAATTAGAAAAGGGAAGAAAAAGGAGTCAGTGGCAGGAGATCGGGGAACTCAATCCTAATCATCGAGGCATCGGCATCCGCAAGCTCTGCACTACCACGACTGCCACTCGAAGAGGATGCCACATCTTCGATAGGAAAGGGAATCTGGGGAGCCCCTAGAGGGGTCCAGGACCTGAGGTCATGCCTAAGTCCAGCAGCTTCCAAAGCCGTCCCCAAGTGGTCGCTTACGGAGACCAAGCTCGGGGAAATCACTCCCCCATTAAAAAGGATAATGGCCCGCTCTGGGTTCCCAGTAACTAGATTAATGGAAGGCTCTTCCTCCATCATCACGGGATCCATTAGGTCTGATATGGATGGCCCTGTCAGATCTGGAGCCCCCTCAGTGATCATGGGTGCCCCGTCTTCCTCCGCAATTGAAAGGGCTGTTTGATCAGCAGGAGTCTCGAATACCAATAATTCCTCCTCTGACGTATCTCTGACTAATAAAGGCAAGAGTAAAGCATCCATATAGCCAGACCCTCCGGTAGGGCCCACCATCTCGTCATGACCAGGCGTGGTTACGGGTGATTCTGCAGACAGCAAGGAGGCGGAAGGTAAAACCACTTGGGTAGCCACAGGCAGATCCCCGAGTGGCCCTGCACCATACGTCAAATAGTTAGTGACTGACGAAGTATAAGAATGCAAGTTGGAGATTGAGAAAACGAGAAGTCATGATTACCTGACGTTCCCTCTCTAAGCCTTTCTGATAAATGGAATGCCTGTTGCTGTCTCTGGACTTGCCCAGGGGACAGTTCGCCCATAATTCTGGGAGGGGATGGAGGAGGAAAGACCCTAGATGTGTCTGCGATGGTCGCTTCCATGAGCTCAGCTGCGCCAGGGGATCCTTCCTCGATGACCCCCGTGGGAAAAAGCGCATGCTCCCCCAATGAGGTACCACAAGGGGTATACTCTGGAGAAGGAATTTCCCCTTGAGATTCTTCGGCACCCTACATAATGGGAAGAAACCTTAAAACCTCCATAATGAAGAAGGGAGAAAGTCAGAATGGGCGAGCCGAGCAACCTCTTCTTCAGGGTCAGACAATTCGTGATGTCTAATCATCATAGACACCTAGATGCTCCCATAGAGATGATTCCGGAGTGAATGAATGTACGCATCCATCTCCTTTAATGAGGTGACTATTTCATCTAAATCCTCTTCCAACAACAAGTGGGGTGGAGCGAAGATCGTCCCAATACCCGGAAGTTTAAGAGGGCTTGTTAGAAGTAACGCCCAAACTTCTTCATCTGAACCACTGACCCTTAGGTCATCCCAAATCCTCCAAGCCTCCGGAAATGTGGCCAGGGCATGAATAACTGACTGGGGAGGATCCACCTGAGAAGGTCGGGCAGCGGTAGAGGCTGGTAAGGGCGCCAATGGCAGCATTTGTATTCCAGATCCCGCCGCCGCCCAAGAACTCTCTGGGGCTACCTGTGGATGAGATCTCATGGGTAGGGAGGGGAATTCCCTTTCTTCAGCTATGACAGGGAGATCATAAAAATCATCTCCCCTTGAAGAGTGGTCACTTCCTTCTTCCTCCTCATCAGTAACTGGGTGCAGCATGGCCTGGACTCGATGCGTCAACACCACATAGCCCCGGCGTGCGTGAATATAGACCTCAAGGTCCCAGAGATATCGAACAGCCCTCTCGGGGTCCGCATCATAAAGAATGTCAGGGGAGCAGATATGTAGCCCATCCCATCAAAAGCTACCTCTGATTCCTGAAGATACTGCCATAGAGGATGGGGGTACTAGCTGTGAAAGGCTGATCAGGCTTTTAATTCGTCCCATTAGCCCCAAGCCGTCGGAAAGGCATCATTAGTGGGGATATTCAACCACCTTCGAGCAGCTTCGAGGGCATGAGAGGTTACACCTATGTCTGTTAAAATCTTTCCCAGAAACACGGGACCAGTAGGGTGACGAAGGATTTTTCCCGGCCTAGTTGGAGCACCATCCTCCCTTCGCTTCCTTTTGCCCTTTGATGGCTTGGGACTTGAGATGGTAGGCACCAATGTTACTAGCTAGCCATTTGGGTATGATTGTACCCAGGAGTCCGCATAAGTCTTGGATAAGAAAGGCGTGGAGTCCACAAGCATGGGGGTCATAACCTCACAACCGGTATCCTCCCGAGTAAACATTAACCACAGTTTTCTGGCCTCCATTAAATGAAGGTTTTCGCAGGCACCAATAAGTGCGGGGGACACTGTGCTTGGACGCAGCTAAATTGATGCCCAAATCGGCAAGGCGTGTACCCCTCGCAGATCAGTTCTCCACCTATATGAGCCACCAAAATACCCTCACGGAGGGAGAAGAGGTAGCCCTGCTTGCTAAACTTCTCTGTTATGGTATTCGTAATTGCACCAGATAGGGAAGAAAGTGGATGAAAATTGGAATAGTCATAATTCGAGATTCGACTCGATAGTAGACGCTTGTTCTGAACTGTCTATTGACTATCCTTCTCTTGGGTCGACCACTCTTCGGGCATAACCCCTCTGGTCAGTTGCAAGTATGGCCAGAATGTGGTGCCTAGAATCTGAAGAGGGTTGATGAAGGTGTTTTAGTTCTTGATGTGTGCACTTAACTATCCCCAGAGAATTTGGAAAGGGCCAACCACTCGGTTTGGCCGGCTCCCGTTAGTGATATTACCGAACAACCAATAAATCCTGGCCAGTACTGGGAAAACTAGGTTGATAACATTACCGGTAGCCAATTGTGCTTCCATGACAAAAGTAGTGACCCACACACTTCCAGTCTCGCGTACGGGTAATAGCCAGCCACTTAAGAACATGGCCAGAAAAGCCGCCAGACGGAGCGATCGATCAACATCCAGAATAAGCTCCCAGCCCCCGTCACGAAAATCACCTTGCTCAAAAATCATCCAATAACTACCCCTCTATTTACGGGACTCCATCGCAGGGCAAGTCGTGGGATTGTGTGGGAGATCCGTAGATTCTTCAGATTTGTTTACTCTCACAAAATCCTTGACCCATTCAAGATATGGGACGAGCTGTTTTGAAGACATATCCTCTGAGTGCTTTCGAGCCTGGTTAATAAGCTACTTCACTTGGGGGGAGGGGGGGTCCTCTCTTCGTTATCCCACATAGAAGAAGGAGGAAGAAACTCGTCATACATACTCACAACGACAGGGACCCTCGAAATCTGAAAGACGTCCCATAGACTAATGCCCACCTCCCCATGGACCAAATGGAAGGTGTTGGTGTCCGGGTTCCAACGACTCATAAGTTTCTTGGAGAGGGCTTGAGGCCGGTGGGTATAGGTTTGGGACACCCAGGCAGCTTCATACATGCCTACGGCTCGCAACTCTACCTCAAATTCTACACAGCTCTGGAAAACCCAGAAGGGGCACCCCAAATCCAATGACTTAAATGCTCCTCCCAGCCAGAGATCCCGATTTGCTGGCCAGCCATGCTGGTCGCTTACCATGGCACTGCGGGAAATGCTCTGATAACAGTGAATTGTTCCTTCCTATTGACATGGTTCTCCTATCGGAGATATTGGGAGGTGATTCAACACAGATCCGACATCTGTACCCCTCGAGGCAGGCCGCCCACCGACATGTATCACAAACTGGGGAAAAGTGGCAGTAAATATCGATGCTTCAGGATTATTTTCACGAGATGGTTCCAGGAATGGGGTATCGGACAACAAACCGAACCCATAGGCAGGAAGGCTATTAGAAAAGGGATAATCCTGCTGTGATTTGGAGAGCCTGTCGACAAGGAAGGAATATGGTAGGGAGTGGCGGATTCCATCTTGAACAGAGCTGACCATGTACTTTAGGCGTTGATCAACAATTGAGAGGGGCTCTGCAGTAGGCCTAGGTGCAGGATGGGGGGGGACCATATCTTCTCCCTGCATGACAAAATACCAAAACAAATGGTTTGGAATTAGTTGAGGAACCTTCAAAAGAAAAATCCATGTAGAGACCTCGAGGAATGGTTCACAATGATAGTATCCCGCGAACCAGCCTTATGCAGAATGCCTTCGCGATAAACTGGCCCGCGGAGCATTGGCCAGAAAACCACGAACCAGGTTGCTCTAGGGAATTTCAATCCCAGATTTAAATGGTTAAGTTCGGAGGACTTAAGTTCGGAAGTTTTTAGTCTGTGGAGCATCGAAACCGCAGAGCACCAAAACCGTGAAGTGAGTTCCTACGCAGCACATCGTGACATACTTTTTAATTAATTAAAAATGTTAGTTCATGGCTGGGACGTCACTCCGCAGATGAAGAATGGCGTGAATGAGAAATGGTTTGCGGAAGTCACAGCCAGTTTGCGGACGAGGTGTTTCACAAAGGAACAAGTGCGCGGAGGATGAAAAGCATGAGGGCTCTAGTTTCACTAAGAATCCGGTAGAAGACAGATGAAGGGCCCTCCGTATTTATAGGCGTGGTCCCCCATTGGGTCCACCTCTCTACCGCAAACCATCCAAGTTTCAGGACCACTCTGCATCGGAACGGCCTCCTCTTCGTTCTGATCGGACCCTATTCCAATGGGTGGAATTTGTAGGGTCCTGAAAAATCCGCAAAGGAGATGTTACCCACCTCCCCAAAGAAATTGGGGAAAATATTTCAAAGGCAAGAACGAATTGGACCCGTCCGCAGACCGGTCCGAAGATGATGTTGCGCGACCGGTTCCGTGGAGTACTCCCTTCGCAGACCATTGTCATTCGCGAAAGGGAGGTAGAGATCCCCCGTGGGCGCAAGGCAGGACGGGAGCCAGTCCAGTCCACTTTCACGAACCGTCCCCAGCCACAAACCGCGTCGACCAATCCGGTCTGTACCGTCGTCGTTCGCGGAATGGAGGTAGAAGTCCTCCGCGGGCGTGAAGCAGGGCAGGAGCCAGTACCATTCACCATTCACGGACCACCCTAGCCGCGGACCATTTCAGTTGATCTGAACCACCTCTTTCGTTCGAGAAATAGAGGCGGAACCCTTCGCGACCGCGAAGCACTCCCCGAGTTCGGTTTGTGGAGGAGATGTGCTCGGTGCCCACCACAAGACATGGATTGACCAAGTCAACTGAAAAATGGTTTTTCATTCATGGGCCTCCGCAAAAGGTGTCGTGTGGCCACAAATGCATCTCTTTCCCCACTCTATAGAAGGCGACTGAGGGGGAAGGGAAAGAGAATTCGGAGATCGGATTCAGAGGATTGGAGATTTGGAAGGAGATCGGTCGAAGGAAGGCTTAAGATTCCGCAAACAGAAAAATTACCATTCGCAAACCACAACAGGTATACAAATTGATAAGGAATTGGAAAACACATAATAACATGGTGAAACGCAAACCTAAAATAACAAAAACAAGGAAAAACGTGAACCATACCCCCTCCACGGATGAATTCCCCATGGACCAGGGAGTTTATGCCTCTTTTCTCATCTGTCGCACCACGTAACACTCTCTTATGTGGGCGAAGCCCCGACTGATGAGCCTTCGATCGACATCTCCCTTGGATGCCACTGCCCGCCCGGAACCCTCCGCGATCCACCCTGGTTTGCGGAGTGAACCTGAAGCCACGAACCACCCTGGTTCGCGGGATGCCCGCTACTCCGCGAACCAACCTAGTTCGCGGGATGCCAATCAGTCCACATACCACTTTGGTTCGTGGACAACTCCTCCAGCTGCGTGGTACTTCCCCGCGCGAAGGTCTCCACCACCCGTACCCCTCGGTGGCTTGCCAAATCCTTCAGCGTTCCCATTCCCCGAGCTAGATAAAATCCTATCGATCCAGCCTAGTCCTCCACGACTCCCTCATTGGCCTACTCATCAGCCCCGAGCCGAGGCCTCCACCAGAGCCACCAGACCCATGTGGTGTAACCTTCAGGTGCATCAGCACGCCACTTTGAGTTCACATACCCACAGTAAGTAGAGGTGAAGGGGTTGCCCTGAACCTTGAGCAGATTCCCGAAGCATTCCTGGGTTCACATTCCCACGGTAATGTGGAGTATGAGCTCGGGAGTCCCCTTTCTGCCCCTCCACTTGTTAAGGGCTCCTCAGGGGTATTAAAATACCCATTAGAAGGAATCCCTCATGCACTACAAGAGAGAATATTGGCACAGGAGCACCCCCTTTCCATCTCCCGCTGCGCCTTGTCACACCCGGGCATCCATCTCGGAGTAAGCCCCGACCTTATGGGCCGCTCCACGTGTAATCCCCACTCCATTCCTCACGAATTCACCTTTTGCGACGTGATAATCTGGTCCTTACTGCCTCTTGTTTCTCACACCGAGCATGACTCACGTGGGCTTAGAGTATGCATCGACTATGACATCCTCTTATGGGCCTCCTCAGAGTGTAAGCCCCAATCCATCACTATGGTCCTCCTCAGAGTGTAAGCCCCAATCCATCACTTTGGGCCTCCTCAGAGTGTAAGCCCCAATCCATCACTCCGGGTATCCTCATAGTGTAATCCCCAATCCATCACTCTGGGCCTCCTTAGAGTGTAAGCCCCAATTAAGTGAACTACGAGGACTTTGATCCCTGTCTCCTAGGCAGGGTACGTAGGAAGACTCTATGAGGTTCAAGGACACTACCCAATCCATCACTCTGGGCTTCTCAGAGTGTAAGCCCCAATTAAGTAAACTACGAGGACTTTTATCCCTATCTCCTAGGCAGGGTACGTAGGAATCCTCCATGAGGTTCAAGCACACCACCCATCAGACCACTCGGTCATTTCTTCACATCGAGTCCCACCCTCGTCCAGCATGATGTTAAACTGTATAACTGAACTACATGGACTTTGATTCCTGTCTCCTAGGCAGGGTATATAGGAAGCCTCCCTGAGGTTCAAGCCCAGCAGCCGGCTGATCTGACTATCTTCACATCAGTTCCCCGCACCATTCTTAGTGCCACTTCAATGAGTCCCGACTCCTCAGGGTCATTAATCCAACGAGGGATGGTAAACCTCAGGCATAAATGATTCCGAACCCCTGCATCCAGTTGACCATTTCCCACCAGGTTTCAATCCGTAGATACTATGTTTGGGTATAAACCAAAGATTCGTGAACATATGAATACGTCTTAAATCTATAAGAGAGTCCCAGAACAGGAAATAACTCCCCCCAAAAGGGTGCGATGAGCCTGACTTCCCATCCTCTCGACCAATGTGAGTTCTTAAGCATCGCTGGCCAGACTGCCTAGCGGACGCCTGCCTTTGGAAAGCAGTTCCACATATCATTGGATATGGAACCATTGGGCATTTCGAAATGAAGACCGGTGTACCCGACTTTGATAATTGAGCAGGGCTCAGCCACCCGTGAGATCGACAGTCGGGCACATTGGTCCTCCATCTCCTTGAAGGGGAAACGAGATCAAAACAATATCCTAAAGAAGAAATTAATAGTAAAATGTCTATATATGTTAGACATTGATTATGGATCAAGAAGTAGTAGGCTTATAATTTAGTGGTTACAAAAATAAATTTAAAGTCTAGTTATCTATTCATTATACAACCACCTTCTAGTTAAACCATTGAAAGATACTCCACCGTAACTTCACACATCGAAGTAAGAGACCCAGTTTGAACCCCATGTATGATTCCTAGAACTTGGAATACAAGTGAACACAATTCAACAAACTACAATGTAAAACCACCAGATGAAAAATATGAAATACTATCAGAAGAAACAATCAAAAGAAAACATGAAAGGGGAAAAACAAAAAGGGATTACATGGTATATGATTCCACCCTAATCCAAAGAGAATGATACTTTACTTTTATTTAAACAATTAGGAGAATGATTACAGAGATAAAGTCACTATTTGATCAATGTAACTCACATGTAGATCAAAATTGACCCACCCTAATTATATAGGATTTTCATTTCAATTCTTCTAATCTCCACCGCCATCCTATCTCTATGTGTTGAAGTCCACCTCCTCTGAGATGCATGGATACACCCTTAGTATGGTCAAAGAACTTCACTTCCTTAATGTTTCTATCTAATAGACTGCTCACCATTTGATTAATTCACTAGTTTTACCTCCAAATTCATATTTGATGATTGAACTTTTGATGGAATAACTCTCACTACACTATAATTTTTCTTCCAATGAACTGGAACCCAGCCACTATCACTCTATTTTCATGCATTCATTAGAAATAAGGTCATCAAATTTTATCCTTATGATGTTCTTACATTTCATCCTAAACTCCATGGAATAGAGGCCTTATATATATAGGTATAATAAACTTTTAAACTAGGTTTATAGGGAACCCTTTCATGACCCATAGGCCTAGTGGCATAATACCTAGTACATGGCTTGAAGGCCTAGAGGCAGAAGGCCCAATACATGACTCGAAGGGCCAACCAAACTACACTAGAACTACCCATCCTCAGTATCTGCATCATTTAAGGCCTATCTCCCTACCTCACATGGATGATTGGATAGAATTACCCCATTTATTTCTACACAATGATTTATAGCAATGGAGGTTTCCATGCCCTCTCATTCTTCTAATATGGTTAACTATACTTTAGTAGATGCTTCTTGCTATGAATTCTCTTCTAGGTCCTACTATTATGTGGTTTTCCTACATGGTCCTTGTGGCCTAAAATACTATGTCTTGAAGGCCTGAGGTGGCCTGAAGGCCCTGTGTCCTAAAGGCCTGAGGTAGCCCAAAGGGCCAAATCAGTGGCCCGTGGGCCCAAATCAGGTGAATATTTATATTTCTATAGTAATTTTTATAGTAACCACTACAGTAACTACTAAAGTATTTCTATAGTATTTATAAAATCAAAACCTACCTGAATTTGATCTTGGGTATTTCAGATGCCAAGAGAGATCCTTTACCACTCTAGTACAAGATTATTTTCATTTCATCCATCTGATTAAATAAATCTCACTTCTCAATAATATTCCACTTGAGATTAATTTATGTTTTGAAACTAAGTATTATATTATATCCCATATAAACTTCCTTCATTAAATTTTGAAACTATATTCATGGTTTCCCACCATTTATTCTTTATGATAAACCCATACTTACTAAGTTTAAACACCACCTAAACACTTCACGATTCACAACCTTTGTCAACATGTTGAATAGATTATGGGCTCCTTTGATCTTCTATAGGTCTAACACCCCTTCCTCCAATAACATATGGATGAAGTTGTACTTCAGATGAATGTGATTTATCCAAGAATGAAAAATAAGATTTCTAGACAAGTGATTTATGCTTAGTGAGTCAAAAAACAATATCCCAACTTTCAGTAATTTTTTGAGATCCCACAAATCCCCTTTATCCATACCAGATCCTTCCCTACTTCCATCAAGGTGAAATAATATACTTCCATTGTCAAAATTGTGACCACCGGTTGAAGTTTAAATATAAAAATTACTACCATTCCACAAAAATAAACACATTTATGATGGTTCTCTTCTATGAATCTGAATCTCAACCAAAGTCAAAGTACAAACAATCTTATAGAGTCTCATCTATTCTAATGAAAAGTGCCAAGTCTTTGGAAACTTTTAAGTACTAGATAATATATCTTATAGCTTCACAGTTCCCCCTATCCAAGTTTAACATAAACCTGCTGATAGCTTCCACTACATGTGAAATATACAAAAAAGTACAAACCATGGTATACATAAAACTTCTGATAGCCGATACATATGGAAACTTTACCATGTATTTTACCTTAGCTTCCATTTTAGGAGACTTAACCTTACTTAGATTGAAATGACCAACTAAAGTTGTGGTCACATGTTTTGCTTTTATCATACTAAATCATTCCACCACCTTATGAATGTAGTTAGCCCAAGTTAGGTACAATGTACCAAAACTTCAGTGTCATAAAATCCTCATACCCAAAATTATATTTTATAGATTGAGATCCTTAATTTAAAAGATTTTGGACAACTCAACATTTAGATTGATGATCCTTTCTTTCACTAGACCCACTATCAGTATGTAATCCACCTAAAGTAGAAGGATGATGAAACTCCCATCATCAAACACCTTTATATAATAATAATGATTAAAATTTATCTGAATGATTTTTCATTCCATAAAAAAATTATTAAAACTCTAATTACAACACTTTTCTTTGTACTTAAAACCATAAAGGCTACATTTATGTTTACACATAAGTTTCTAGTTCTGTTGATCTTAAAAACCAGATGACTGATCCATATAAATCTCTTCAACTAAATATCCATAAAGTAATTATATCTTTATATCCACATGATATAGATAGTTATATGATTTACTATAATAGAAAATATTTTAGATAAATCTATCCCTTTCTTTTATTTAAATCCCTTCACAACTAGCCTGACATTGTACTTCCTCCCACCATATTCTTCCTCCTTTAGTTGATAAACCAATTTTTTCTGAAGAATATTCTACCCAATAGTTCTCTCCAAAAACTCCTTTGATTTGGATACATATAAGGACTAAAGTGTACCCCTTATGTATAAATCAAACTATTAAAAATCATTTAAATTCTTTACCTCTTATGTAAATTTAGGATCTTAATCATCCATCATAAGTAGATAATGAAAAGAACTCCCTTACCTTTACACCTGGAACATTTACTTAGTAGATCTACCAAATTTTCCTTGTAGATAATCTCCTTATGATATTGTAACTTTTAGATTGTGGAATTTTAGTTCCTAAGATTCTACATCCCTTCCTGTAACTCCACTAGATTGTCTGGTGTTTCCTCAACTATTATGCTTTTTTGGATTCACAAAAATTTCAGAAACATCTGGTGTCTTGTCTAGCTGAACCTCATATTTTGATATAACTTTTATTTTTTCATAATTTCCTACTAGGTTTTTATTCTCACATAGGATCCACTCATTGAAGATCCCACTTCGACTTATGATGAAATTTTAAGAGTTAACATCCTAGAGTCAAAAATTGAAATTACTTATTTTCATAGACAAAAAAGTAACATGAGTGAGAATTAGACTCCATCTTTTCTTATTCCTTAGAATCAGCATGGTCATAAATGAGTTCAGTAAATAATTTTAGGTGGTTCAAAAAAACTTTTTTTAGGACTAATAGTTCTCCATAAGTTACCATATAATGGGTGATGATGAACATTAATTGACTAAGTATACATCACAATTCATTGTATCAACACAAAACACCTTGGAAAACCCTATGAAAATCCTGATACTACTACAATTTTCCACTAAATCACTATTTATCCTCTATAAAACTATATTTTTCACCAAATTCCCTAGAAAAACATTCTCAAATAAAATACCCTTCCTCTAGTAAAACCTATGAAACACCTTGATTATTTACTCACCACCACTTCCTGATTGTGATAAATTAAACTTACTTTTGGTATCCCTCTCCACAATTTCCCTATTTCATATTAAAGTCTTGAATACCTCAGAATTTTTCTTGATAAGGTACACCCACACTTTTTGTAATGTCCCACGATTATGGCACCCTCTCACGTGGCCGAATCAGGTTGGTTACGAGACCTCACACATGCCTCTTCATATTCTAGAGGCTTCTGACTAGTAGTTTGGGTGTGATATATATAGTGGAGATAATATACCCCCTAGTTATAGAGTTACAACATAATGGAATAATCATATACAATAAATATCATATTTCAGAAACAAAGGAAATAATACCATACTATGGAAAACCAAATAATAGAATCCAAATAAATAATATTATAAATATTAAAGGAATACTTTAATATCATGATGTAATATAACTAAATTTCATGATAGAAGTAATAAAAATAAAATACTATAAGACTCAAAATACCCTAGTCCTGAACCCCATATTGATCCCATCTCCAAACTCTAACCCATCCGACATCCAAGTAATCTCCTCAGGTACCAAACAACATCCAAAATAGGGTGTGAGTATAAATCAGTAGGTTAACACCATCATGAATAAACATAACCAATTTGATAATAAGAGAATTCAATAATTCAATAAATAGGTGTATTAATTAATTAATCAATTAAATTAATACCATATCAATATTCTTCGGAACCATGATGAGATATCTATGAGTATGTATCACAACCATGCCAACAATAACCATATAACCATGGTAAAACATAAAATACCTCAAAAACATGCCATAATTACTCTAAGAATGTGTCCCAACCATGCCAATCATAACCATATAACTACGGTAAAACATAACCTTCCTCGACACCATGCCAGAATGTCTCTGAGCATATCTCACAACCACGAAAACATAATAATAACCATATTACCATGGTATAAATCACAAAAATCTAGGTCAAACCTAATATATAATCATCTTAGTAATCAATTAGGGTTGTGACTCACATATAACTATTACAAAATTTATCAGGGCCAAGCTTAGTATATACGCATTTCAGTATATGACACTAGGAATAGCCCGATATATAATAATTTAAGTATGTATTAGAACATAGCTTAGTATATAACCATTTTAGAATATCTTAGGGAATATCCTGATATATAATTATTATTTATCACCTCTCAAGACATAGCTCAGTATATAATAATTTTAGTATATAAATCAAAACACATGTCAAAGCAACAAGGATATCACAATATCATATCGTAAGGATCAATGGTTAATTATGAAAATTACCATTTATATTTCAATTAAATATTTCATTTATCCATTGGTCATAAACAAAAAAATCCAATCATGTCAATAATTAGGCCAAGACATGTTTAATTAATATAAAAAACACTCAAATCTCATGTAATTCTAAACACACTTTAATCTACTAAAAATTTCACTTATAATCAAAGGTTCGCTCAACTGAAAGGTACCCATAATCCAGGTAAAAAACTAATTGGATTAAAAGGGTCTCCAAAGAAAAATACAATTCATTATTTAATTAATTCATGCACAT
The DNA here is from genome assembly GCA_963277665.1 of Viscum album. Taxonomy (NCBI): domain Eukaryota; kingdom Viridiplantae; phylum Streptophyta; class Magnoliopsida; order Santalales; family Viscaceae; genus Viscum; species Viscum album. The sequence continues at coordinate 1,516,408,700 of OY728136.1, read as the reverse complement.
GTTACGTTGGTGAAATTGTAATATTTTACATAATTTCAATTAAACAGACCATAAAGTTATGGTTTAGACCTCCTACCTTTAACTGATGATAGAAAAAAACTTCTAGTAGGATTATCTAATGATAACAAAGGTGAATATGATCGAAAGAAGGATCCTAGATCATAATCGATCAAGATCAAAACCCAAAACAAGCCATGGTCAAAGGATTACACTGCAACAACTAGAGAACAAAGAGAGAGAAGGAAAAAATGAAGCAAAACCACTCACTAGGGATCAGATGCATGATCTGAATGTCTAGAATAAAGGGAGGTGATCTAAAATTTCCTAGAACCTTCCTTAAGGTCTAGAATAGGAATATGAACATGAGGTGAAAAGATAATTGGTTTCATGACACTATTTAAAACCAAAGATAGTGAAATTACACGGTGTGTAAATCCTTTACACATCATGTATTTCTTTTTTAGATGGATACACCAAAGAACCCATCATCTCAAATGAATATTTAATGAGACTAAAAATTACAAGATGTGTATTTCTTACATTATGTGTAACCAGTTCACACACTATATTTGTTTTATGAAATGTGTCTGGAAGAGTTTAAACATCGTGTAATACCTTTACATGGTGCGTAATTCTTATGCAAATAACTTTCATCCCTCTTTTCCCTGTATAAGGATCCAAACACCTCCAAGTCCATCCAATCATGGAAAAACCCTCATAAACACATTTATATATATAATCCATTAATTAAACTAACATATATCCATGAACTTTAGGTAATTTTCCCCAACAAAGGTTCTCCATATTTTAAAAAGACTAAACCACCAAAGCTCAAAAAAAAAAACTCAAAGAGGGGCATACTTGAAAAAAGAAATGATCTTACAACCTCCCCATAATATACCAACTCATCCTAAAGCTACTACAAGAATTACTGTGGGGTGTTAGAAAAAAATTCTGGCCACTATGCTCACACAATAGACTCCCTCTACCAGGTCTCCTCCTGAACACGCCCATGATTCCATTGCACTCAAACCAAAGGTATAGTCCTACCTTAGAGATACTTATCACTATGGTCCATAATCCATATCAGATGCTCCTCAAAGGATGAATCAACACTAATCTCAATGTATTCTACATCTATCACATGATAAGGGTCTCAATAATATCGTTGAAGTTACGAAACATGAAACACATCATGTATGGAACTGTAGTTTTATGGAAGGAAAAATTGGTATGCCACTAAAACGACCCTATCCAGTATCTCAAATGGACCAACAAACCTGGGTACTAGATTTATTTGTTTCCTGATATATAATTTCTATAATTTAGGAGACAACAAATGAAAAATATGAATACCAACCTCAAACTCTAGAGGACATCACTGATAGTTAGCATAGGATTTCTACTTGCTTTTCATGGTCACTAACCTCCTTATAATAAACTAAACCTGCTTAGATGTCTCTTGAACAATACTAGGACCAATAAGTGCTAAATCACTTAATTCCAGTATACATAGAGGCGAATGACCTGGACTACCATAAAAATACTCAAAAGGTTCCATTTTGATCGATGTCTGGAAGCTGTTATTATATGAAAACTTCACAAGTGCCATATGATACTCCCATGAAAAACCAAAATCCAAAACACAAGATTGAAACATTTCATACCAAACCCAAATAGTCCTCTCATATTGAACATCATTATAAGGATGATATGATATCCTCAAGAAGAACCTGTGATCCCAAAGCCTTATGAAGACCCTTCTATAATCATGATGTGAAATGAGGACCTCTATCTGAAATGATACTCCTCATAACACCATGCAACCGAAATACCTCATGCACATAAATACTACCCATATAATTAACTATGAAGGTCTCCCTAATAATAAAAAAAGTGGTATAAATTCTTTAATCAATCCATAATTGCCCATACAACATCATTATTATAGGTTTTCCTGAGTAATCCTGTCACAAAATCCATAGTGACATTATCCAATTTCCACTCAGGAATAGGCTGCAAAATCCCATCAGGTCTATTATGTTTGGATTTCACCTACCGATAAGTGAAACATATATCCATAAATCCTACTACTTCCTTCTTCATTCTTGAACACCAATACTATCTATAGAGATCATGATCCGTCTTTTTCAAACCACTGTGTACCGTCGATATAGAAACATGAAAATCTCTCATCAGATCCTCTTGAAAACCTGTAGGAACCCATACTCAGCCATGGAAAAGAAAATAATTTTCACTACCAAGTGATCATACTGATGGTGTCTCCCCACCATATAAGTTGTCTCTCAAAAATAATCCCTCTAGATTAGATAACTACTTGGTCATGATCTGGTCCAAAATAATGGGTATAAAAAATGTCTAAGTCAGAGCCACTCATCTCTAGGACTCTTAAACAACTAGATTCTAGTCATTAAAGAGTTCCATCATCCACCACTCATAATAAGAAAACTTTATTTACTCTATCTATGTATTTCATCTCAAAGAATCAAAAACAACGTTTCCCTTGTAAGATGTTTAATCGAACTCAAATTCAAAAGACTGGTGATACTCAACCCACCTCCTCTTTCGAAAGTTCAGGTCCCACTGATAAAAGATGCACCTGAGTCACTTTTGGTCCATGTATACCACAATAATCTCATCCATGAGATAATGTATTAATCATATCAGAGCATGTACCACTGCTATTAACTCCAAATCATGAGTAGGGTAATTCTTATCATGCGGTGTCAACTATCTAGAGTCATAAGTAACCACTTGAACCTCCTACATTAGAAATACTCTAATTATAACTTTGGATGCGTCATAGTACATGTTATATACTTTAACTAACATAGGTAAAGTGAGGAGAGGTTCTGATGTCAGCGTTCCCTTCATCTACTGAAAATCTATATCATAAGCATCAGACCAAACAAACTTCACCCCTTTCTTGGCCATCCCTAACATCAGTGCTTCCATATGGGAGAAGTCATTGGTAAAGCACTAATAATAACCTAATAAACCTATAAATATCTGAATCTCAAAGATATTCTTGGGATTCTCCAAAGATAAATGGAAGAAACTTTCTCTTGGTCCACTGGCACTCCATCCTCTGAGATGACATAGAACAAGAAGTGCACTACATCATACTAGAAACTAAATTTAGCTATCTTGGCGTAAAGATGATTCTCTATAAATATAATCAAGATGATTTCAAGATGTTGGGAATGATCATATGCTGATTGGGAGTACACTATGTTTTCATCAACAAAAACCACCACAAACTGATCCAGAAAAGGATGAAAGATCCTATTAATCAAATCCAGGAATACAACTGGTGTGTTAGTCAACCCAAAAGGCATCAATATGAATTAATACAATCCATACCTGATCCTAAAAGCAGTTAGAGGTATTTTATATGGTATCACACTCAACTAATGGTATCTTGACCTAAATATGATCTTAGATAGGATATTACCACCTATCATCTGGTTGAAAAGATCATCGATGTGCGGAAGAAGATATCAGTTTGTGACTTCCATTTGGTTGAATCTTTGATAATCCAAACATAAGTACAAATTACCATTAGCCTTAATTGTGATGAGAATTGGATAACCCCAAGGATATGTACTATTCCTTATAAAACCATTAACTTCCATATCTTCTAACTAAAATTTCAACTCCTGAAGCTCTGCTAGTTCCATTCTATAAGCCAGGATAGAAACTGGGTATACTCCCAACACCAAATCAATTGTAAAGTTGATATATCACTTATAAATCAATCCATAGAACTCATTATAAAATACATAATAAAAATTTTCAACCACTAGAGAAAAATAATCCCACAACATCCCACCATAATTTAGAGTAAGATCAACTATCTGAGATGTGAGACAGTCCAATCTACACTGAATTGGTTCTGCACGACCAACCTAAAGATCCCGCTCACCCTGTTGAGAATAGATACCTACTTCTAAAGATAGAAAGTTAAATTTACTCTGGTAATATTCGATATGAGACTATTATAGAACTAGCCATTCTATATCAAGAATCAAATAAAAACATGCCATTTCAATCATAAATGGTTCCCACAAGAAACGGTAACCACCAATCTCTATAGAACATGCCTTGAAATGTTTGATATTCTCCGACTGAATTCAAAATGGTGTATTGATGGTTAAAACACCATTTAATCTTTACACATATAATCTCAAAACATTTACAAAATGATAGGACAAAAAGGAATGCGATGCTACTATTAAAAACACAAGAAAGGGTAGGCACATGAGCCTCATCCCAGTTAATGATGTATCCTTAAGTGTATCCATGAGACCTAGGTTCAAAACCAGGTAGAGGCATATTTTCGGGTACTATAATAGGACTGTAGCAGGTGTTGTAGTAGTATTGTAGAAGAACTGTACACTGTGTGGGTACTGTAGAAGAACTGTACACTATGTAGGTACTGTAGCAGAACTATACACTATGCGGGTACTGCAGCAGGCAATATAGAAGTTACTGTAGCAGGTACTGTTCGGGACTGTAGCATCTGGAACTATTCACCTTGGGCCACCAATTTGGGCTTGGAGTCCTTAAGGATTTAGGGCCACCTAGGACTTCGGGTCAGTAGGGATTTTAGGCCACCTTTAAGGCCTTTAGGCCACCTTAAGGCCTTCAGGCCACATGAAGTTGTCCCAGACAGACTCTACAAAAAAGGAACAACCCCAGAAGAGGATTCAGAGAAGGTGCACTCACCAGAGTAGAGCCAAATGATTTTTTCAGAATGAGAGGGTATGGATATGACATTGGGACCAGCCTATTCTTGCATGGCAAGCCTAGATAGATGGACATGCAAAGGTGGAGAGCTACTATCACAATATAGATGCTGGGGAGGGGTAATTACTTGTAGATAGTCTGGTTGAATTCCCTAAGACCTTCGGGTCATATAATCTCCTAAGCCTACGGGCCATGTAATCTCTAAGCCTATCGGCCTTGTTAGGGTTCCTCCTCATCCCTTGAAAGGGGGATTATCAAAAATCAATAAAAATAAAGGACTTTGGGCCATTCAGGACAATAAAGGGTAGATGATACAAGAATCGTACCTCTTATAGTATAAGGTCCTGCATCCATAATAGATGGAATAGTCTACATAACATAAAGGTGACCATCCCATCTACTCTAGGATCCAAACCGTCTCCTTGATCTATTCCCTCTGCCTAGTGATTCCATTCCTACAATGGGGTACCTCATACCCTGCCTTGACTATAACGTACCATGCAACTCCAGCAACCTATCTACCAAGGAGTAGCTATGTCCTTCCCAAACTTCAGTACCTATCCTGATCCCCTTCCATTGCTATGATATTTCATTCCCCTTCAAAACCTCTACAGGTGGAACATCCTTCCACTAGCATGACACTCCAAAGTAGGGTACGGACACCGAGGATAATTGTGACCCATCTTGACACACCAATAGCACTATAATGGAACCTGATACCGAGATGGATTCTCACTACCCTGATTTCTGTTACAACTATTTCCTTAGAGAAAACTTTCATAGATACACTTATTTCCATTAAAATAAGAGTTACCAATTTACTTTGTTGAAATAGCATGTCCACTTCTTAGGGACTCTCTTAGATTCCCTTACATAATGAGTGATTGATTAATCATGTCCAAAAAAATACTCAGATAGAAAATATTCACCTGCAACCTAATCTCATAGATAATACCTTCCTGAAAAAATCTCACCCTGGAGATCTCATCATCTTCTAAAGATGGTGTAAATCAATACAGGTCTGTGAAACGTTCAACATATTCCAACACTAACATACCCCCTTATTTCAAGTGTATGAACTCACAATCCTTATCATCAATCAACTTATTAAGATAAAAATAGATCAGGAACTTCATCTTTAAGTCCTTCCAATATAACTCCTCTTTCTGCCCAGTCTTCTACAGAATATCCCACCAGTGCTTAGCAGGTCCATGAAGTATATATGTAGAAAGATTCACCCTCCTATCTGCAGGTGTCTCAAGATTATTAAATATTTTCTGGAATAACTCGATCCGAAACTTGGGTGCCTAGGGGCCTTCCTCCCTAGTCAAAATAGGTGGATAATGTAGCTGGAACTCTATAATCATCTCAAACATCAAAGGCACGATGCAAACAATATCTCTTTCCATGGATCTCATGAACATCCATATGATCTTAAAGATCTATAGGAAGCTCCAACTTAGATGCGTTAGGAGCATGATGATTTCCAATCTCATAAAACACAACATTAAGATAGCAAGGAGACATTTTATCTACAAGATAAACACACTCCTTAGAACACTATCTATAACAACAAGGTCAACCTCAATAGGTGGAAGAAAAAGAGAACCACCACACTTGGTATCTCCCAACATGGATTAATAGTGTTTTATCTTGACATATCAATTTACTTATTTCATTTATTATATATAACAAGTGTATCATATCATAGTTCAAATAGGAAATTATATATCACACGTAATAAATATTTTCCTATCATGAACAATGCATGTCAATATATATCCCTATGTACTTATCATGATGAATGAATACTTATATCATGCCATAATTATCCATGAGTATAAATATAAAGAGATAATAATATCATAAAACAATAACCTCACACAACATGTGAATCACCCAAGGTAAAATAACAACAACCATAACAAGAAAAAAATATAAAAAACCATCCCATTCCTAGGAACTCAGATTTTTCCCTATAAAAGTGTTAGATACTCCCATGCATAAGATTATTACTACGTCCCAATGCATCCTAGTATCCTTTATACCTTTTCTAAATAGTAAATAAACAAAAAATAAACATGGTTTGCTCTGATACCACTTTGTAACATCCCCCGATTTCAAAACTCTCTCACATGGACAAATCAGGTTGGGTATAGGACCTCAAGCATGCCTCCCCATATGTCAGAGTCTACCAACTAATAGCAGGGGTGTTATATATATAGTGGAGAGACTATAACCACTAGTTACAGATTTAAAACATAATATATTAATCATATACAATAAATATAATAGTTTTAAAATAATGGAAACAATACCGTACTATGGGAACCCAAATAATATAAGCCAATTGAATAATCTAATAAATAATAAAGGAATAATGTAATGACATTCTAGAATGTAAATAAATTTTATTTTATAAGTAATGAAATTAAATACTATCAGACTCAAAATACCCTGGTCCCAAACCCTATTTCATTCCCATATCCAAAATTTATCCCATCTAGCAAGAAACAATCAACAACAAGGTCCCTTTCCCTTGTCCAATCATGCATCCATGTAATCTACTCAGGTACTAAATGGTGTCCCGAATAGGGAATGAGTATAAATCCGTAGGTTGACACTACCATGTCTAAACATAACCAGTCTGATAATAATTTCATATAATAATACAATAAACACGTGTATTAATTAATTAAGCAATTAAATTGATACCACATCAACCTACTTTGACACCATTACAGGATATCTCAGAGCATGTCTCAGAACCGTGCCAACTATAACCATATAACCATGGTAAAACACAACCTTCCTTGGATACACACTGTAATGTCTCTGATTATGTATCACAACCATGCCAACCATAACTATATAACCATGGTAAAACATAACCTACCTCAATGCCATGATATAATGTCTCTGATCATGTCCCACTACCATACCAATATAAACATAACCATATAACCATGATATAAATCACACAAATATGGGTCAAAATTACTATATAAGCATATCAGTAATCAATTAGGGCTAATCCTATTATATAATCATTACATCATTTATTAGGGCCAATCCTAGTATATAAGAATTTCAGCATGTGTCACTAGGCATAGTCTATAGGTTTTGGGAACAACAGAAGTGCATGGATTGGGTATAACCAACTTTGATTTTACCATTAACAAAGATCAATACGAGATCCATCATGATGATAAAATGCCAGATATTCAGAATAGAATGAATAATTAAAATGAAAGAGGGAATTCCCAGAACCATGGAGAGGATCATCATATGTTGGTTATAATTAATTTAATTAAAAAGGACAATAATTACCTTAATGGAATTCTCTCTCTCTTAATGTTTCAGTCACGATCCAATGTAATCCATCGTTTCATATCAAAATCCAAGTGTAGGCTTCCTATAGTAGTGATCCACATGTGCTCCACGTATCTCTGGACATCACTAAAGGTATCTCCAGGTGATATCATGTAAGAGCCTTCGCTTGTGATGTCTGCCTTCAATTGCCTTGAGAGCTTCTTCCAAAGAGATCTCCTTGATCCAGTGGAGAAGGATCTCTCTCATAACTTGAGAGATTTCTTGGAGGAAAGGAATTATCTCTTGTATTGAGAGCTTTCTCCAGATCCGTTATGCACAACCACAGAGAATGACTAAGCTTAATGAGAATAATATAATTGGGATTTATAATACTTATAATTATAAAATAAAATAATTCCCTATTGGTATTTATTTATTTCATTTAATTATTAGTAATACCCCATGTCTAATAATAGTGCTTGACTATTATTATTACTTTACATGTGCCCAGTGAATTACAGCTAATACTATTTAATTAAATAAATAATATTATTTATCATAAATTCCTATAAATACTGCACAACATGAATATTAATATACATAAAATGTACTTTTTTTCCATTTTTCTTTATTTCCTCCACCACATTTGTTAGACCATGAATAATGACTATTTATTTCTTAAATAAATATCACTACATTAGTCACTAATAAATGTATATTATTTCACCCACAATATATTCTATTAAATAATTAGTGTTGAAATAAATGTGACCATGAATCCTTGAATAATTATTAAACCACAATTGGGAATAATATTTATTCAACTTGTTAAATTATTATTTAACTGAGATACTTGGATACACTTAGTGTGTGACCCTATAGGCCTCTTTCTCTATGGAATTAGGCGAAGCCTACCTAAAGTACAAGGTTAGAATCTAGGGAAATTTCATGTCACCCATCGAGAAATAAGTTAATGCCATAATGTGTCACCTCATATGAATGCTTACCATGTAATGTAATCCCTTTATCTCGATATCTCCAATCAAGAGGGTTGCATGCTAGTTCCATCAATCCATGTGCTCGATTATTATTTCTTTGACTTACTGGAATTGAACTTTACCATTCCTAAACATGGACATGAATTTATTTAGGCTATATCAATTCCATTGAATGGTCTGAGATATCAACTTACATTATGGAATAGAAGGGACAAATACTCTATCTCATTATCTATTAATGCAGTATTACTCGTGACACACCTAGCACATCCTACCTTGCTGCGAAAAATGTGTCATCATAGTTTTCATCAATACATATAAGTATGAAAATTTTAATACCCATTAATAATAATCTTAAACTCTAAGGACAAATACACACATCTGCAGATAGAAACATCCAATGACACCATGAATGTAGATTTCCTACTTGTGGGTCTTATTCTCATAATATCCTCCGAGATATTACCAAGGGTGCACACCATGAGAAGGTGCCTCAAATTTTTATGAGTCCTCAATCCTAATGAACTATATTTTTTGTGTCCCTCAAATAACATCATCCAGACATAAAACATATATTAAAGAATAGTGTTATGGCACTTCCAGGTTCTTATCAAACAGGGGTCTACTATGATCCTTTAGTGAAACGACTATCGTTATGAAAAAATCACACGCATTGTCATGCAGAATAGCAATCAAGATGTGATAAGGTATTTATTAATATTCAAATCCATGAATACTAGTTTATCATAAAGTACAAAGTTGTTGGTTCTAGGCTACCAACTCCAACAGACTCCCACTTGGACTAGAGCCAACTGCCAACAACCTTTAACCCTCTAGATCTCACATGATATTAATGCTTCTACTGAGATTGGCCTTTAGTCATGGGGTTCACCATGTTCTCTTCAATGGATACTCTAATGACTACAACTTCACCCCTTTGATAAAAATCCCTCAAGAGGTGATACTTTCGGAGAATGTTCTTTGTCTGTTGATGTGACCTTGGTTCTTTTTCAAGAGCCACCATTGCAGTATTATCACAATACAATGTGATAGGTTATCTACTTCTAGGAACCAGAAACCTAGAAGTAGACGCCTTCGTTGGCTTCATCAGAAGCCTCTATATATTCAGACTCTACTGTAAAATCAATGACAAATTGCTGTTTTGAACTCTTCTAGCTCACAGATCCTCTGTTGAGATTAAAAATATATCTTGATTGTGACTTCAGATCATTCATATCTGTCTAAAAAACAACATCAGCATACCCTTTGATGACAAGCTCCCCGTGTCCTCTATACACCAGGAAAATATCCTTAGTTCTTCTCAGATACTTAAGGATAGTCTTAACAACAATCAAATGCTGTTCTCTTGGATCTTCTTGATATCTTCCTTCCATGCTTAGTGCATAGGAAACATCAAGCCTAGTACATAACATTGAATTCATGATGGATCGTATAGCTGAAATGTATGGAATATTAATCATCATGTCTTTCTCCTGTTGTGTCGGAGGACACATTCTCTTAGAAAGATGTAGGCCATGTGACAATAGAACCAATCCCCTCTTGGATTTTTCTATACTAAATCTATTTAGTATCTAGTAAATGTTTGTACCCTAACTTAGTCCAAGAAGCCTCTTGGATATATCACAAATGATCTCGATCCCTAGAATGTAGGATGCTTCACCTAAGTCCTTCATGGAGAAACACTTTTTCAACTAGTCCTTAACTTACTGTAATACTGGTACATCGTTTCCAATAATTAATATGTTGTCAACATATACTACCAGGATAACGACCACATTCCCATTAAATTGATTATAAACACATGTATCACATTCATTATTAATGAAACTAAATTCCTTTATGGCTTCATCAAATCGAATGTTCCATGACTTGGATGCTTTCTTTAATCTATAAATGGATTTTTGCATCTTGAAAACTCGTTTGGATTCACCTAGTGTCACAAACCCTTCTGGTTGTGTCATATACACATCTTCCTAAATATTCCTGTTATGGAATGTTTTTTTAACACCCATTTTCCAAATCTCGTATTCATGGTAAGCTGCTATGGCAAGTATGATTCTTATGGATTTAAACATGGAAACTGGAAAGAAGGTTTCATCATAATAAATTCCTTAATGATTTATTAATCCTTTAGCCACTAGCCTTTCTTTGTAGGTGCTAACTTGACCTTCCATGTCTATCTTTCTCTTGAATACCCATTTGCATCCAATAAGCTTTACATCAACTGGATCATTGACCAGAACTTAGACTTGGTTCTGATACATGGAATCCATCTCATAATTTATATCTTCTAGCCATATTACTGCTTCTAATCTCTCTACTTCTTCCTTGTAGGAGATAGGTTCATCATTTTCCAACAATAATGATTCACCATCCTCGATGACTAGGAAACCAAATCTCTCTAGTTCCCTTACCTCTCTTGAGCTCCAATGTAGTACTTGTGTTTCTGGAACCTCTTCCACGGGGACCTATGGAACTTGTTCCTATACCAACTCCTATGTATCTTGAGCATCAACTTCATTGAAGTCAATCATGCTCCCACTATACTTTTTTAGGATTTAATCCCTCTCAAGAAATATGACTTTTCTAGAGACAATCACTTTTTGTCTGAAGTTTTATATAGGTAATATCCTTTTGTGTCCTTGGTATATCCTATAAAGATACACCTAGTTCCCTAGGGTGCTAGTTTGTTTCCTGAGAATGCCTTAACAATAACCTCACATCCCCATACATGTGTGTGTGAAAAATGGGTTTATTTCCATTCCATAACTCATAGGGAATTCCATTTTCCACCTTAGTTGGTCCTTCATTTAATGTGTATGATGTAGTTTGTAATTCATATCCCCAAAAGGATAATGGAAGATTTTCTTGACTCATTATTGACCTCACTATGTCCAACAAGGTGCGGTTCCTCCTTTCACTAACACCATTCAACTATAGTGTATAAGGAGGAGTGAGTTGAGATAGAATCCCAGACTCCCACAAAAGGTTTATGAACTATTGGTTTAGATTTTCTTCACCTCTATCTGATCGAAGATTCTTTATCTTCTTACAAATATGATTCTCTACTTCAGTTTTTAATTCATTAAATTTTTCCAAGGACTATAACTTATACCTCATTAATTAGATATAGCCATATCTACTCAAATCATTAGTAAAAGTAATGAAGTAAGAATATCCAACTCTAGTTTCTACTTAAAATGGTCCACACACATCTGTGTGTACCAATCCTAGAAGCTTTATGGAAATTTCACCCTATCCACTAAAATGTGGCTTGTTCATTTTCCCTTGTAAACAAGAATGAAATCTATCAAGTGGTTTTATATCAGTAGAGTCTAAATAACTATCTTGGTAGATCTTTATCAAGAAATTCTCATTTACATGACCTAGATGGTGATTCCACAACTGGGAGTTGTATGAGTCATGTGAGTTTAATTCATTATCGATTGCTAACACTTGTTTTAAATTTAATACATAAAAACTATTATTTAAATGTGCTATACCATAACATACATTTTTCTTATAAAAGAAACATCACTTATTTCCAAACATGAAAATAAATCCATCCATATCTAAACATGATACAAAAATTATGTTCTTGGTAACACTAGGTACATAATAACAGTTATGTAAAACCAATAGCATTCTAGTTGGCAATGAGAGATGGTAATCAAAAATGGCCAACACACTCCTCTAGAAATATTTATAAATCAACTTGGTTCCTACATTTGAATATATATGTGATCCCCACATACTGTATCTAATACCCAATGGGTATAAATGAAAGATTACACTTGATAAAAAATTCACCTTTATCATCCCCATGCTTCTGGGTGAAGTTTCTATTTTAATGGCCTGACTTGCCACATGAAAAACATACCACCTCCCATTTCTTTCCTTGCCTCTGGATCTTTCCCTTCTTGGTGGTATGGTGTTCGAGGGCTTCAGACCCTTTATAAATCCTTTCTCCCTTTTTATTTTCATTTCTATTCCTATTCACCATAAGGAATGTGGGTTTGTCATGCCCCATGTCCTTATCTACCTAGATAATCAAGGTCAGAAGTTCCAATAGACTCTTCTCATTATTTATCATGTTTTAGTTGACAATAAAGATAGTTAAGGTCTTGGGAAGTGATGATATGATAATATCTGTATGCAATTAATCTGGGAATTTAATACCTAAGATGTACATGCATTCAATGTAGCCAATAAGCTTGAGTACATGAGGCCTAGCTGGCGCAGAATCTCCAAGATTAGTTGTGAACAAATAGTTGGAGATCTCATATATCTGATGTCTCTCCTTCTCTTGATAGATATCCTTAAGGAGAGACATCATGCTATACATATCCATGTTTTCATGTTGCTTCAAGATATCATTAGACATGGATGATAGCATGAAACATTGGACACATGTGGCATCATCCAAATGTTTCATATAGAGATATATATACTCATCATTGGCATTGTTTCTAGGTGAAACTAGAATAGGCTCCTCCAGCACATACAATTTCTTCTCGTGTCAAAGGATGATGCATAAACACCTCTGCCAATCCTAGAAATAGGTGCTGGTGATAAGGTTTTTCTTTCTTGAGTATGGGTTACAATGATATGTATGAATTAATTTTTCTTTCCATTTCTACAAATTAAGATGATCAAAGATTTAGTACTTTATCCTGATAAAACCAAGACAAATAAATTAATACTTATTAGTCTCCCACTATTTTATCAAAATCCAATAGCCGTCACCATTGAATTTGGATTATTATATTGCCTGAATATTCTAGTGGCAATGATCCATATTGAACTTAGCATTACCACAACTTGGGTTGGTCAAGAAACATGAAATGTTTTAGGTAGGAATTCCAAATTCCAACTGCATTAACTCACAACTTCTTGATCTGCTGAGTGGACTCCCCAATCTTGAAATCCTTTTATTTTAGATTTCCTCAACATTTTCCTCTTGGTCACACCAAGTCTTGCTATGGTAGTCAACCCTTGATGTGAACCTATTCAATTCAACCCAAAACCTCGAATTAGAATTACCCGATAATTGAAATCAACCCAACTAGGGTTGGTCAAACACTCTGAACTATGGTTTGATTCTAACCAAGATTATAATATTTCCTTGAGGGATTTTATCCTTATACACAAATTTATATTTTATTATCTTTCTTACATGCTTGTTAATATTAAATGTGATATACTTAAGTGATTAACCATGTCTAAGATAATATTTACGCATAAGCCGGTCTTATTTCAGTTCCATCTTGCATGCTTGTTTAATTCATTTATTGTATGATCGTGACAACAAACTCACAATAAATAAACCATGCAACTGATAGAAATAAAATAAATGGCATGATCATGATATTGTTCTATTGGTTAGTGTATCTAGCAGTTGATAAACTAACCCAAGACCTAGGGGAGAAAACACCTTGAACCTTTCGGGTTCATGTTTATAACTTTACACTTGTCCACTTTTGTATCTCCTTGGATTTGTTTCACCTTAGCTCCTTACTTTATCCACCTCCAATAGCTTGGGAGCTACATCTATTACATATGATTTTATCTCACACCCAGGTGAGGGGTAAAACAAGGTTTTACATAAAATAAACCTTGGACACACTAGCCCTATATATTAATGAGGAAAAGGCTCACCTACCAATAATTTTAATTTAAATAAATAAATTAAAATAAACCATACACATACAAAGGTCATGGTCTAGCTCATGATTATCCACACATGTAATGATATTTACACATAAATAAAACTAGCATTCAATTATTTAATCGTTCTTGTTTAAGATAAATCATGATAAAATCAATTAATTATTATCTTTAATTAATAAATCCTTTTATCTTAAACCATTTTCTAAATTTCCTTGAGATTTTCATCCATCATAATTTTAAACAAATAAATTAATTTAAAATTATCTTTGTATGTAACTTGTACCTTAGAGGAAACCCGGTGAATTCTCATTCATAACTATCCAATGAGTAGAAATGAACATTAAGAAGATGTTAAATTAAACAAAAATGTATAAAATACCTATCACGTGTTGTGTCCTAGCTTTACGCCCACACCATGGTACACATCTCAAGGTTTTGTAGAATATATAATAATAAATTTTAATAAATCTGCATAATTTGGATGAGTATACAACATGTAGTTCCTACTACACAGTGTGTACTATCATTCGCTATCCATCCTAAGTACACTCCTAGAGATACAACATGTTGATGTACTTCAAAAATCTTTGGAGTACATGGCATGTCTAGTGGGACACACCCTGTGTAGTATCCACGTTATATGGTCTCCAGCCGGGCAAGCCATGTATGGGTTACACGGTCCAACCCTAACCCGAAGGGACTACATGCCGCGTCCAGTGGGACACACAGTGTGTAATCTGAAAACCATGTGCCACTTGTTCCTGGTCAACACATGGAGTCATAAAGACTTAGATATACTACAACACATGGCTTGGTTTGGTGGACCAGTCTCGATGCATTAAAGCTTGACTATACGGCATGTGAGGCAGAATACACACCATGTGAGTCCTACTATGCAACATGTGAGTCCAACTGACATGCCGTGTGTTTTGGTGTTGTATGACCAGAAACCTTTGGTGCCTCCAGATGAGATCCTCTATTTTTTATTTTAATAAAAATTAAAAGAAAATATTGTTTTTGTATAGTGAAAGAGAAACAAAAGAGGAGGAACAGATCTCGAGATTCATATTTACAGAACGATTAACTTGAATTGAAATAACTAAATTATTAAATGCATAAATAATAAATTAAAAACTAAATAATTATAATCAATGATATGACCCGTTTGATACCACTTGTAGGTTTCGGGTGTAGTGGAAGCGCATGGATTGGGTGTACCCAACTTTGATTTTACTGTTAACAACGATCAATCCGAGATCTATCATGATGATAAAACACTGTATCTTCAAAATAGAATGAATAATGGAAAGGAAAGAGGTAAGTTCTGGAACCATTGATAGGATCATCATATGTTGGTTATAATTAATTTAATTAAAAATGACAATAATTACCTTGATGGAATTCTCTCCATTGATGTTTCTAGTTAGGATCCAATGTGACCTATCATTGCGTCACATAAGAAAAGTGTAGGATTCCTCTAGTGGTGATCCAAACATGCTCCATGTATCTCTAGACATCACCGAAGGGATCTTAGGGTGCTAGCATAGAAGAGCATTCACTTGCGATATCTACCTTCGATCTCCTTGAGATCCACTTCCAAAGAACTATCCTTGATCCAGTGGAGGAGGTTATCTCTCATAACATTAGAGCATTATTAGAGGAAAGGCATTATCTCTTGGCTTGAGATATTTCTCCAAATCCATTGTTCACAACCACAGAGAATGGCTAGGCTTAATGAGAATAATGTAATTAGGATTTATAATACTTAGAATAATAAAATAAAATAATTACCCATAGGTATTTTTTTTATTTAATTCTTAGTAAGACCCCATGTCTAATAATAGTGTTTGACTATTATTATTAATTTACTTGCACCCAGCAAATTACACCTAATATTATTTCTCACAAATTCCTAGAGAAACCACATAGCGTGTATATTAATATGAACAACGTTTATTTTTTTTGTCCATTTTCCTTTATTTCCTCCACCATATTTATTAGACCTTGAATAATGACTATTTGTTTCTTAAATAAATATCACTTCATTACTCACTAATAAATATATATTATTTTTCCAATAATATATTCTATCAAATAACTAGTGTCGAAATAAATGTGATCATGTATCCCTGAATAATTATTAAACCATAATCGAGAATAATCATTCTTCAACTTGTTAAATTAATATTTAACTAATATACTTGGATACACTTAGTGTGTGACCCTCTAGAACTCTTTCTTAGTGGCATTAGGCGGAGCCTGCCAAAGTCCAAGGTTAGTGTCTAGTTTCACGCTAAGTCACCCATAGATAAATAAGTTAACACCACAATGACGTGTCATCTCATATGAATGCTTACTGTGTAATGTAATCCCTTTGTGTCAATATCTCCAATCAAGCGGGTTGCATGCTAGTTCCATCAACCCATGTGCTCAATTATTTTTCTTTGACTTCCCGGAATTGAACTTTCCCATTCATCACTATGGCCATGGATTTATTTAGGCTATATCAATTTCATCAAAGGGCTTGAGATATAAACTTTTCTTATGGAATAGAAGGGAAAAATCCTTTATTGCATTATATATTAATGCAGTATTACTCATGATGCACCCAACATATCCTACGTCACTGCGAACAGTGTGTCATCATAGTTTTCATCAATACATCTAAGTGCACCAGTTTTAAAACCCATTAATAATAATATTAAAGTATAAGGACCAATAAACACGTCTGTAGATAAGAACATCCAATGAAACTATGAAATGTAGATTTCCTACTGGCGGGTCTCATTCTCATAATATCCTCCTGGATATTACCAAGGGAACACACCATGAGAAAGTGCCTCAAAGTTTTATGAGTCCTCACCCCTAATGTCCTGTATTATTTGTGTCCCACAAATAACATTATCCATACATAAAACATATATCCAAGAATAGTGTTATGGCACTTTTGGGTTCTCATCATAACAGAGATCCTCTATGACCCTTTAGTGCAATAGCTATCCTTAGGACATTATCAAATGCATTTTCATGTAGAAGAAAAATCAAGATGTGATAAGGTATTTATTAATATTCAAATCCATGAATACAAGTTTATCATAAAGTAAAAATTAGTTAGTTCTAGGAAACCAACTCCAAAATATCCCACTATATAATCATTTTAGAGTGTCTTAGGGCATGGCCTAGTATATAATCATTTCATCATGTCTCAGGGCATAGCCTTGAATATAATGAATTCAGAATGTCTCAAGGCATATCCTGGTATATAATCATTTAAACATAGAAATCAAAACACATGTTATAGAAACAATGATATCACAATATCACATCATAAGGATCAATGGTTAATTATGAAAATTACTATTTATCTTTTAATTACACATTTAATTTATCCTTTGGTCATAAAACAACAATAGAAAAATCATTTAAATAATCAGTCCAAGCCAAGGTGAATCTATATCAAGAAAATACCGAAATCCCATGTAATTATAAACAAACTTTAAGCCACTAATCCTTTCATTTATTATCAAGGGTTCACTTACCCAAAAGGTAACCATAAGCTAGGTCAAAAACCAATTAGATCCAAAGGGACTCTAAGAAATAATCCAATTCATTATTTAATTAATTCAAGCACACGTTACATTGGCATAACTTCAATATTTCACATACTTATAATTAAATAGACCATATGGTTAAGGTTTATATCCCCTACCATTAACCGATGATCAAAAAATGATTCTAATAGGATTCTACAATGATAATGAAGGCACATATGATCATAAGAAGTATCCTAGATCATAATCAATCAAGATAAAAACCCAAAACAAACCATGGTCAAAGGATTACACAGTAATGATTGTAGAACAAAGGGAGAGAAGGGAAAAATGAATAAAAACAACTCACTAGGGATTATATTCATGATTCAGACCTCTGTAATAAAGAGTGGTGCTCTAAAATCACCTATAATCTTCCCTAGGGTTGAGAGGAGGAAGCTGCATATGAGGTGTAAAGAAAATTAGTTGTGTGACAATATTTAAAACTATATGTTGAGAAATTATATGGCATGTAACTCCTTTACATGTCATGTATTTATTTTTTATAGGGATATGATAAAAAACCTATCATCTCACCTAAATACTTAATTACCTTGAACATTATATGATGTGTATTTATTACACAATGTGTAACCAGTTCACACCCATTATTTATTGTATGACATGTGTCTGGAAAAGTTTAAACATCGTGTAATACCTTTAAAAAGTTTTTAATTCTATTATAAACAACTTTAATCCACATTTTCCCTAAATAAGGATCCAAACACCTATAAGGACATAAAATCATGGAAAAACCCTCATAAACCCATTTATATTTGGAATCCATGAATTCAACTAACATATATCCCTAAACTTTTGATTATTTCCTCCCCAAAAGGATCTCTGTCTCCAAACAAGACTCAGCCATCAAGGCTCAAACAAAAAACTCGAAGAGAGATGTACCTATAAAAAGATGAGATCTTATAATTCTTATATTAAATCCTCGGTGAAAGTCACATAGTAAAGTAAAATTATATGATAGCACACTAGAACTGTTCCCAAAATATCTATGCGAACACACTCAAAATTCCAGTGCTTTGAAATCTTCCCTTATATTTGGAAGGACACCTTATTATACTTTTGAAAGGTGTAATCCCTATATTCTCTATACTCTATTCTTCTAGTCTTTAGTAAACCCTTAGTTGGTATAATATTTATTCCATTCTCACTAAGGTGGACTAGATAGTTATGCCAAAGTTTAGCATAAGTAACTTCTCCAACATGCATCGTTCTTTCCAATAAACCTGTTAGATAAAAGGTTATTTATTTTACTCCCTTTTCAACTACCATGGATTCAATTGAAATATTTAATATAACACCCTTGAACATTGTAATTTTTTTGAGTTTTTGATTTATCCCATATAAATTAAGTCCTTCATTAATTGGAGGATGTTCCGCACACCTTGAAGGTCTAGAAAGCTTCTATTACTTATACAGATGGAAATATATCTCATGATAATTATCTCAAGATATTTCCCATATTTTATATAAACTATGTATTAGCATCTAGGACGTAAATTTTCATACTCCTCCTCTTGGATATTTAATGGAATGAATCTCCAGAGTTTATTACCTAATAATCAAGTGAGTTGGTGGCAATTATGATAAAATCACTCATTTCCTATGACACAGGGTTCATATTCCCAATTTTAAAAGTATATATTCTAGAGTTATTACTTTGATCACTGTAATAATTTCTAAGGAGGCCTTTATTCCCATAACACCAACACATGGGATCACCTTTCACTGAGCTAATCCTGCTCCGGATTTTATGAACTTTCCCTTTTAGATGACTTTTTTATTCCAATTTTATATCCTCTTCCATCCACAATATATAAATTATTGGAAGATACCCAAACCTCCTTCTAATTAATTTATTTGTTTAAAATTAGGTCACAAACATCTATGAACTTAAAATATTTCTTTATTCTAGAATAATCACATCCATCACCATCACATCCCATGACTCCAGAAGAAAGGAAAGTAATGAAAATGCCTGAAATAGGTATTTGGAGTCCACCTTTACTGATACTATATAAATTTGAATTATATTAAAGTCATTTAGATGATTGGCAGTTGAAATCCTTTTCAACATTAACATACCAAATAGTCTCCTTTTAAATAAAACTTTGTTCATCACTATGGGCTTCACTTACATATTAGCTAATATCTTCATGAGTTCTGATGTGTCCTTCACTTATCAGATGTTGAATGATATATTCTAGGAAAGTTAAATGTGGATCATTCTAAGTGATTTATTATCCATCCTTTCCCATTCTTCCTTTTTCATCACTTCCATATTAGCTCAAATCAAAGTAATATCAAGGTCTATTTGTAGAAGACAATCCTCTAATTTCATTTTCCAAAACCCAAAATCCATTATGTAAACCTTCTCCAGATGGAATTTATTTCATCTGAAGCCATCCCACTAGAAATTGTGGCCTATTAATAATTTTGGTTAATGTAAAATAAGAGTCTAGGAACTTCTTACTGATATTATTTTATAAGGTAAAGGGAATAAAATTTATACTAAACCAAGATCTGAAACACCTTCCCCATGGCCCAATCCTCTATAAACACTCCAAACATGAGATTTGATAACAGTTTTTGGGTCCAAAAATATCTTCCATTTAAACCAATAAAATATACTCCATTAAATTTCATGCATAAAAGAAAAATATCTATAATTAACCCCATGTATGATGCCAAAAACTTGGAAGAAAAGCACACCTAGGTCATCAAATTGCAATGTAAAACCACCAAAAAAACAATAAGTAATACTATTAGAAGAAACAATAAAAAAAAATTGAAATGAAGAGAACAAAACAAAAGGACTAAATGGTTCATCTTTTAACCCCTAATCTATAGGGGGTAACACCCTAATATTTTAATAAATATATTTTTCAAATAAATCTAATTTCCTCAATAACTTGCATTACACACAACAATGAGTTTAGACGAACCATGATATAATATTAAAATATTATTATTAACTATCCATTATATTGGAGGGTATGAATTGGAATAATAAAATTACGAAAATTTATGGTTTACACATGTATACAATTAATTCATTAGTTATCAATTAATTAGAAAAGAAAATAAAAATCATTTGAAATAATGTGGATTCTTTTATGAAAAACTATTTTATGTGCGTAATGTATTTTTTACTAATAAATTAAATTATTTACTATCAGTTAATGATTTTAATAAAATTTTTATATTATATATTCAGTAATTTTTTTAGCATTCATCTAATATTTTTTATTATGCATAGGATAATAATAAATCCACTTTTATGTTTAAAAATGTATTTTTCTAAAAAGTGATTTTCTTCACATTTTTCACACTTAATTTATTCTATTTATAGATATTGAATTAGATAAAATTAATTCAATGTTCATAATTAATAGTTTTAAATTTGGTAAATATGCTGCTTTTATTTTTGGTCAAATTAAATAGTAACTATGGTAAAATTTATCACCTCGGTAAAGGTTAAATCAGGTCGTAAAACTAAATGGCAAGGACAATATGTTTCATCCTAATTATTATTATATTAATATAATTCTAAAATTATAACATTAGTCATAAAATTTATTAATTTAATGTACAATTATCCATGAAAATGACCTATATAATAATTAAATTAAAGAAAGTTACAAAATGTCACTCTCAGTGTTTTTAATATCTCTTATGTGTCCACATAGGGAGAAAAGAATGTTATGAATGAATATAAGTGCCTATTTTGAGATTAATGAATTTATTTTCTTGATAGAAATTTATTTTTAATTTTTTGTAATTACATAATGACCTTAATTTCTTATGAAACACTGATGCAGTATTTATCTATTTAATAAAACAATATAATAAATGATTTTAAATATACTAAAAGTGATATAATTTGTATGATTTAATGTTTACCATGAATTTTATAGATCTATATGAAATATTTGGGAGGTTTGAAAGAATTATATTTGAATTACCTGATGTATTTAAAGTTAAATTAAATAGTGTTAAAAATGACATTAATGATATTTTATAATAAATAATAATTAATTAAATGATATAAAATTCATAAAAATCTTATATTTGGACAACTGAATGTGATATGGTTGTAAACCTCAACCACTATCTATTTATGGGTCATTTTTCATTTTATATTAACATTATTAACCTTTAGATGGTAGTAGTCTTCAATATTATGATAATTGTAAAAAAGGGTTAACGGGGGGTTGAAACTAAAATATAAGCATAAAAATGTGATCTAAACTTGTCCAAATTTTATTAGTTGAGAGTATTTCTACTCATCATCATATTATATTTTAATATTATAAATTTTGATCCATTTGGAAAACAAAATTAATTTATATTAATTTAATATTTTAAGAAATTCCAAACATGCCCCTCCCCTCAATTATTAAAGGGAACCCACATTTATATTATTCACACCACTTTGAGCCTTCTAGATCAAACAAAATTCGAAAATTTATCTTCTAAACTTACCTAACCACATCATACAGGTTTTTTTCTACCAAAAATACCAACTCTAGATCCCTTTAGAGGATATCTAAAGGATCCCTTTCAAAGAAGAGGTAATCTCCTTAACAAATCACTTTATTTTAAAATTTTTATTTACCTCCTCTAAATATGTTATATTATTTATAAAATAATGACATTAGTATAATAAATATACTGATATTTTATTATGATTATATAAACACCATTATATAACCTATTTCTCATCAAATGGGAAGCGAAAGTATCGCTCATGTGTATGTTTAGCTTATCATCTCCACATAGCAATAACATCTCTCATGCGTACATGTGGAACACCACCTCCACAAAGTGATGTGATTTTTTTAAGGTATATTTTACTTGTATGGTAATGAGGATGAATTTGATGATTATAAATTATATATATTATATAATAATTATCTAATAAATTTTAATTAATATTTACCTTTCTTTCATTCCATCTGTCAAAAAAATGAAAACAACATTCTTGCGTATGAACGACTTACCCTATACATGAATGGTGTGATTCATTTTTTCATCCATAAATTTTATTAATAATATAAATAAATATATAATAAATATATATAATATTTATACCATGATTACAATTTTGAACATGATGGAACTATGATCAATTTATAAGAACCGAAACTACCAAACCAAGACTTACATAAAAAAATGAAACAATTATCACTTAGAATAGAGATTTTTATAAATAATTGTTAATAAATGGATGATAAATGGTTAAAAGTAAATAATATATGGTTATATATATATATGAGTATGGTTATTTAATATATTCATAATAAAACTATATTTATTATATGATAGGTTTGAACATGTATAGGGGAAGTCAAACCTAAGGTAAGCGGTTTTATGTTACAATCTAACTGTTTATCAGGACTGTTTATGATTAAGTTTGCAATGATGAAATATTATGATATATCTCTCAATAAAATCATTAATTTTATTCTCCTATAGTTATTTCTTGAAAATAATTTTTTTACTTTAATTTTCCTCACCTTAAGTACTTAAGAGACTGAAATATTTTTTGAAGGAAAATTGACTTTATTTTTATCTTCGGTTGGAAAACCGTTTTCTTCCATATCCATGTTTTCAAAAGAAAGTTTTAAATAAGGTTTTTAATATTATACTATGATTATTTAAATTCATTTTTACCCTTGTTCTAATTTTTAAAAAATGGTTTGAAAGGAATATTCTTTTCATTTTCCAAACAAGATACTTTGTGACTTTTCTAGAAAAAGTATAGAAGGAATGTTTTTTAACTTATATAACATGAAAACAATTTCCCATCATTATGTAAAATAAATTATTTTAATATTAATTTAAAATTTCCCATGGTTATTTTCAAAAGTAAAATTTTTCCATAAAATTTGGGAATTTTTTAGATTTTGAAGAAGTGATTTCAAAATGGAAAGGATTATTTTCCTTAAGAATGTTTTAATGATATTTTTATTCATCAAGTACAAAATAATTCATTGTTGATTATGATTTAATAGTAATATTATACAAGGATAAAATCCTTATTATTTGTCTTCATGGTTTATGTTTATGATTTCATGTTGTTTATGAAACCCATTCCTTCCACAAGTTATGCTATAATGAAATGTTTACGAAACCCATTTTTTTCATGGGTTCTGATATAATGAATGATTTATGATCTTATAGAGAACATATGTATGATTTTAATTATTTTATGGGTGGGAAATATATCTCCCTCCAATAAATTGGGTAAATATGGATCTCTCATGAGATAAATAGGGCTGGAATGGGGGGTGAACCCAGTTTAGTAAGTGAATTTTTCCAATATAATAGTTTTGGGAGTGAACCTTGACTACATGATGGTTTTGGGATTAGACCCATTCCACTATTATAGTCTTGGAAATGATCATTGACTAATAAGGAAATGATTTTCTATACTTATGTGTATGCCCCAATTCCTTGTCTAATTCTAATTTTATTCTCTCATGGATCATATTATTTGATTCCAATATGATTCATGTTTTATAAACTACCAATATTTATTCTATGACTCAAGATTATGACTATGATATATAGGGTATGCTTTTCAAATATTAATATCATGTTTTCAAACCCCTTTTCTTATGTTATACTTATATGACCATTTATATCTCCCTTTTTTACCCTTATTGAGCATCAGAGCTCACCCTTTCTTATGTTTAATTTCCCAGGTTATAAATAAAGGTTTGATGTATAATATGTCTAAGAAGGGTGATAGTTATAAATATCTAATTGGGAGTTTATGTAAAACTATTATGAACTAGTTTTTTATCTTTCTAATTTTCCAAAGATACTAGACCTATATGATTACGACATGGATCTTTATATTATGTAAAGAATATTCATATACATAGGTGCATTATGTATGTATGAAAAGTTCATATCGCTATAGTTGGTATCAAATAAAGGTTTAGTTAAACTTTAGAAACTAGGATAATAAAACTTTATTAAGAACCCTAGGGATAAGTCTAAGTGTAGGATAAAATCCTAAAGTTTTAGTATTGATCATGAATGCACTTAGATAAACCTAAGTTTTTATAGAATATGGTGTCATGATTTAGACATCCTATAAATTATTTTTCATGATTATATAGTTTTCCATTATGATTATTAATTCACACACTATACTTTTTATTTTACTTAATGGATGGACATAAAGGTATCATATTAATAATGAATGTGATATAAAATTCAATGATTTTATTCCTAAGAAACTGAATTTTATGGGATATGGAATAAAAAATGTCATTTATATGCTCACCCAAATTTCTCAAGATATAAATCATGCTGATATTCTAAGTGATCATCAGAGGGAATAACAATATTTTGAGTCCTTAATGAGGAAATGTACACCTTCTTTTTGTGGGTCTATTGATCCATTAGTCACTAAGAAATGGATCAGTAACATTGAAAATATATTTTATATTATCTAATGTTTTTAACATAAGAAATTTATTCTAATAATTTATCATTTGGAAGGAGAATCAGATCAATGGTAGACTCTTATCAATAACACGAAGTAATAGTAATACATTGAATCTATAGAGTGGGACAAGTTTAAGATCTTATTTATCAATAAGTATTTTCCCTTATTATTCATATGAAAATGGAGAAGGAGTTCCATGAGTTAAAATAGAAGTATGATGAATCCATTGGTAAATATGAGACAAATTTTATAAGACTTGTGAGGTAAAATTTTGTTATTATCATCCAAACTGAAAATAAGGTTGATTAATTCTATAGTGGTTTGAAACTAAGTCTCTGAAGGGTGTTATCCATAAGGGACTTCAGTATCTATGAAGAAATCATTCGATGTGATATCAAAGTGGAGATGGACATTGGAGTAACCCATCAATCTCGTGGTTTTGATAAGAAAATAAAAATAGAATTCAAAGTAAATTCTAAAAACTACAAAGAGAAGAAAATGATATTTCCTTTATGCTTAAAATGTGGAAGTAGACATAGGGTAAATTATATTAAGGGGACTAGTAAATATTTCAAATGTGGAAAGGAAGGTCATCAAGAAATCAAATGCTAAAGTGATGGGAAAAAGTTAGTTAATGATGCAAATAAAGAGAAAGCGCCACAAAATTCACCATCCACACTCTAATGTTTTAAATGAAAAGAGTATGGGAATTATGATAACCATTTACTAGATTTGAATGTTAATGACTATGATCAACATCAATAACCTATTAATCCTAGAGAAAAAGGAAAATATTTTGTGTTCACTATTTCTGATGAAGTGTATGATAACGATGTGGTGAAAGGTACACTTATCATCCACTCTAGAATTGATAATGTATTATATAATTATATATATACTAAATATTTTACATATAATTACTTTTCTAAGTGTATCATAGTACCAAATAAAAAATTATATGTTGATTTATAAGTAAAAACCCCTAAAGATATGATGATCACATTCCAACTATATGATTCTTCTCTGGTTGGAGTTTGTGGGAATGTGTTTCTTGATAATCTTGTCATTATTCCTATAGTTGAATTCGATGTTATTTTGGTAATTGATTAGATTTATTTACATAAATCCTACATTTTTTACAATTAAGGTAAGTTATGTTTCATATTATGAACCAAAATACGATCATATATTAGTGTGGTGAAAAAAATGAACTTCCAATGGAAATTACATCCATCTTATGGGTCATGATTCCTATTAAAAAAGGGTGATTATCTCAGATGGTTTGGGAGATAATCAACAATAAATATATTCCTATTGTGCAATAATTTATTAATTTCTTTCTAGAATAATGTCTTGGTATTCCATCGAATCATGATGTTTAGTTTTCAATATAACTCAGATATAGTTCTGCACCTATTTCCCAGACTCCATATAAAATGGCCACTATTGAGTTTCAAGAATTGAAGAAGAAAATCCAGGATAATCTTGAAAAGTGATTCATTTTTCCAATTTTATCACCTTGGGGTGATCCTAATTTGTTTATTAAGAAGAAATATGGATCAATGTGACTCTGCATTGATTATCAAGAACATAAGAAGATCACCATCAAGAATAAGTATCCCATCAATCTTATTTGATCGATTTCACAAAGATCAATACTTTTATAAGATTGATTTTTATTTTGGATATCATAAATTGAGGTTCTATAATGAGGATATACCCAAAACAACATTTCATATTAGGTATGATCACTATGAATTTACATTGATACAATTTGGTCTTACTAATTCCCCCACTATCTTTATGGATTTAATAAATAGAGCATTCATACAATACCATGATCCATTTTTGGTATTCTTTATAGATGAAATTATTATATATTCAAAAGCAAGGAAGAGGATAAAAGTCACTTAAGGATTGTGCTGAAGACCCTGAGGGAGTAGAATATTCAATAAAAATTTACCAAGTGTGAATTTTGGATTTAGAATGTTTCATTCCTAGTTTATCTAATCTCATGTGAGAGTATATAAGTAGACCCTTCAAAGATAGAAGATATTAAACATTGGTATAGACCAACCACTATGACTAAGATCCATAGTTTTCTTGGTTTGGATTGATATTATAAGTGATTTGTTGTTAATTTTTCACAAATATCTAATCCACTCAACAAGTTAACTTATAAGGGAGCCAAGTTCCATTGGATGAATGAATGTGATGAATTTTTTAAAGAACTAAAGAGAAGGATAATAAGTGAACCTATGATTACACTACCTTGTAGTTGAGATGGATGTTTTATCTATATTGATGCATCAAATAAGTTATTGGGATGTTTCCTTAGGAATAACAACATAGTTATATCTTATGACTCAATAAAAATGAAAGTCCATGAGAAAAATTACCCAAATCATGATTTGGAGTTAGTTGTGGTAATTTTTTCATTAAATATATAGATAATTTATATTTCTAGAGAAATGTGTGACATATATAATAATCTACAAAATTTTAAATTATATTTTCACTTAAAAATAGCTGAACATGTGCCAAAGAAGATGGTTGTATCCAATTATAGATTATGACTAGTTAATAAATTAATACATAGAGAAAGAAAACAAGGTGGTATATTCTATGAGTCAAAAGGATCATACTATATTATCTATGATGAGGATCACAAAATATATTATATTTTTGGACTTAAAATGGATAGATCTAGATATCTTGATGGAAGGGGAGAAATATTATCTTTCTCAAATGAGTGTTCAACCATCTATCCAAGTGAATATTACAGAGGCACAAAAGAAATTTTTGTATATGAAAAATAAGGTGAGAAATGTTACTTAGTTAAACCTTGGTTATGATGGAATAATAAGGTTCAGGAACCTTGTATTTGTCCACTCAGTACCATATTTGAAGAAGTATTTTTTGGATGAAGCTCACAATTCTTCATTCTCTATAAATCCTAGAAGTATGAATATGCATAGATATTTGAACTAGTATTTATGATGGGATGAAATGAAGAGAGATATTATAAAGTATGTTTATTAGTGATTTTTATGTATTAAAGTTAAGGCTAAGAGACATAAATATAAGTGTATTTTACAACCATTACCCATACCAGAATGGAAATGAAAAAACATCACTATGAATTCTATCATTGGACTCCCCAAAACAACTATAAGGCATAATGCTATGTGGGTTGTAGTTTTTCTCTTTATGAATTAAAAACAATTTATTTAAATTAGAGAATACTTATTTCTAGATCAACTTACTTGATTATAAATTAATTAAGTAGTAATATTTCATGGTGTAGCACTATTAATTGTATCTTATCATGATTCAAGGTTTACCTCTAAGTTTTGAATATTTCTTTAGTAGGCTCTAGATACTGAGATAAGTTTCAAAATTTCTTATCACCCTCAGATATATGGTTAATCTGATAGGACTATTAAAACCATTGAATACATGTTGAGATATTTATTTATATATTTCAATGTGTATTGGGATCAACACCTTCATTTGGTATATTTTTCTTATAAAAATAGTTTTGACTCCAAAATTCAGATGGATCCTTATAAATCCCTCTATAGTAGGAAGTGTACAACTCTAATGTGCTACAATGAAGTTAGATAAATAAATCTATTAGGACCTGATCTAGCTAAGGAAAAGTAAGATATGGTTAGATCCATTCAACAACTAA
This sequence comes from Viscum album, assembly GCA_963277665.1. Lineage (NCBI taxonomy): Eukaryota > Viridiplantae > Streptophyta > Magnoliopsida > Santalales > Viscaceae > Viscum > Viscum album. The sequence goes on along the minus strand of OY728136.1, from coordinate 1,516,379,162 downwards.
TAAGAGTAGCTTAGATTAAAAAAAACTTAATGCTAAAAATCATCAGAAAGACCTAGAGTTTGAAGTTGGTGAAAAGGTATTCCTATGAATATCTCTATAGAAGAGGGTGGTGGGATTTTGAAACAAGGAAAAGATAATACCTAGGTATATTGGTCCTTTTTAAATTCATGATCATTTTGAGAGGATATTTTATCGATTAGAGATCCCACTGAATCTCTCTCATGTTAATGATATGTTCCATGTATCTCTCCTGGGAAGTACATACCTAATACTTAAAATGTAATGTACTCAGAGGTCATACCACTATAACAATATCTTTCTTATTAGTAACAACTGATGGATATTATAGATCATATATATGAAGTGATATGAAATAAGACCAGTCACCTGGTTAAAGTTTTGCGGTGAAACCACCAATTTGAGGAAGTATATGAGAAACTGAGGATATGAGGAGGAAGAAGTATCCTCAGTTATTTATATTAGAGTAACATAATTTAAAGGTTAAAATTATTTTAATATGGGTAAAATTTAGTACCTATATATTCTAAGAAATATATTTTTCAAATAAATTTAATTTTTCGGTAGCTTGTCTTACATGCTAAATCGAGTTTAGAGGAACCATGATATATTATTAAAATATTATTATTAACTAGACTTTTCATTAGTGGGTATAAATATAAATAATTAAATTATGAAAATGGGTGGTTACACATGTATAAAATTAATTCATTAGTCATCAATTAATTAAAATTGTAAATAAGAATCATTTGAAAATAAAGGATACGTTTTTCCAAAAAAATATTTTTATGTGTGAAATATATTTTTATCATAATAAATTAGATTGAACACTATTGTTGAATTATTTTATTTTAATTTATATATTATATATTAATTTTTTTTAAACATTTATCTAATATTTTTTTATGCATAGGTTAATAATAAATCAAGTTTTATGCTTAAAAATGTTTTTTTCTAAAAAGTGAGTTTTATTGCATTTTGTGAACTTAATTTAAAATTAATTATAATATTTATAGGTATTTAATTAGATAAAATGAATTAAATATTTATAATTTTGAGGTTAAAATTATATAAATAGGTTCCTTTTATTTTTTTTCAATATAAATAGTAATCGTGGTAAAATTTATCACATTGGTAAAAGCTAAATCAGGTTAATTTAAGTTAAAAATAAGTGGTAAGGACATAATGTTTCATAATAATTATTATTGTATGAAGGTAATTATACCCTTATCACCTTATGATTTAAATGTTTTAGTTTAATAGAAAATTTTCCATGAAAATGACCTATATAATATTTAAATCAAAGAAAGTTACAAAATGTCACTCTCTTTGATTTTAATATCTCTTATGTGTCCAAAAAGGGAAAAAAAGAATGTTAAGAATGAATATAAATGTCTTTTTTTTATTAATGAAATTATTTTCCTGATATATATTTTTAATATTTTATTTATTATATAATGATCTCAATTTTTATGCAACACCAATACAATATTTCTCCATTTAATAAAAAAATAATAATAAAATTTAAAAATTATAAAAGTGATAGAATTTGAATGAGTTAATGTGTCCCATGAATTTTATGGATCTATATGACATATTAGTGAGGTTTTAAATAATAATATTCAAAATTACCATTTGTATTGATGTATTTAAATTTAAATTAATTTGTGTTAAAAATGATATTAATGATATTTTATAATAAATAATATTTTATTAAATGATATAAAATTCATAAAAATATTATATTTATAAAAATAAATGGTATATGATTTTAATCATAAACTATGATTTATTTATGGGTCATTTTTCATTTTATAGTTACATTATTAACCCTTAAAGGGTAAAAAACTTCATTATTATGGTAATTGTCAAAAGGGTTAATGGGGGGTTAAAACTAAATTATAAGGGTAAAAATTTGATCCAAACTTATCTAAATTTTATTTTATGAGATTATTTTGAATTATACTCATCTTATATTTTAATATTATCAAATTTTATAAATTTTTATATTAAAATTAATTCATATTAATCTAATATTTTAAGAGATTATAAGAGTTTACCTCCCCTCAATTATAAAAGGGAACCCTCTTTTATATTATTCACACCACTTTGAACCTTATATATTGATAATTTTTTTAAAATTTATCTTATCCACTTACTTATAGATATACTAGAGTTTTTTTTATTTCAAAAAGGTAAACCCTATAGCCCTTTTGAGGAGATCTAAAGGAGTCATTTCAAAGAATAGGTAATCACCTTAACCGATCACTTTATTTTAAAAATTTCATTTAACTCTTATAAATATGTCATATTCTTCATAAAATAATATCTTCAGCATAATAAATATACTTAAATGTTATTATTATTATAAAAAAACATTATAAACCCTCTTTTCCATCAAATGGGAAGTGAAAGTATCACTCATGTGTACATACGACTTACCATCTCTATGTATCAGTACAATTCATTTTTCATAAAAATATTTTATGGATGGGTATTATGATGGATTTAATATTTATATATGATATTTATGAAACAATTATACCTTTTTAATGATAATATCATGGATACCTTCTTACCTTCCAATCCTTTGGTAAACGATAACATCACTCATGCGTATGTGTGGACTACCATCTCCACGAAGTGATGTGACTCATTTTTAATTTATATTTTACTTGGATAGTAATGTGGATGAATTTGATGAATATATATGATATATATGATATAATAATGATCATTTAAAGGTAAATTAATGTTATACTAAGTAGGTTAAATACCCTGAGGGGGGGGGGGGGGAGGGGGTGAATCAGGGTATGCCATATTAAAACAACTTCCCCTTAGAATCGTGTTTCATCATAAAAAAAACTATCATCTTACTTTACATTATAAATGTATGAAAAAAATAAAATCATGCATGAGAAAAAAAATTTACTTGGTTCACCCTCACTGGGATACGTCCAAGGAGCATACAATGACAATGTTCTGATGTACCAAATCCACTAAGGATCATTTCCAAAATAACATTTGAGCTAGAACACTTCTATACCTTGGCCCACTTCCTTTACAAAGTTTGGAGTAGAATAAATGCCCCTAATGGTTTACAACCAATCATAATTAAAATATCATTTCTATTTAAACTAATGTGTTCTCATTGATCCTACACATGATTCTCCTTTTTTCTCACTTAAATCAATATGTTTTAAACCTCATTTGTGACATCATTAAGTTCCACTTTCATCCAAATGATGAACACCATTTTACCATAGATTTAATGGGAAATCCCCTCTAGTTCATATAAATTTGTCTTTGGAGAATCATTTAGATAACCTGTGCACAACTTTATCACCTAGAATTTAATATTTATGTTTCTCCATGGAACTTTATTCTATGTGCAACTTTTACACTTTTCATGAAACTTCCTTTGTCATGAATACACAAGTACTTTTTTTCACACAACTAATAAATGAGTTTTTTTCATGAAACTCTTTTTTCATTCAACTTTTATGATTTGAGTGCAATGATTATGAAATTCAGAGCCCTGATTTTCTCTAAGGGGTGAGATCCTGAAATAAGGGGGGTAGATTCCTATTTATAGACCCATCTGACCCTACGTGCAAGATACTTATGTACCTTATTATGCATTCCAAACTTTTATATGAGTGTGAAACTTATCGTTTTGAATTTTTTTGGCACATAACTCTCTTTCACGAGCACACACAACTCTATATCTCATGTCGCACAAAAAAATCTTTCTTTCACTTTCATAACTTGCACACAATCCTTACATTTACCAAATTTTGGTAGGATATCTAAAAATCTTCACTTGAATGTAACTTCGTAAAACATCTTCACCCTCATGCACAAATTTTTATATTTACGTGGAAATAATTACTTTTCCAAAAACTCCTTTGTCCATCCCTAAAATTTTGGACCCAAAATTTTGGCAAACACTTGGAAACAACTTCACCTTTTATACACAATTTTATCTACCACCACCATAGCATACATTCCTTTTTCTTAGACCTTTATCAGTATACCTTGTCAGTAGTCTCTCTGGAACTCCACAACTAACCTTGGAAACCTTCTTTTTCAACAAACATAATCAACCCAAAAAAACTTCAATGTTGCCTTGACGGTTTTTCCCAACAATCTCCCCTTTGTGTTTTTTGAAAAATCTTTTCATTTTGATACCTAGATAACGATTCTTCTATTTTCTACAAAAAAATCACATTTTTTTGATTCAGGTGAGATCAAAGACTGACCTAACACACATTCTAATCCCACATGAGCAATGCTCAGAATGAGAAATAAGAGTGGCATCCAAACTCCATCAATGAATCACTTCATTCTAGAAACCACTCAACTGATTTCATTATAAACCTCATATATCATGATATATAACCTTTGATCAATCATAATTTATATCATCAAATTTAAAAATCCCCATACTACGTTTCTCCCCCTATCAGCTTCTCCCCTTGTCTTGATTAAAACATTTTCTACCCCTTTTATATCCACAACTTCTCCCCCTTTGTAAACAAATGCAAAGGTCACTAATTTGTGGTCTTCAATAGGGTAAAGAACATAGATCAGTACATTTAGGGAGAAACACATCATAACTTAGGGAGAGGGGGTATTTTATCCCCACTTTTCAAGTGTGGGGAGTCGATTGAACTCTAAGATCTAGTAGATGACTTTCCAAAGCCTCTTTGTGTATGTAATTCATCAAAATATCTTCAAATTGTAGGTCTATAGGAACATAATACAACTTCACAAGCCCATGATCCACCTTATCCTTAATAAAATGATACTTGATCTCAATTTTCTTTGTCCTAGAGTGATGGGATAGATTTTTTCTAAGATTTATAGTAGTTGAATTATCTCAATGGATTTTGATTTGAGACTTAACTTCAACTCTCATATCATTAAGATACTAGTTCATATATAATAACCATTTTCAAGATTGAGTAACCATAATATATCCATCTTCTATGGCGCTAAGTGAAATGAAATACTGTTTCTTGCGTATCCAAGAAATACACAATCCACCAAGATAGAACGCACCACCTAACATTGATTTTCTATCATCTAATAAATGAGCCCAATATGAATTTTTATAACCCAATAACTATTACGAATATTTTTTATTGTATAGAAAATCGAATCCACTTTTCTATTGATATACCAAAGAATTATTTTAACTAGAAGTAAGTGGATTTCCTTGGGATTACTTTGATACTGTGATGCATAGAATGTGGAAAAAACAATATCTAGTCGTGTCACTATTAAGTATAATAGACATCTAATGATCTTCCTATATTTTGTGACATTAAATGATTTTTGATCATTATATCATTATAGTTTCATTCGAATAGCCACCAGAGTCCTCATATTTTTTGGAATTATCCATTCCAAATCTTCTTAGAACCTCATTGGAAAATTTTTATTGTGAAATATTTGTGCCATTACTTTGTTGTGTCACCTATAAACTACGGAAAAATTTAGTTCACCAATAATTGACATTTCTAACTCACTTTTCATGAATTCAGAGAAATGTCTACACTACACTTTATCTAATCCACCAGAAATTATTTCATCTACATACACTAAAACCATTATCCTTTGATTAATTTCATTGATTACATAGAGATTTTAATCAATTCTACCATGCTAAACACTAAACTTCTTCAAAAACTGGTCAAGACTTGAATACCATGTTCTCAGTGCTTGCTTCAACCCATATCATAGTTTTCTCAACCAAAAAAATCTATTCTCATATTTATGAATGAGAAAACCATCTGGATACTTGATATAAACTTCTTCTTCTAGAACCCCATTCAGAAATGATGACTTGAAATCCATCTGAAATTTTTTTAACTTTCTTTTCACTACTAAGCCCAAGAATAATCTAATTGTTTATATCCTTGAAATAGGTAGAAATATTTCATAAAAATCGCTACCCTCTATCCAGGAGTACCCTTTTCACACTAGTCATTCTTTGTTCTGAATCACTATACCATCTTTATTCAAATTATTATGAAAGACCCATTTGGTCCTGATGAAATTCTTATCTATTGGTGTTGAAACAATATCCAATGTCTAGTTCTTATCAATTTGTTTTATCTCTTCATTCATAGCCTGAACCCAGTTCTCATCTCTAGCTACATCATCAGAATATTTAGGCTCTACCTGAGATAAGAAGGATTCCTGTTATAATGACTTTATTCTTCATGTTTGAACTAGCATTGTCGGATCACCAATGATGTTCTGTTTGACAATTTCAGATCGACTCTTTAGTTTTAGTGCAGATGTAGATTTTACTTTCTCCTTCTCATCATCAGTATCTTCTTCTGAATCATAATTTTCCACTTTAACTCCCCTTGAGGTGATTACCTTCTCATCACTTTCATCAAGTAATTGTTCACTATATTATTTAATATTCTATTCATTAACTACTATAGTGACATCATTTATCACAACTACATTTCCAAGCCTCTTATTGAAACATTTATATGCTTTTAATTTTCCTAAAAATACAAGAAATAACCCCTCATCTCCATATGATTCAAATTTCCTAGATTTCTTCTAATTGAGAATAAAACAATTACTTACAATGATTTTAAATTATTTCAATGTTTTTTTCTTTCCATACCACATCTCATAAAGAGTATTTTATTCCTTCAAAAACAAAAAATCACTGTTAGATATATAGACTAATTTCAAGAATTATTCCTTTCAAAATTTATTTAGTAGGTACTTTTCAATAAGAATTGTTCTATCCATATTTTTTATAATCCGATTCCTCCTCTCAACCACTAAATTTTATAGAGGATTTCTCATTGAATAAACTTGATACATTATCCCATGTTTGTTTAGATAATATTCCTCTTGTATATTTGTGAATTCCATACCATTGTCAGTACAAAACTTCATAATCTTCTATCCAAGCATACTTTCATATTCCCTCTAACATCGTTTAATGCAATTAAACATGTCAGAATTTTGGAAAATGAAAAACACCCATGACATCCTACTTAAATTATCAATGAAAAGAACATAATACCTCTTATCATCAATAGATCTTAGTGATATGGGTCCACACACATTTTTATGCACCAATTCAAGCACTCTGGTTGACTTATGTTATTTCACCTTGTACATATTTATGATAATCTTCCCTTGTTTACAAGCATAGAACGTGTGAGTATGATCATGTGATATCTTGGGAAGATCTAAAACTGCATCACATTTGACTAGATCTTCGAGATATGGTTGGAATATATGGCCATTTCATTCATTCCACAACCTATTTTCTTCTTCTATGGATAAAAAACATATATCTTCTTTTCTATTTACAAGTTAGAGATTCCCATTAATTATTTTTCCCTATAGAACAAATCCAATATCTCTTCCATTGAATATAAACATCTTCTTAGTAAAGCTTACAGCATGCCCTGAGTTATATAGTTGACAGACACTAAGAAAGTTGTGATTGAGACCTTCAACAACTAATACATCATCACATCTCATTTATTTCCCCCCAAATCTGTATTTTCTTGAGTCAATAATATTTAGGTCTTCATCATTTCCAAATTTAATAACATCTCTCTTGTCATATTTTATGCCTATAATAATATCCTTATTACCTGTCATATGGTATGTGCATCCACTATCAAGGATCCATACACCGGAACGATCTAATGCTTTAAGGGAAATCTCTACAAACACTGATTTCTCAACTCTTTTATTTTTGGTACATGTTTTTGACTTCATACCTAGTGTGGATTGATAATATTTATCTTACTTGGAGTATGATGAACCAACTTCATATTACAGAGAATAAAATTGTTTTTTCATTTTTATCCCATTTTATGATACATTGATCTTATTCTTATAACCACATTCAATTTTTTTGGGCACATTTATCTACATTGCTGTTGAGAAATATCTTTCAATGTATCTGAATCCTCCAAACCCAAAATAGTGACAATCAAATGATATCCTAGAGTATTGATCTTTGTATAGATGCCTATATTGGTCTTGTTACCTTCGGTACCTATTAGCTATGAAACAAAATTTTTTTGAGTTCCCCATTTTCCCATAATAATAACATCTAATGCAGGGTGCATTCCAATGTGTCACAACTACACTACTAGTTTTCCCTTAGGTCCTCTAAATCTTCTAGTTCTGATTCATACAAAAATAAATATTCAATCTCCGAACTGGTGATGGTGGTATGAATTTAACCATCAATGCTTTCTATTTTTGATCAATCCCTATACCAGCTATATCATTCAAATCAATTGTTTACTTCTCCTGAAATTCCTTTTTCTGTTTCACTAGAACTTTGAACTCTATTTTTACATTTTCTGCAACCTTTGCGACCTGATTTACTGGAGTCAATAGTTTCTACTAATCTTTAAATTTCCTTCATAGGCTGAAAAATTCCTCTTCATGTTATTTGATATGTTTTATTTGATCTTTTCCATTGTTAGTCAAACTATCAATTTGTTTTTTTTGTTTATCGATTTTGAGCATGTACTCAACAACCTTTTTTGAGTTCTCTATAATTGAAGACTTAAGTTTTTCAATTTCTTCATTCATATTAGAATTATCTTCTTTTTAATGCTATACATATAGTTTTTCATCATGAACCACTATATTGGAATTTTTTTCTCTGTAAACATTTATCTCCTGAAGTGAGGCTTCTAATTTAGCTTGCATATTAACTCATTCTTTGAGTTCTTCATTACCACAGTTTCTTTATTCAATTTTCTAGGAGGTACCAACAACTAAAAAAATAAAAATTTCTCCATGATATTGTAGTTCTCCATCTCCCCAACCTCAAATTCTTCCGAACTTTCATTTTATTATGAAAGAAGATTATTATTTTTGAAGAAATTTCTCTTAAACTTTTTTTAATTTTCACATAGACTGAAGGATTCTTCATGGGAATTTTCTACTTCATCCACATCATCTTCCTAAAACTTATTTGGGAACTTTAATACAATATGTTCAACCATTCCACATTGAAATCATGAAATTGGGAGTTTCCCTTTTAATATTCCTTTTCTTATTTTTATATTTGAGAAAAGGAATGAAATCACCTCACCCATATCTTCTTCATTACAATCTTCAATGGTGAGATTCTTTATGGCCTTGAATTCCACCACTTTGGAATTCCCTTTTTCCACAGGCTCAATGTCCTCATTTCTCATCTCATATGCTACAAGAGTACTATGAAAGCTATCTAATGTTATATCCTTTTAATATTTATCTTCCAATATAGAAAATTTTGGATTGAGACGAGGTGGAAGAGATCTCAATATTCACTTAACAATATTTAAATATTCAATACTTTCTTTGATACCATCCATGTATTCCATAAATACATTTACATAGTCAAATAATGCATCCAAATATTCATTGGGGCTCATTCTCAGGTCTTCATATCTATTCCAAAAAACCTATAATTTTTCTTCTTTGAATTTGGAACCTCTTTCATAGATATTTAATAGCTTTTCCCACATGGAATTTGTTGACTTACATTATATCACATTTGTATAGATTTCATTGGATAAGGTTCCCCCTAATTAATTGACTCCTCTAGTAAAGAACCACTATCCACACTGGCTGAAATACCATGTGTTTCCGTTGTATAGACATCCATACCTAGAGATCAGAAATAGTGCTGCATTCAATTATTCCATAATTGAAAAGTTTTTCCATCAAAGATCAGAATCCCTTTATTATTGAAAACCTCCAATGAAACCACTTATATATTAACACAAAAATTAACCTTTTGGTTTGATACTTATTGTTATTCCAAATAGGTTAAATACCTTAAAAGAGGGGGGGGGGTGAAATAGGGTATGACAGTTTAAAAAAAATACCCCTTAAGATATTGTTTCGTTTATAAATAAAATACTCTTCTCTCCCTTTACCTTAGAAATATATGAATATAAATGAAAGCATTCATGGGACACAAAAATTTTACTTGGTTCACCCTCACTGGGATATGTCCAAGGATCATATAATAGCAATGTACCGATGTTCCAAATCTAATAAGGATCACTTCCAAAATAAGGTTTGGTCTAGATCACTTCTATTCCCAAGATCAATTCCTTTACAATATTTTTAGTGGACTCATTATCCCTCCTAGTTTACAAACAATCACAATTGAAAGATTACTTATCTCTTAACTAAAGTGTGATTACTTATACTTCAGATGATTCTCCTTTTTATCACTTGAATCAGTAGATTTTACACCTCATTTGGTGCATCATTAAGTTCCAATTTCATCTATATGATAAATACCATTTTACCACACATTTAATCGAAAATTCCTCTTGTTTTACACAATTTTATCTTTCACACAACCTTTAGATAGATTGTATGAAAATTTACCACCTTGAGAACAACATTTATGTTTTTTCATGTAAATTACTTTTTCATGAAAATTTTACACTTTGCACACAACTCCCTTGGTTATGTAGACACAAGTCCTTTTATGCATGTAACTAATAAACAAGTCATTATTTCACACAACTCTTTTTTCATGAAACTTTTACACTTTTCACACAACGATTATGTGATTTAGAGCCCTGATTTTCTCTAAGGGTTGAGATACTGAAATGAGGGGGGTAGCTTCTTATTTATAGACCTGGATGAATCTATGTGCAAAATCCTTATGCGCCTTCTTCTATGAATTAAACTTTTATGCACGTACATAAGTTATCATTTTTGACATCATATTTGCTACATAACCCTATTCAGTATACACACACAACGCTATCTCTAATGTCACAAAAAATCATCTTTCATGAACTTTCAGAACCTGCACACAATTCTTTCCTTTTCCGAATTTTGGTAGGATTTCCCCAAACCTTCACTTGTACATAACTTCTCTAGAATTATTCACCCCTACATGAAAATTTTTATATTTATGAAAAATTACTCACTTTGAAAAAAATAAGTTTTTTCATCATCTAAATTTTAGACCCAAATATTTGTAAAACACTAGGAAATGATGTCACCTTGTATACTCAATTTTATGTACCACCACTAAAGCATACATTCCTTTCTCTTATACCTTTGTCAAAATACCTTGTCATGAATCTCTCTAGAAGTCCCCAAATGACATTGGAAAACTGATTTTTCAATAAACACAATCAACCCAAAAACACTACAATGTTACCTTGAGGTATTTTTTACCAACAATTAATATTTACCTTTCTTTCTTTCCATCCATTGAAAAATGAAAAAACTGTTCATGTATATATACGACTTACTATCTCCATGAAAAGTGTAATTCATTTTTCTATACATAAATTTTATTGATGGATATATATATATATATAATGAATATATATTATATTTATACCATGATTAACTTTATAGACATGATGCAATTATTATTAATAGAGAAGGACCAAAACCACCAAACCAAAACTTACATGGAAAATGAAGTAATTATCACCTAGGATAGTGATTTAATAATTAATTGTTAATAAAAGGGTGGTAAAAGGTTAAAATTAAATAATATATATATATATATATATATATGATTTTTCTTTTCTAATAGATTCATAATAATATTATATTTATTATACAATAATTTTGAACATGTACGAAGGAAGTCAGACCCGAGGTAAGGGGTTTTATCCTATAATCTCATTATTTATCAAGATTGTTTATGATTGAGTTTCCAATGATGAAAATATTATGATATCACTCTCAAGAAACTCTTTAATTTTATTATCATTTAGTAATTTATTGAAAATAAATGTTTTCCTTTAATTTTCTGCACCTTAAGTACTCAAGAGACCAAAAATGTGTTTGTATAGAAAATAAAATTTATTTGTATCTTCAGTTGATATTTTTCTTCCATATCCATATTTTTAAAAAAAATTTAAAGAAGGTTTTTTCTATTCTACTATGATTGTATAAAGTAATTTTTAAACTTATATTACTTTTACAATATGGTTTGAAAGGAATCTTCTTTTCATTTTCCAAATGAGGTACTTTGTGACTTTTTCAACAAAAGTACAGAAGAAATGTTTTTTAACTTATACAACATAAAAAATTTCCCTCCATCATGGAAACTCAATGTTTTAAAGATAACTTTATAAGTTTCCATGTTTATTTTCAAAATAAAATTTTTTTCTATAAAATTTTGGAAATTTTTAGATTTTGAAGAAGTGATTTTAAAATGGAAAGGTTATTTTCCTCAAGAAATTTTTAATGATATTTTGATTCATCAATGAAAAAAAATTCAATGTTTCTTATTTTTTTCTAGTAATATTATCCAATGATAGTCTCCTTATTCTTTATCTATATGGGTTTTTATGATGGTATGATGTTTATGAAACCAATTAATTTTCCACAAGTTATGCTATAATGAATTATTTATAAAACCCTGTTTTTCTTGTGTTCTGATATATTGAATGGTTTATAATATTATGGAACACATATGTATGATTTTTATTATGTGATAGGTGGGACCTATATCTCACTCCAATTAATTGGGTAATGATTGATATCTCATGAGATAAATAGGACCCGAATAGAGAGTGAACCCAGTTCAGTAAGGGACATTGTCTATTATGACAGTCTTGGGAGTGAACCTTGTATACTATGATGGTTTGGGGAGAGAAACCATTCCACTATGATAGTCTTGGAAAAGATCCTTGACTACGAAGGAAATTATTTTCTATTCCTACATGTATTCCACAATTTCATGCCTTATTCTAATGTTATTTTATCATTGACTATGTTCTTGGATTCAATTATGATTCATGCTTAATAAACTACAAAGATTTATGTGATGAATCAAGATTATGATATATGATATGCAGGGTGTGGTTTTAAAATGTTAATATCATGTTATCATACCATTTTTCTCATTTTATTCTTATATTATCATTGATATCTACCTTGTTTACCCTTAATAAGAATCACAACACACTATTTCTTATGTTTCTTTTCCCAGGTTATGAAGAAGGGTTTTATGTATGATATATATAAGAAGGGTGATAGTTATAAAGATCTAAGTGGGAGATTATTTATGAAGATAAAAGTTAGAGATGATGTAGAAAAATCAAGAACTAGTTGTTCATGTTTCTATGTTTTCAAAGATAGTAAAACTATATGATTCTATCATGAATTATTATGTTATGTAAAAAATATTCATCTAATTAGATGTAATATCTATGTATAAAAATTTCATATCACTATAAGGGGAATGCTTCTTCAATTCTATTTAACAAATCAAGAGAATGATTATAAATATACATTCACACTTCGCTCAATATAAATCACATGTTTATCATAAGTTATCCACACTCATTTTATAAGAGATTCCTTTCAACGATTATAGTTTCCAACACGATTCTATTTCCATGGTATTAAGTCCACTTCATCATATAAGCATGAAGAAAACCTCATTTTGGTCAAACCACTTCACCATTTAACCTTCCCATTTGGTAGATTCTTAACCCTCAAATTAATTCCTCATATGTCCCTCCTAATAAATCTTCTAATGATTGAAATTCCATTTGATTAAATCCCATCGCACCAGCTTTCATCTTTTAGTGAATCGATACTCATCAGCTTTTAATCTATCTTTATACAGTCTTCAGAAACATGGTCATCAAATTTCTATTTCCAATTATATTACATTTCGTAAATCTGATAAAATAAATCTCACATATTAAAATTATCTATTATGAGTGTATGTACTTGAAAATAGATACACATCTTTTAGAAACTTTGATCTTATTTTCCTAGAGATAGTGTCTTACTAAATTACATTGGTATGAGATACAAGGAATCACATCCTGAAGAACTGAATAGTTTAGTTGTCTTGGTAAACTAGATACATACTTGAGTCTTACATTACATTTGAATACAAAATTTCAAAATAATTTATTTTTTTATAATAACATTATTCTATATAGAATACCCCTTAATATTATTCATAGTAAAATTCATGGAATTCTGGGGAAAGGAAACAAAATAAGGGTGAGCTCAAATGCTCAGTAAGGGTTAAGTACAATGAAATATACAATGAATCAATATGAATAATCAATATGTAAAGGTAAATAAACAATTTTTTTGATTTAAATAAATTAATTATCATGGTAAGATAAGGATAAATCAATAAGACAAGGTAAATAACTAATAACACATGCCATTTAATCAATAAGTTGAGAATGAAATGTATCCATAGATAATATCATAACAAAAATCTCATGATAATAATATATAAATTCTAAATGAAGGAAATGATTAATTATTATATGCCATTTTTCACTAGAACACGATACCTTTACCATCTTGACCTTTCACATGATGATTTAGAATATACCACTGTTAAGGAATTTCACAAGACAGTTTAAAACATATTGGTTATAAATGTATAGGGGTTTTCCAACTAATTTTGTCTCATGAGACTACCGATGCATTGAGGGGATTGCATTAACCGGTTCCTAACCCATGTATTTCATGTAAACATCATTATTTATATATAAAATAATAAATTTAATCCATAAACCACATGAATTATCAAGTATCCTTATTGAGTAAAGGATAAATATTTTTCAATATTTCCCAAATTAATAAAATAAATGTCAATGACAATTTATGTAAAAATCATATATAGATTAGGAAATAAACATATCCATGAAAAATAATATTTACATTTAGGAGAAATTTAATTTCTATAATAAATTGAATAATTAAATGAAAAGTTAATGAATACATAAATGAATAAAGTAAGTAAATGTCAAAACTTTCCTAATGTTTCTACTAAAATTCATTTTATACCAACTATAAAAACCCCAACCCCAGTATCCTAGAGCTAGTGTCTTACTACATTACAATAACATGAGATACACAGAATTGCATCCTGAAGGACCGAATAGTTTATTAGTCTTGGTAAAATAAATACATACTTGAATCTTACATTACATTTGAATAAAAAAATTAAAACATAATTTATTTTCTTAATAATAAAATTATTCCATCAAGAATATCCCTACATATCAGTCATAGTAAACTTTATGTAATCTTAGGGAAAGTAAAAAAAATAAGGGAGAACTCAAATACTCAGTAAGAGTTAGGTACAACTGATGATGTCATGAATCAATAAGAATAATAAACATATAAATATAAATAACTGAATAGACATTCCATTTAAATAACTTTAATATCATGTTAATATAATTATACATAAATTTTTAAAGGTAAATAACTAAGAACACAAGCCTTTTAATCAATAAGCTGAGAATGAAATGCATCCATAGATAATAGCATAGTGAAAATATCATGGATAACAATAGATGAATTATAAATAAAGGTAATTCCTAATTATAATACATCATTATTCCTAGGGACATGATACCTTTACCATAAATACCTTTAAGAAGATGGTTTAGAACATACTACTATCAATATATTTCACAAGACAATTTAAAATATATTGGTTACAAACACATAGGGTTTTTCCAACTGATTTTGTATCATGAGGCCACTGATGCATTGAGGGGATTGAATTAAACAGTACAAAACCTATTTATTACATTTCAAAATCATTCCTTATATATCAAATAATTTATTTAATTCATAAAAACTATGCCTCATCAAATATTCATATCGAGTAAAGGATACAGTTTTATCAATACTTTTTCACAATTAATTAAATAATTTTCAATGTAAACACCACATATAAAAATGGTATATGGTTTAGGAAATAAATATATATATGATATATAATATTTAGATTTATGAGAAATTTAATGTCCATAATATAGTGAATAATTTCAGGCAAAGTTATGACTACAAAAATGAATCAATGAGGTGAACATCAATACTTTCCTTGGTCAAAATGATTATAAACCATATAGAGGAATATTAAGGATGATATTAATAGAATATATACCCACTATAGTAAAAATAAATGGTTTTTTTATTGATGAATAAAAATACCATAAAAGTATCTTTAAAAACATTCTTTAGGAAAATATCAATTTTATTTTGAAAAATATTTTGAAAATCCTTTTTCTTTGAAAATCACTTTTGAAAAAATTTTCATTAAAATAATCCTCATAAATTTTAAAAAGTAATCTTCAAATAAATGATGATCATGATGCTATTTAATTTCTTAAATTCCATAAAATTTGAAAAGAACATTGTATTTTCCCTATAAAAAGGTTAGGAAAGTGCTTTGTTTAGAAAATAACAAGAAGATTCCTTTCACTTTTTTGAAAAAATCCAAATGGAAATTATTTTTAAAATGACATAATATTCCTTTGAAAACGTTTTTTAAAGAGAAAAAATGGGTGAAAATGTATTTAATAAATCATTTTTAAAGGTTAAAACATTTTTTGAATATATTTTTAGAAAACATGGATTTGGAAGAAAGCATACTTTCAACCGAAGAGAGTAATAAAGTCAAATTTTATTGAAAATGTTGTCTAAAACATTTTAAGTACCAAAGAGTGGAAAAATGGTATTATTAATTTAAAATATCAGGAATAACCATATGAAAATATAATTAAATGCGTTTATTATATAATTATCAAATAATTTCCTTCAACTAAAATTCAATAATAAACAATCTCGATTAGAATGAGATTGTGAAATAAACCCTTTCAATGATCAAAATGTTGAAGTGAGAGTTTATGTGAATAAAATATAAATCCACATAAAAAAGTGTAAATACCACATAATATAATTAAAATTCATTACAAACATAATCATAGTAGGAAATAATCAATGAATTATAAGTTTAACCCAATGATTGAAAATTGAGTTAAGAAATCCATTACCACTTGGGAAATTTTAATTAAAATCACCTTAGATGAAATAATTCAACACAATATAAAATTAATAATGAATTATTAATGATATTAAATGTCAAAGGTTTAGTATATACACTATATAAAAGAAATTATGTGCATAACATTACAATGTTCCTCAATGAGATGAATATGAGATAAAATCCATTACCTTACTTTTTGTTTTTGTTGAACATGATTTAAACTTTTATATAGTTGTTTTAAACATGTTATTAACTTATTAAAGAATAATATAGGTATTTATAATATCATATATTATCCTTTTATAACATATTATTATATTTTCATTAATAATATTTCATTATTTTCAATGTTTCGGGTGTTAATTGCCTGGTTTTCTCATTCGTGTATTATTATGAAAGTTCTGGTTCTTGTAAATATTATATAGTTCTATAATCTCAATAATAATAATAACATAATTATCATATTTTTTACATTAATTTTAACTTTAAAACCAGTCATTAATGATAGTTATGAAAAATGGAGTTCTTTACGATCATGGAGACGGTAAACCATACATACGCTTGAGTAACGTTTCCATTTCTAATGATCATTATGGAAAGGTGGTAAGTAATAATTTAACTTTATATAATGATAGAAATATCATATATATCATATTATATACTTATATATATATATATATATCATCCATGTGGTTTGGTGATTAAAATAGAGTCACATCGCTTCATGAAGGCGATAGTCCACACGTACATGAACGATGTTATCATCTTTACGTGAGTGAAAAGGAATGAAAGAAAATGATATATATATATATATATATATATATATATATATATTATTTCCAGAATGATAAATATTTCATAAATTTCATAATTATTTTATTTATATCATATATAATCATTAACTTTATTCCTTATCATCTTCCATGTAAAGCATTAGTGAAAGACGAATCACATCGTTTCGTGAGGTAGTAGTCCTCTGTACACATGAGCGACATTATCACATCTCCTACAGAATGGAATGTAATAAGGTATATATTATATAATGAATCTAGATGTATAATTATTATATATATATATATATCATATATATACATATATCTATTATAATACCCAACCTTTAGAGGTGGTAATGGAGAAATGAATGACATCGGTTCGTAAGGCAGTAGTTCACCATACACATGAACGATGATTTTGTAATCCATTTGACGGAAGTAGAGAAAATTTTAGGTAATTAAATTATTATAAAACACCCCAATATATGTAATATACTGATACTATTATATCATAGTGGTTTAATAAAAATTTAAGGAGTTGGAGAAAGAAGTAAAAAAAAGACACTTATTGAAGAACATTACCTCTTCTTCAGGTATCATCCTTAGGTTTGTACTAATTCCATACTAGGATGGATTTATCTCCAAAATAAAGATTCTAGGATTATATTATTGAAATGGGGAAGATATTTAGGTAGGTATTGGATGAAAAAAGTGGTTTTATGGTGTTAATAATAGAGGGGGAAGGAGTTATGTTTTATAGTTGAAGAGGAGTGGCATTCTTGTAAATACCCAAAATATTCACTATTGGGAGGTCTCCCTTAACTCATGTGCCTAAAAAATTGAATAATAATTGAGGTTAGGGTTTATTTTGTTAATAAAAACCTAAAAAAAACAAAACTGAACACATTTTTATCATGTTATTCCTTAGTCTTTACATTTACTCAATTTTACACTTTTAGTTTTTTCCCTTGTTAACTTGTATCTTTTTATTTACCTAGGTAATTTATCCTTTAAGAATATAATTAAAATTAATTTTATTAGATAATTTAGAACTAATTATTTTGAATACTAAATAAAATTTATTAAATAAAAATCTTATGTGTGTGTATAATTAATTTTAATACAAACACATGTAATGCTTAAAAACTCACTTTAACTTTAATCACAATAATTAATTTTAACTATTTTCACTAATAATTAGGTTAAAAAAATATGTTCAACTTATTAAATAATATAAATTATGATGATTAAAAATATGGGATCCATTTTTATGAATTCTATTTACATAAGCGGTATAATTTAATTTAAAATTAATTCTGTAGATGCTATGAGAAAGTAGGATTTTAAAGAGAAAATGATCAAAAGTTTAAAATGTTTTTATATTAAAATTAAATATGAAAATTATTTCATTGAACTAAATAGTATTAATTTATATAAAATTTAACTAATTTTACTTTAAAATAAATTAAAAATATATTTTAACACTCTAAGTTATTGAAATGAAATGGCATCTTTCAATTAAAATTAGGTATTTTCACTATTCATAAAAAAGAAACTTCTCAGAAAAATCAAAAAAATAAAACATAATACATTTTTATATTAAAATTTAAAAACTTAATCTTATTTCTTCATATAAATTTTCTGAAATCATTAAACATTCATTTAAAATTTTGTGCGCAAAGTGAGATTAATCCGTCTTTTAGAAAAATACATTTTTCAGAAAATATTTTTTTTATTTTAAATATTTTTTATTTTATTAATAATAAATAGATAATAAATGTGTCTAAACTATATATTTTAATAATTTAGTTAATCTTATTCATACTCTCTAATTTAAGATCTAGGTTATATCTATTATATTAAATAATAATAATATTATATTTTTGTTAAGTAAAACCCAATCTTACATATAACAAAAGCTATCTAAGAAACTTTATATTTCATGAAATAATAGATAAAATCATTTTTTCTTGTGATTCAATCTATTTAAGAGATTTAGTTTATTAAAAATAAATATTTTATAAATTATTGGGGTGTTATATTTCCTCCTACACTTGGTGTTTCATGCCATATATTCCATCGAATACAATGTCCTTATTTTAGAATTTTTGGGTGTCACAAATCTCATATGATAAGGAATTGAGATCTACTAAATAAAATAAAGTATTACATGGAAGGTTTTATACATTCCATAAATGATGAATATGTGAAAATTTTTGGATTAGGGAAGGCCATAATTAGTCAAAAAAATATAACAAAGATATATTTTTTAGTGGTAGAAGGACTGAGTCATAATTTAATTATATCAATTCAAATTTGTAACTTTTTCCAAGAAATCCATTCCACTAATAAGACATATATAGTCAAAATTTATAATAAATCAATTCTCAAGAGAGGCAAATGTAAAAAGGAAAATCTCTACCAAGTAGATAAAATGAAATGTGTTTTCTTACCAAAGGATAATAAAAAAGATTATGACACAAGGATTTTGGCCATGTAATACAACACTCAATGAAATATTTTTCAATAAAGCTATTTCTGATGTTCCAATTTAAGTTACTAGGTTTATGTTGGAGTTGGTACCCTAGAACAAACTTTTTTAGTAACTGATTACATTTTTTTCTTAATTAAAGAAATTTTCTTATCACATGTTGATTATTATTTTTCATGATATTTGTATATAACATTGTCCTTAGATTATATGTCATGATAAATGATCATAGAAGTTCCCCACTATAATGAGAACCATGAGGTTCTACAACATTATTCTTGAACACTATTCTATAGATGGATGATATTTTCTGAAAGGACATAAAAAATACATACTATTAGGGGTAAGAGGATCATAAGGCATTGAGACACATTATAATGTGGTTCTACCTTGTTAATATCAATGATAGGTGCTTATGAGAATAGACCCGTCAATAGAAAATCCACATTTCCATGGGTCATTGGATGTTCCTATCTGTGAATGTGTTTATTGATCCTTAGACTTTAATATTATCATTATTGGATATCATGACTCATGTACTTTGATTTATTGATGAAAAACATGATGACATATGTTAATGGTGAAGTAGGATATATTAGTTGCTTTATGAGTGATATAATATTAATGGATAATGAGAGAAAGGATTTAACCCTTTTGTATCTTGATAAAATTTAATATCTAAGGACCTTTGATGACAATAGAATCACTTGAATAAATTCATGTTCAAGGTGTTTGATGGATTGGTTCATTTCTAGAAATTAAAAGAAAGAGATATATATAATATAAGTTAATAGAACCAGCATGCAACCAACTTGATTTGAGATATTATGATAAAAGGATTATATTACATGATAAACATTCACAGGAGGCTGGACGTCACTATGATGCTAAATTCTTTCTCTATGGATTTCATGGTGTGTTGCTAAACTCTAACCTTTGACTTTAGGTAGTTATGTCTAATTCTTATGAGAAAGAGGTTTAATGGGTCACACACAAAGTGTAACCACAATCTCAGTTAAATTCTAGTATTGAATTTAAAAATTTATAATAAATAGTATTTATTCAGGTTTCGTTGATCGCCATAATTTAATGAAACATTATTCAAAATAATAAGTGAGTTAAAAAATAATAATAAATATTAGTTTGTGATTTTGGATAATATAAAATTTATTTTATTGATAATAGAATGATTGTGACATCCCAACTCAGGTTATATGCACTGGTGCCCTGAGCTGGTTGACCCCATGACCACAGGTGTGCCTCCCTGTATGCCATAGGATACTGACCAGCAACGAGGGTCTAATATGGATCCTTGAGAGAATATACTATCTTTATTAAAGCATCAAAACATCAAAAATAAATAAAAAATATCCAAATTGTATAACCATAAACAAAATAACACCTGCATCACATGATGACCAAAACATGAATACAATATCCAAAACTAAAGTAGTAGATATGTTATGCCAAAATACATGCCAAGCATCAAATGAAAAACCCAAAATAAAGACACTGACAACTCCCAAGAGGATCCCAATACAAAGTCCAATTACCTCAATCATGCTCCATCCCATATCATCCATCTAACATAGGGATATTTCTCTTATCATGTCCTATAAACATGAAGACTATTTGGATACCGATCTGGTAGACCAATTAGGGTCTGAGTACAACTCAATAGGCCACCATCAATGGCGTATAAAACAATAACCATTTAAATAATAATTTATGCATTTGTATAAAGAAAAAAGTAAAATGTATAAGTAACCATTTATCAAATTTTCAATTATTATTTAATTAACCACATAAATCCCCAAGTTCACAATGACGCCCATACTATCAATAATTTCTTTGACCTAAGCTAGAGTCTGAACTATCACCAAGTAATATCACATATCACAATACCATGGTTATCAATTATCATTTCATTTCAATTCATATAATGGTCATTCAGAACCATAGTCTAATTCCATAATTTTGATCCTAGAATGCCATGTCTAGCACCCTGTGTGTATTTCGAGAACAAATCCCTGTCTCACACCTCATTTATCTGTTAATAACATATGGGTATTTGGAGCATCAGTCTGTGTCCCACAATCATATATCAATTAATCACATATGGGTATTTGGAGTATCAGTTAGTGTCCCACACTGGTATATCAATCAGTCACACATATAAAAAATATACCACATTATTCAAGGTAAATTAACATTAACCCTTTTTATCACCCTTTCACATCATGGTATACCTTTACAATTTATCACAATAAATATGGTTCCTCAATTTAATCACATGGAATAATATGAAAAATTCACTGTTAAACCATTTTGCATTATTAATACCATATAACCCATTATGGTTAAGCCAAACATCCCATAATCTTCATTGTCAATTAATTCATAATTACATTAATTGACCAATTACACAATTCCAATATCCCATTAATTCCACAATTGAAATATTCCATTAATTAATTATCCAATTAATTAATCCAATCCCACCTACTCCAATTACCCAAAATTTATCCCTATTCATTATCACATGGAAATTAAATTACCCCAAAAGCCCAAAGACCTTATATTTTTATTTATTTTTGGATAATCCCCCTTTTAATAGTTTAGGGGGAACCCTAACATGAACTGTAGGCCCAAGGTACAAGGCCCAAACAAAACCTAAAGTCCTATAGGTAAAAGGCCTAATACATGACCTTTGAAGGCCCGAGACCTGGAACAATTGAAACAACCCCTCCACAGCATCTACATCTTGAAGGTACACTCCCCACCACGCATGAATGATCAGCTAGTATTTCCCCTTATATATATTCATGGTGTCTGGTACCAATGGAGGTTGTCATACCCTCTCATTCTTCAAATCCAGTTAGCTCTGATCTGGTGGTTTCTACTCTAATCTGAATCCTCTTCTGGGATTGCTCCTATGTGGTCTTCCCTGGGATGCTTCTTTGGTCTATCTATCCCAAAATCCATACGGACCGTTGGCCATTGGTGGCCTGAAAGTCCTATGGCTTGAAGACCCTTGATGGCCCAAAGCTCCTAAGACCCATAGGCCCAAACCGGTGGCCCGAAGGCCCAAATCATGTGAATAGTTATGACTACTACAATACCTTCTACAATAATACTATAGTAAATTTAATTAAATTAAGACTATGGTATTTTAAATGTAGACTAGTTACCTCAAGTTTGATGATGAATTATCACCAATGGAAACCCCTAATTGAAGCAGAACAACCAAGATCATGACAAGGAATGAGATCATGATCTGAAACTAGAATAGCTGGATATCCATAAAAAAACCATCAATTCATCAAGAATAGAGGTTTGAATTCATTAGAACTTGTCCAAGAGTCTTTAAAATTTGTAGGAATTATTTTAGGGTTGAGATAGGATGTTTAGGGATTAAAGATGGGGGTTCCGGAAAATTTTAATGAATTTTTTGGGGTTTAAATTTCCATGTGTACTATTTCCTGTATGGGGTGAACTTTTTCCCTAACTATGTACCTCATCCCAGAGGTCTCATAGTTACTACTGAGGGGTTAAAATTTTTGAAAAACTCTATACCATCCATGCTAATCCCCTCTATTTGGGTTCACATGGTTTGATGTCTTGGGTGCATGGTTTGCGAAAACCATGTGCCAACCATGCAATTCCCCTCTTCCTTCCAAAAATATCCAATTTTACTAAAAATTCAACCAAGATAAAACACAAAAAATATATACTAAAATAAAGGAAAAATAGTACCTAAAAACGAGATCGATACATCTCCAGTAAAAAGGTCTTGATCTTAAAATCTCCACACATTATAACAACTCATCCTTGGGAAGTACTCCCAAGCATATATAAGATTTAAATTCAAAAAGATCATTCCATTGGGCCTGAATATCTAATTCTATCTGCCTTATTTCCTCCTAAGTATTCTTATGTTGCCACAATACATGAACTATCGGTACGGTATTTCCCTAAAACACTTTATCACTACGATCCAATACAAGTATTAGATGATACTCAAAGGACGCATCAGTCTCAAGGTCAACATCATCCACATTGATCACATGATAAGTGTTGTGGTGATACTGCTAAAGTTGTGACAAATGAAGAATATATTTCATAGCATTATACTTCTATGGAAGAGATAATCAGTATGCCACTGATATGATTCTCTCCATAACCACAAATGGTCCAACAAACCGGGTAACCAACTTTACCTACCTATGAATCCTATGGAAACCTAACCTTGGTGACACCCGAAGGAACACACAATAACCCACTACAAACTCAAGGGTTCGACATCATCTATAAATATACAAATTATGTCTGCTATGATCCATAACCATACATTTACGAATTAGTCAAACCTTTTCTGAGGTCTCCTACATGAGAATCGGTCCCAACAACCCTAACTCACATACCTCGATCCAACATAGAGGTGCTCTTTATGGACATCCATAAAGAGCCTTGTATTTTTCCATCTGAATAGTTTCCTAATAACTATTGTTATAGGAAAACTACACCAATTCTAAGTGATTCTCCCAAGACCCAATAAAGTTAAGACCACATGCCCGTACCATATCCTCTAGAACCTGTATAGTATGATCTGACTACCCATCTGTCTATGGGTGGAAATCCATACTTAGTAAAACTTTTATACCAAGATCCTTATACAAACCTCGATAGAAGTGATAATTAAAATGTGGGTCACACTCTGAAACAATACTTTATGAAACCCTATATAGATAGAATATCTATTGAATATAAAAATCTCCCAATTGATCAACTGAGAAAGTATCCCATATAGGCAAGAAATGTACTAATTTCATTAGTCAATCCATAACCACCCAAATAAGATAATTCTTCTAAGACACTATCAAGATACCCACCAAAAAGTCCATAGTGATGACATCCGACTTCCATTTCAAAATGGGAAATGAATTTAGTAAACCACAAGGTCATTGATACTCTAACATAACCTATTTAAAGGTGAAACATCATTTCACAAACCTTTCTATTTATCTTTTCATGCCCAACCACCAATATTTACGACATAGGTCACGATACATTTTGGTCAAACCCATATGTAATGCCCACTTTGAGACAATAAATTAATGCATCAACTCTTATTTTATACTCATCGACACAACAACATTATTCATAACATAGATGATTTCATCCTAATCTATGATCCAATCAATAGGTAACTCCCTACCTTCAGGGATTTCTATCAAGGAAAAATAATATAGATCCTAATACTACCTTTACCTATTCCAACTCAAAAGATTATACTCCACTGAAATAGATATGAGAGTCATCTTCTTGGATCTCCTGAACCATAACATGCATCTTAGCTGACAAGGTCATCATCTTACACTCTGAACTATACTCATAAACTTCCTAAGTCTGAGTTTTCCTAATTAGAGCATCAATAACATTTTTTCCCATTTTGGGCATATATTCTAGCTTAAAATAAAATGACTACATATAATCAACCCATATCCACTCCTGAATATTTAAATATTACTACAAAAGGATATACTATTATCTCTTGTGGTCATTATACATAATAAACATTTATTCCAATAGATAATTCCACCAATACTTCAATGTATAAACCACCACTTCTATCTCGAGGTTGTGCGTAGGGTAGTTCCATTCATGTAGCCTCAACTACTATGACCCATATTCTGTAACTTGATCTCCCTACATCAAAAATAATCCAAGTATGATCCTAGAAGAATCACAAAACACCATATAATCCTCCCTTAGCTCGAGTAAGATCAATTTTTGTTCCATTTTCAAGTGATCATTTAACTCCTTGAAAGAATTATCACATGATTCATACCATTAAAAATTTATCCCCTTCTTGGTCAATCAAAAAATAGGTACTTTAAATGAGGAAAAGTCCTAGATAAACCTCCGATAATATCCCACCAATCCCAAAAAATAGAGGATATCGAAAACATTCTTAGGTTTCTTCTAATAAATTATTGTCTCCACCTTCTCTGGGTCCACTAACACACCTCCCCCTAGATTATGTGACATAATAAATGTACCTAATTGATCTAGAATTTACATTTAGATAGCTTGGAGTATTGATGATGCTCTCTTAATGTATTCAAGATGATGTTAAGATGTTGGGAATGATCATCGTGAGTCATGGAGTACACCACGATGTAATCCAAAAAACAAAACAAAAAACTGATCTAGATACGGGTGGAAGATTAAATTTATCAAGGATATAAACACTTCTAGTGAATTCGTCAACTCTAAAGATATCATGAAAAACTAATAAAGGACATACCATATTCTAAAAGTAGTATGAGGTATATCAAAAGGTCGAAATATCTTCTAATGATACCCCAATATCAATTCATTCTTGGAGAAAACACAAGATCCCCTCAACTATTTAAATAGACCATCGATATGTGTATAAGGATACTGGTTCTTCATAGTCATCCGGTTCAACTTTCGGTAATCAACAAATAAGCACAAGGTTCCATTGTCCTTCTTTGAAAACAAAACTGGAGAAACCCAAGGTGACGTACTCATATAGATAAACCCTTTATCCATCAACTCTTTCAGTTGATTCTTAAGCTCTAGAAGCTCTATTGGTTCCATTTTGTAAGGTGGAATATAAACTGGCTCAACCCTCAACACAAGCTCAATTGTAAATTCCACATCTCTCTTAGGTGGCAGCCCTAAGAAGTCCTTAGGAAACACATCTTGGAATCTATCCACTATGGGTGGAAAGACATCATGATTTACACTTATATCATCCAACAACATACTAGAAACTTGGGTGGTGAGTTTCCCCAATTGATAGTGAACTAGTCCCACACCACCTATCTTGATATCCCACTCCCCAGAGTGAATATAATTTTCACCAGATAGAGACATAAAATTCAGCCTCTCTTGGTAAAAATCTACATAGGCTCAGTACGTCACTAACCAGTTCATTCCAAAAAAAAATGATACTCCCCAATCTCAAGAGAACACCCCTTGCACAAACAGATTCCCCTTGATCATACTCCCAATGTTGTCTTTATCATCATTACCCCACTCACAAAATCCACTTCCATACTCAAACCATTCACAAGTTGTGTATATATAAAAGAATGAGAGGAACTAGTATCAAATAAGGCACTAGATGGCTTAGAAGCTATAAGAATAGTACCTATAATTATTGATGGTAAATCCTTGGTATCCAAAAGTATAGGCTGAATTTCATACAAAATTCATACCCCTCTTCCTTATGATAAATTCTGAGTCCCCTGAGATGCACCAATCTACTGATACCGTCTCTCTTTTCCATAAGCACCTCATCCACTGCCTCGACCACCATGACCAGTAAAAATCCAATTGCTAGACCGATATGGGGTTGAATACCCACTTCTAGTAATCTAATTCTTCCAAGATCCTTCATCACTTCCCATATTTCATGGGTTATTACAATACCTTTTTAGTTGTCCCATCCTTCCATAAGCTCAACACTCTATTGATGGTTAGGTGAACTGTCTATGAAAGTGACCCAACCTACCACACTAGTGAAAGGTCACTCAAGTATGATCCTAAGTAACTATCCTTCCCCTATACACTATGATTTCTACTACTCTATTAAACATTATCATAATGAATATTCACACTCTCAGAAGTGATACCTCCTAACCGTCTAGTGAAAACCACATATTCTCCACTGGAAGCCTCCTTTAGGCTCCCCTTAGAAATAAAATCCTGATTCACCACTTCAGAAAACATTTTCAATCTAAATATATTCACCTTGGACTTAATTTTACATTTAAGCCCATATTGAAACCTTTTTACCATTGTAACCTCATCCCCCACCAAATCTGGAATAATTACCTATAAATCTATAATGTGACCAACATATTCTATAAGGAACATATTCCCTTGATTTAACCTCATGAACTTAGCCACTCTCTTAATCCTGAGCATCTTAAGGTAAAAGTACCCTGAGAACTTCTCCTGAAAGTCCTTCCACTCCATACTACCCAGATATCTATCCCAAGTTTGGATGTACCATTAATTATTTTCTTCACACATAACATGTAAGTATCCAATTTGACACTCTTCTCAGTAAGAGTCTCCAATTGTTCAAGTATCATTTGGATACACTCAATCCAGAACTTAGCTACCTCAGGTCCACCCTCTCTAGTAAACATTACAGGGTGTTGCAACTGAAACTCCCATTTTAGTTCTGATATAATCTTCACAACCCACCCTAGGTATCATTCCATAAAATGCATGAATCGAGAAATGTTTTCACAAAACTGCTCTCCGACTTCCTCACCTAAAACTATTGGTGCCTTAGGTTCCACTATTGGTAGATCATCCCCAACTATAACCTCCTATCACCCTTCCAACAAGAACTATTATAGAGTCATATTTATACAATTCCCAACACACGTTTTAGGACTCATTACACAAAATTAAAACATTTATTTAATATAGATTCACAATAATCCACAATAAGTCATTTCCCCAAACCCTTCCACATGGTCAAAATTAAGGCTCTATCACTACCCTTAACCACCCCTCATATTGTTCTATGTTAACAAGGGGTAATACCATTCTCATTATTCAAGTTTCTTATTAGAAACCCATTTGTTTACATCTTACATCATTTTAAAATCTTTCAAGTTTACAATAGGCACCATTTTCATTAAAATTTACACAAGAAAAAAAATCAATTTCATATAAAAAACTCATCTGAAAACCTTCTTTTCCTATGCATGCCTAAAAATGATGCATGTCACAATAATTCTCAATTTCCTAGAATAATTCATGAATACTCAACTCTCGTGCCATTCCAGGACATGAGTAAAAATCATAAAATCTCATAAACAACGATCACATCACACAATAAGTGCATCACTCGAGGTTAAATAACATCCAATAAAAATTGAAAATGAAAATAAAAAAAATTCCACCCCAGGTACATGGGTTTTCCCTCGTATATGTGTTAGCTACTCCCATTCACAATCTCATGTCTAAGGCTCGAATATTCCTAGTATCCTTTCTACCTTTCCAAAATAGTAAGACAAAAGAAAATAAAATAAAAAAACCTTTGATACCACCTTTTAATGTCCTGGCCTAGGTTCCATACACTAGTTTCCCAAGCCAGTTGGCCATATGACCTCAATCATGCCGCCCTATATGCCAGAGGATTCTGAATTGTAGTGAGGGTCTAATATAGGTTATGGAGAGATTATACCATATTTATCAAAGCAACACAATAATAGAGATAAATAAATAATATCCAAATAATATAACTGTAATGAGAATAATACAAGTATCACATGATAAAAAATAGGAATACAATATCCAAAACTAAAGTAGTAGATATGTCATGCCAAAAAACATGCCAAGTGTCAAATAAAAAACCCAAAATAAAGACACTAAAAACCCCCAATCAGATCTTAATACCAAGTCCGAATCCCTAAAACATGATCCATCCCATATCATCAATCTAACAGAGGACTCTTTCCCTTATCCTATCCTAAAAACATGAATTCTATTCGGGTATCGATCAGGATGCCCGAGTAGGGTGTGATTAAAACTCAGTAGTCCACCACTGACGACATCTAAAAAAATATTCAGTTAAATAATAGTGTATATAGTTGTATAAAGAAAAAAGTACAATGTATAAGTAATAAATTATTATATTTTCAGTTATTCTTTAATTAACCACATAATCCCCAAGTTCACAATGAAACCCATACTATAAATTCCTTCTTTGTCCTATGCTAGAGTCTAAACTATCCCCAAGGGATATCACATTTCATAATACCACGGTTATAAATTATCATTTCATTTCAATTCATATTATATCCATTTGGGGCCATAGTTAAATGCCAATATTTTGTTCCTAGAATTCCATGTCTATCAACCCTTGAGTATTTGAAGCATCAGTCCCCATCTCACACCCCATTTATCAATCAATCACATATGGGTATTTGGAGCATTAGTCTATATCCTACAATCATATATCAATCAATAACATATGTTTTTTTGGAGAATCAGTTCGTGTTCCACACTTGTATATCAATCAAGCACACATATATAACATATAACACATCATTAAAGTTAAATCAATATTAACCCTTTTTATCACCATTTAAAATCATGGTAAACCATTACAATTTATCACAATAAACATGGTTCCTGAATTTAATCACATGGAATAAAATGAATAATTCACTATTAAACCATTTTACATTATTTAAACTATATAATCCATTAACCCTATATAGTTAAGCCAACCATCTCATAATCTTCATTTTCAATTAATTCGTAATTATATAAATTGACCAATTACACAATCCCAATATCCCATTAATTCAAAAATCAAAATATTCCATTAATTAATTAACCAATTAATTAGTCCAATCCCACTAATTCCAATTTCCCCAAATTTATCAAAATTCATCATCACATGGAAATTAAATTAAATCAATTTAATATTCAATTAAATTTCCTAATCATGACAATTGAAATTTCATAATTACATACACGTAATTAAATCAAGACTATGGTATTTTTAATCTATACCACTTACCTCACGTTTTGTGATGAATTCTCACCAACCGAAATCCCCAATTGAAGTATAAAAACAAATATCATAATGAAGAACAAGATCTTGATCTAAAACTGAGAGAGGTATAAATCCACCAATGGACCTTTGATTCATCAAGAACAAAGGTTGGAATGCCTTGGAACTTGTCCAAGAATCTATAAAAGTCATATGAGTTAGTTTAGGGTTTATCTATTGTGTTTAGGGATATAATATGGGGGTTCAGAAAAATTTAAGTGAATTTTCGAGGGTTTAAATTTCTGTATGAACAGTTTTTTGTATGGGGTTTATGGTTTTTCTTAACTGTAAACCTCCTCCTAGAGGTTGCATGGTTTAAAAAACCACGCGTCTTCCATGAAAATCCTTTCTATTTGGGTTCACATGATTTTCTGTCCTGGGTGCATGATTTGGGAAAAACTTTCACCAACCATTCACTTCCCCTCTTCCTTCAAAAAACTCTCCAATTTCACCCCAAATTCACCTAGGATAAAACACACACAATATATAATCAAATAAAGGGAAAATATTTCCTAAAAACGAACTCAATATGTCACGACCCCCTCCCAACAAGCTGTACCCCTCTAGGGATAGAAATGCGAGAAGAGAGATAGTGACCCCCAAGTCCTACCTCCAGTAGGCCCCAGGTTGGCGAATAGAATCGAGGGTATAATAAACACACAAATGGGAGGCATTACCCTCTAAGAGAATGCGTGCAGAAGAGAGAGATAAGACAAACACCAACCAACTCTAACTCATGCTGAAATATAAAATAAGAACCCAATTACACATATGTAATGTCATGAAAAACTACTACAATTGAATGGAAAAACTACAAGTACCAAGGAAAGTAAAAACAACAACAACCACGAAGCCCAGACAGCTCCTGCAACCCCAAACTAGTGGTAACTAGACTGATCTCCAACCTTCTCCAAATGACCTGAAAAGTAGTTTATATATACATAGGGTGAGTATAATAGTATACTCAGTAGGATCCTCCCCAGAGCCTCTCGTCAAAAAGTAAAGAAATCATGCAAAAGCACAGTGAACAACAAGTGAAACTAACTCATCATCTAAATAGGTATACAAAGTTTCTAGCCTCACCATGGATACTCTCACTAAGTATCACATACAAGAGTATATAATATAATAAATAATATCATGGGTACCCCACTACTACTTCCACAGTAGTTTGCCGATTTTCCTCAATGTTGAATGTCCTAAGAATATCTCCCCAAAAGGCTTGCCCGTAGACACTTGGGAAAAACACCACAATATAAACCTTGTGCAGTATAACCACCATGTCTATGTAACCAAAGTAACCAGTTAGTTTCTGGGAGTCACCACAGCTCGCATAACGTGTATCATACATCGGTTATTAAACCTCAATCCATTATAACCCATACATAGAGTAAGGATCCTCAAGCCATCATATCCTATACACATTATGTAACACCCCATGCCTTCATGGTATGCTTCTCTTTGAATAATACAATAGCGTTTGTTATACGTAACTTCAAAATCTAACACACTGCGACCAATCAAAGTAGCCGTTATGAATAGTAATACACACTTTTTGAAATTTTATAAATTTTATCTCTTAAAATGGACTTCATTTTTGGATTTGTAATATCAAAATTAGCCTAGGGTAAGATTTTGGTACTTTTCAGATAACTTTTATATTTTGATGAATAGTGAAAATTACTAAATTTTAATTAAAAACAACTTTTTTAATCGAAATAATTAATAGTGATAAATTATGAATTTGAGTGGTTTTAAATTATATTTATAATATATTTTCACCATTTAAAATTATTTTGGTCATTGGACATAATTTCACAATTAAACCAGACATAAACAAGTGTCAATCTTTCGATACTTATTATTTCTTAAAAACGCGCTTTTTGGTTTGACAACGGGAATTAATTTTAAATTAATTTCCGCCACTTCTGTGTTTTGAATTTTTAAAAATGGATTCCATATTTGGAATCAATATGTCCAAATTGTGTAAATAGAAAACTTTTATTTTCAGACATTTTTAATAATTACTTCGATAAATATTTTATTTACCGTGGTTAAAGGGCAAATCTAGTAAATAAGGGTAAAAATAATAATATTATAATAATAATAAATTAACCTAAAACATGTCCTAACCCTATTGGTTGATACATGTCTGACCATGGGAATATTTGGGTCAATTTTGGGACCCCATGGATCCACTTGTAAGTGATAATGACACTTTATATTAATTAAGTTAAAGTAAATACAAAAATGACATAAGCATATATATTTTAGAAAAATAATTTTTAAATAGGGGTATATATGTTATATTTTCAACTATAAATATTTATTAGAAAGATAAAAATATTTAATACATAATAGTATTTTATTTATAATTTTTAGACATTGAATAATTAAATTTATTTATTACACAATAATGATGCAGTATTTTCATTATTAATGAAAGAATCAAATAATTAGTATTATAAATGATAAAATAAAGATAATTTGAAAGTTTTGATGACATAAACGAATTTTATTGGTTAATATTACATGTTATTATTTCTTATATGAATTTGGTTTGAATTAATAAAGTTGTTAAGACTTTAACAAAAATCAATTATTAAATATTGTCAAAATTGACATAAATGAGTTTTTAAAAAAAATATTATATTATTAATTGATATTCTATTCGTAAAAATCTAAGGTTTTTCCAAAGGAATTATATCATTATAGGTGTATCATTAATGAACCACTTGGGGGTCTCTTGGATGTATATAGTAAGATTATTAACTATATAATATAAAAATACAAAGTGACATGGTAAATGTCAAACTAATTAACTACGAGTTAAAACTAAAAGAAAAGGTTAATATAATGACCCAAACCTATCTAAAATCTATTGGTTTAAAGGATTTATACCCATCCCCACCTTATAATTTGAATAATCCACTTTTGAGCAATTAGAAACCGAATATTAATTTATTATAAAATAATACTTTAATTTTTTCCCAAAGAGCCCCTCTCCCCTTATAAAACGACACCACTTCTAACCAATTATTCATACCTTCAAAGCCTTTTGGCTCGGCCAAACTCTACCCAAATACCCTCTCAACTATCCTACCTTAATCCTATAGGCCTTCATTTAGTCATAAATCCAACCTAAGGAGCCCTTTTGATCAAATCAGAAGGAAGAACCCGAAGAAGAGGTAATGTTTTCACCACCCATTTCCAAGTTCCTTTCTTCTTCACCTTCTTCTTCCTTTGTTATTTCCATTATAAAGTATTTAATCCAGTATATTATATATACTGTGATGTTATTATAAATATGGTACAACCATATTCATTATTATATCTATCTTTTGAATGACATGTCACCGTACGTGCGTACATACGGCTTACCGTCTCCACATCCCGGTGTAATTGTAATTGAAAACATTATTATTTGGATGAGTATAATAATGATGTGTAATTCCTGTAAATAATAAATATAACATGATAATTATTATGTATATATGATACACCATCCAAATATATATTATTTTAATATCAAAAGAATGATATTGTCTCTCGTGCCTACGTACGGACTACCATCTCCACGAACGCGATGAAATTCATTCCCCATCATATCCATTCATGAATAAATTTTATTTGATGATTAGAAATAATTTTTAGAGAAATGATATAATTCTGGATATTAATAATATACATCCCATACATAAAAAATATGGATCACATAATAAAGAATATTAAGAAAAACGAATCCATTAACACCCGAAACAATGATAATACTAAGATATTATTAACAAATCAATGTTAAAAGATCATATATGATATCATATTAATGCATATGATTCTTGTATAATTTAATAACAATTATTTCACCATTATACAGAATTTTTCCCTACCCTAAACCAAGGAAAAGTACTAGGTAAGGGATTATTTCACAATCTCTTCATTATCCGAGGTTGTTTATACATAATTATCTACTGGGACCTCTTTATCATCCACATCCATGTTTCTTAAAAATGTATTTCAAAACATTATTACTATTTTACAGAATATGGGTTAAAGTAATTTATACCCTTGTTTGAATTTTTATAAGAAATTTATAAAGGAATCTTTCCATCGTTTTCCAAACAAGGTCCTTTTTAACATTTTCGACAAAATTAAGGTAAGAATGTCTTTTTTTAACTTATAAAGCGGGTGCAGCTATTTTCCACAGTTATAAAATCATCAAAGCTTCCCTTACAAGATTATAAGAATATTTTGAAATTAAATGTTTTATTTTATAATTATGTGACTTTTAACTGATTTCAAAATGAATATTTTAAGAATTTGTGAAAGGTACTCTTTATCAAGATTAGAATTTTAAATGTTTTAAAGATTTATCTTTCTAAATATTTTTAATTAATATCCATGTTTTCAAAATGATTTTAAGGATTTATTTATATGGACATGAATTTTTTGAAAAGATATTTCTTTTCAAAAGTTTCAAAGTGGTAAGGGACACTTTGATTCAAAAATCTCTTTTAAATTACTTCCTTTATAAATGTGTGACTTTTCAATGATTTCAAAAAAAGAGATATTTCTCTCAAATAGTTTTGATTTCACCTATGTCAACATCCTTTGATGGATTTTAATATTATTTGAGGTTGATTTATTTTGATACAAAACATCCATATTTTATTGAAGGTTTTGTGATATGTTTTACTGTGGATGTGTTATTTTTATACCCTTCATGGTTTATAGAGAATGTATTTACATTTTGTGTGCTAGTTTTAATATGAATGTTTATGTTATGTTTAAACCTGTTCATATGAGGAATACATTGGACTTAATAAGTGACAGGTGGAGCCCTCTATAGCTACTCGATGCATCGATAGGTCTCATGAGACAAACTAGTGTCTTGGCACGGGGCCTTGACAAAATATTATTTGTAGTCTTGGCACGAGGCCTTGGATATGTGGTTATGATAGTCTGGCATTTTGTATTACATCATTATGAAAGTTTTTATTGATATTGCATGTGATTATTCGACTAGTAGAATATGCATGTGAATAAGTAAATGACATTATTTCATTTTATCTTTTCCATATTATGCTGAAGTTCAAGTTTAAAAGGATTTTGTTTTAGTTATGAATTGCCTTAAATGTTTATGTTTATTTATGAAAGTTTCCGATATATTGTATTCCTTACTGAGCATCTGATCTCACCCCTTTCAATGTTTTATTTTTCACAGGATGTGAAGAAGTATTTTGTGAATGACCTGCAGGAATAGTATGAGGGGATACGAAGACAAGATGTTGTTGTAGTTTTGTTTTCACATTATGATGTAATGTAAGACTTATGAATGTGTTTCCAAGGATACTAAACTAATTGGTATTTCGAGACTTGATCCTTTGTGATCATGCAAATGTTATGTAATAATGCACTGACTCTGGGTAACTAGGGTCGGGGCATTACAGTTGGTATCAAAGGAAGTTTAGTACAAACCTTGGAAGCTAGATTTAGATAAACTCTGATTAGAGTACATAGACCTAAGATGTACCTTGATGATTAGTATAGAAGAAATTTTTATAATTTTGGTATTTTAGAGATTTTGTGAGTTTTCCTAGAAATACTTCCCTATCTGGATACAAGAAGGTAGAGGCGGATCTAGCACAGATGTACCTAGGGGTAAAACCTGAAAACACCACTTTGAGATAGACTTGAACGGGAACTGGTGCACGACAACGGGCCTTGCTGCACTCTTGGTTACGACACTCCCGGGGGATATGCTTAGGATAATTCTCATTTTCTTTACAAATCATTATGAAGGGTTTATGAGTATATACTTCCTCAAAGAAGACATATTTATGATTATGGATTATATACATAAACTGTTTAATTTATGTTAAGTGTTTTACAAGTTTGGGATTAGGTATTGCTATTAATAAACTAATCTAGTGTATGCCATTGTATATAAATGGTGCCCAGTAGAAGGAATGTGAACTCCAACAATACATATGATCCAAAGAGTAAGAAGGATCGTATCTTTCACGGTATGAAGCCATCATTTAGAAGGGAAATAGTCTCCCCTGTATTATCATCATATAAAGAAATAATATCATGTGTTGATAAGATAATTAAAGAGTTCTCAGAGTCCTATGGATTTGAAGGGAAGCCAGAGAAGAAAAGGATGGTAGAGAGAAAGACAGATAAAGGGAAGAAGGTAAAGAAGGATTTTCCCATATGTGATAACTGTGGAAAGAATTACCTTGGAAAATGATTTAAGGGAATGGGAGTGTGTTATAAGTGTGGAGAAAAAGGACACCCCATTCTTGATTGCGAGGGTAAGAAAAAGGTTTCAAATGTATAATGCTTCATCTTCAAGGAGTGGGGACACTACGTGAATCAATGTTCAAATCAAAAGAGGATGCCCCAAATGATTTGGATAATAATAAAGTTATGATACTACCACAGATGAAGAGGAATGGCTAGTGTTCTTATGTTGTTATTAAAGAATTATTTCATTTGAGTGTTGTATCAATGATGTACTGGTTATATGAATTATGGAGATAAATAAGGATGTACTGCAGTACTATTTCATTGAGGATTTGAGATTATATGGTACTATAAAAAGTGAATCAACAACAAATTAAACTTTTTTTTGAAAATACATGGTTGAAGTAAAGGTAATCCTTAATATGGTCTTGATAATGAGGTAGTGATTTTGGAATAAGAGATGGTTGATTTGAATAAATTATGTTGGATATTCTTGACTACCTTGAAACTGATTAATGATTTGTCATTGTTGGAGTTTAAAACATTTTTGGATAGAAGGAGTATATCCAGTATTCTATAAAGAATAAGGGAGAATGAATGTAATCAATAAGGTTTTATGGTAATTCAGGATGTTACCATGTTTTAAAAATAATACGTGATGAAGGTGTTCACATGTTATTATATGGGAAAAAGTATCTTCATTGTGTTTAACTTCCTTATAAATTTTGGACTGTGAGTTTGGATATTAGTATTTTGGATATGTCTAAAGGTTGGAATGAATTAAGTTTGAAAGGATATATTTGGATTTTTATAAAAGGACAACATGCAGACCATGTGACAACCCGTCCCGTCGGACAAAGCTCCGGGAATCGAACCCACAACCATAGTGCGATTGGGATTTATCCCCTACCACTGGACTACATGAAGTCCCTGGATTGTATAATGTAGTTTCTTTTTTTAAAGGGTCTGATATGTGAATTATAAATTCATTATATTTGGAACCCTATACGATTAGGATAAATAGAGTATTTTTGAGTTGTATTATGTTTTGCAGTGAATGATGAGTTGTGATAGAAATTTATTAATGGAGGAAACTATAATTATAAATTAATTATATATCCTTATGATCTTATACAATCTCATAAATAAATTCCTCAACATTAAGAAAAGTAACTTAGAACAAAAACGTTGTCCTAGATAGTACCTTAGATCATCACAAATTTATGGCTTTGTGATTGTTGGCCTTTTCATAGCCATGTTCTCTACCAATCTACATTAGATATTGATGGTTATATTTCTCTTCCATATCCATGTTTTCCTACATGGAACCCTAGTATGTGTTATTTTTGGTAACCTTCATACTTACCACTCTTTATTTTAAATAGAGGCCTCATTAATCCATTTTTCGATGTGGGTTTTCAACTATGATATTTTGAAATGTCAACCCCAAGTTTCCAATACCGAGCATAAATTGCGAGGACACAATTTATTGAAGTAGGGGAGATTGTAACACCCCAAGCTTTCACGGTACACTTCTCTTTGAATAATACAATAACGTTTGTTATACGCAACTTCGAGTTCTAACACACCGCGACCAATCAAAGTAGCCGTTATGAATAGTAATACCCACTTTTTGAAATTTTATAAATTTTATCTCTCAAAATGGAATTCATTTTTTGATTCGGAATATCGAAATTAGCCTATGGTAAAATTTTGGTACTTTTTGGATAACTTTTATATTTTGATGAATAGTGAAAATTACTAAATTTTAATTAAAATAAACTTTTTAAATTGAAATAATTAATAGTGATAAATTATGAATTTGAATGGTTTTAAAGTATATTTAGAATATATTTTTACCATTTAATACAATGTTGGTCATTGGACATAATTTCACAATTAAACCAGACATAAACAAGTGTCAATCTTTTGATAGTTATTATTTCTTAAAAACACGCTTTTTGTTTTGACAACAGGAATTAATTTTAAATTAATTTCTTCCACTTCTGTGATTTGAATTTGGAAAAATAGATTCCATATTTGGAATCATTATGTACAAATTGTGTAAATAGGTAACTTTTATTTTTAGTCATTTTGAATAATTATTTCGGTAAATATTTTATTTACCATGGTTAAAGGGTAAATCCGGTAAATAAGGGTAAAATAAATAATATTATAATAATAATAAATTACCCTAAAACGTGTCCTAAACCTATTGGTTGATACATGTCTGACCATGAGAATCTTTGGGTCGATTTTGGGACCCCATGGATCCACTTCTAAGTGATAATGACACTTTATATTAATTAAGTTAAAGTAAATACAAAAATGACATAAGCATACATCTTTTAGAAAAACAATTTTTACATAGGGTTATATATGTTATATTTTAGACTATAAATATTCATTAGAAATATAAAACTATTTCATACATAATTTTATTTTATTTATAATTTTTAGACATTTAATAATTAAATTTATTTATGACACAATAATGATGCAGTATTTTCCTTATTAATGAAAGAATCAAATAATTAGTATTATAAATTTTAAAATAAAAATAATTTGAAAGTTTTGATGCCATAAACAAATTTTATTGGTTAATATGACATGTTAGGATTTCTTATATTAATTTTGTTCGAATTAATAAAGTTGTTAAGAATTTTAAAAAAATCAATTATTAAATATTGTCAAAATTGACATAAATGAGTTTTTAAAACAAATATTATATTATAAATTGATATTCTATTCCTAAAAATCTAAGTATCAGTCAAAGAACTTATATCATGATAGTTGTATCATTAATGGACCACTTGGGGGTCTCTTGGATGTATATAGTAAGTTTATTAACTATATAATATAAAAATACAAAGTGACATGATAAATGTCAAACTAATTAACTAAGAGTTAAAACTAAATAATAAGGTTAATATAATGAAAAAAACCTATCTAAAATCTATTTGTTGAAACGATTTCAACCCACTTCAACCCTATACTTTGAATAATCCAGTTTGGATCCATTATAAACCTAATATGAATTTATTATAAATTAATACTTTAAGTTTTCCCTAAAGAGCCCCTCCTCCCCTTTATAAAAAGACACCACTTCTAACCAATTCTTCATACCTTCAAATCCTTTTAGATCGGCCAAACTCTACATAAATACCCTCTCAACTATCCTAACTTCATCCTAGAGGCCTTACTTTAATAAGAAATCCATCCTAAGGAGCCCTTTTGATCAAATCAAAAGGAAGAACCAGGAGAAGAGGTAATGTTTTCACCACCCATTTTCAAGTTTCTTTCTTCTTCACCTTCTTATTACTTTGTTATTTCAATTATAAAGTAATAAATACAGTATCTTCTATATACATTGATTTTATGATAAATATTTTACAACCATATTCAGTATTATATATATCTTTTGAATGACATGTCACCATACGTGTGTACGTACGGCTTACCGTCTCCATGTCGTGGTGTAATTGTTATTCAAAACATTATTATTTGGATGGGTATAATAATGATGTGTAATTCATGTAAATAATAAATATAACATGATAATTATTCTGTATATATGATACACCATCCAATTTTATATTATTTTAATATCAAAAAAATGATATTGTCGCTCGTGCGTACGTACGGACTACCATCTCCACGAACAAGATGAGATTCATTCCCCATCGTATCCATTCAAGACTAAATTTTATTTGACGATTAGAAATAATTTTTAGAGACATGATATAATTATGTATATGAATAATATACATCCCATCCATAACAAATATGGCTCATATAACAAATAATATAAAGAAAAACGAATCCATTAACACCCGAAATGATGATAATACTAAGATATTATTAACAAATCAATGTTAAAAGATCATATATGATATCATATTAATGTATATGATTCTTGTATAATATAATAAAAATTATTTCACAATTATACAGGAGGTTACCCCACCCTCAACCAAGGAAAATTACAAGGTAAGGTTTTAGTTCATAATCTCTTCATTATCCGAGGTTGTTTATACGTAATTATCTATTGGGAACTCTTTATCATACACATCCACGTTTCTTAAAAATGTATTTCAAAACATTCTTAATATTTTACAGAATATGGTTTAAAGTCATTTATACCCTTGTTTGAATTTTTTATAAGAAGTTTATAAAGTAATCTTTCCATCGTTTTCCAAACAAGGTCCTTTTTAACCTTTTTGACAGAATTAAGGTAAGAATGTCTTTTTTTAACTTATACGGAGGGTGTGGCTATTTTCCACCATTATAAAATCGTCAAATCTTTCCTTACAAGATTATAATAATATTTTTAAATTAAATTTTTTATTTTATAATTATGTGACTTTTAAATGATTTCAAAATGAATATTTTAAGAATTTGTGAAAGGTACTCTTTATCAAGATCAGAATTTTAAATGTTTTAAAGATTTATATTCCTAAATATTTTTAATTAATGTCCATGTTTTAAAAATGATTTTAAGGATTTATTTACATGGACATGAATGTTTTGAAATGATATAACTTTTCAAAAGTTTCAAAGTGGAATGGGACACTTTGATTAAAAAATCTCTTTTAAATTACTTCCTTCATAAATGTGTGACTTTTCAATGATTTCAAAAAAAGAGATATTTCTCTCAAGTAGTTTTGATTTCATCTATGTCAACATCCTTTGATGTATTTTAATATTATTTGAGGTTGATTTATTATGATACAAAACTTCCATATTGTATTGAAGGTTTTGTGATATGTTTGACTGTGGATGTGTTATTTTTATACCATTCATGGTTTATGGAGAAAGTATTTACATTTCATGTGATAGTTTTAATACGAATGTTTATGTTATGTTTAAACCTGTTTATATGAGGAATGCATTGGACTTAATAAGTGATGGGTGGAGCCCACTATAGCTCCTCGATGCATCGATAGGTCTAATGAGACAAACTATTATCTTGGTATGAGGCCTTGACAAAATCTTATTTGTAGTCTTGGCACGAGCCCTTGGCTACGTGGTTATGATAGTCTGGAATTATGAATTCCATTATTATGAAAGTGGTTATTGATATTGCATGTGATTATTCGACTAGTAGAATATCCATGTGAATAAGTAAATGGAATTATTTCATTTATCTTTTCCATATTATTCTGAAGTTCAAGTTTAAAAAGCTTTTGTTTTAGTTATACATTGCCTTAAATGTTTATTTTTATTTATGAAAGTTTACGCTATATTGTATTCCTTATTGAGCATCTAAGCTCACCCCTTTCAATGTTTTATTTTTCCCAGGATGTGAAGAAGTATTTTATAAATGATCTGTAGGAATAGTATGAGGGGATATGTAGATAAGATGTTGTTGTAGTTTTTTGTTTCACTTTATGATGAAATGTAAGACTTATGAATATATCTAGTGTTTCCAAGGCTACTAAAATAACTGGTCTTTCTAGACTTGATCCTTTGTGATCATGAAAATGTTATGTAATAATTCACCGACTCTGGGTAACTGAGTTCGAGCCATTACACATTACACCTATAGTAGTCTATAAGAAACTATATCTAGAATAAATGTGTGTGAATAACCACAATCCATTATAGCTCTCTGCACACAGATACAGGGAAAACTAACCACTATTCCTACAAGAACAAGTAATTACCTAGAGAAGAGAGCGTGTCCAAAGGGGGTATTCAATCATTCATCATACCACCAGAATGTTGGGGAAAACACCCCCCAGGGCTCAGAATCCTTGGGGTGTCAGTCTCTCTAACCGGTGGGGTGGAGTAGCGTATAAAAACACAAAAAGTATAGAATATAATATATCTCATAACTACACTATGATAATAACCTAGTCTTAGACTCAAATGCATCTAACATCTCTCGATTCCCGACTGCCACTTCTAAGACTAGGTATCCTATAAGCACACAAGCATTTAAAGATCTTCATTAGATTACATTATACTTTTTTTTATTATTTTCACTTTACGTTAATTAATTATTTAAACATTAATTAACCATTAAAAATTATATTTCATTATCATCACACACAAATTCCATTGTTCCTTTAAATTTCAACCTCAACATTTCTTCCTAGTAAGCTCCAACCCCATGTGTTAACATTATTTATTCAATAATTTATTAACAACATTATTACTTTCCCATATTCTATGACATTCTAGAAAAACATTTGAAGCTACTAAAAACAAGGGGGATAAAA
Source organism: Viscum album (assembly GCA_963277665.1). Classification (NCBI taxonomy): domain Eukaryota; kingdom Viridiplantae; phylum Streptophyta; class Magnoliopsida; order Santalales; family Viscaceae; genus Viscum; species Viscum album. The sequence continues at coordinate 1,516,335,970 of OY728136.1, read as the reverse complement.
TTGGTGAGTAGATGAACTACCCATAATTTCTTTGCCACATATAAAAAGAGCATAGAACCATCCTCTCTTGAGAATATAAACATGGAAAGCACATGGCATAACACACGTGTCTTCTCCCATTTTAGAAGGATGGTAAGAAAGAATAGCTGCCTTGGGAAATGGGGAAAGTAAAGCAGATAAACAACCAACAAGAATCAGAAAACATATGAATAATTACATCCAACCCGTTTCATCATCTTTGATGTCCTCCCTAACACCCAAATGCATAAATTGATGAATCTCACCACTCTAGGCATGAACTGCTGCCACAACCAATGAGACTCCCTACCCACACATATTTCAATAGCTATCCAGAATCACAACACATCACAAGCATTAGGGAATAACAAAGAAATTGGGATCTTGGGCCTTAACAAGGAATTCTTCCTTCACATGCAATGAGCTCTCATGGCTCCAAGCATTAGGCTCTTGGCCTTTACAAGCAAGAGGGTAACTCAGAACCATATGAGGAATTATCTTTTTAACAAACAACCATTTCTTTAATCCATCTGGAATTAATTGATTTATTATTTGTAGGTTCCAACTATTAGTAACCTAAAAAAAAGCTATCATAACCATCACGAATCAATTAAACATGCTTTCTGCATCAATTGATTAACATAAAAAAAATTTCAAAAAGAAGAACCAAATTCATTTACATGCCTCTTTATCTTTGACAATTAATTTACAATTAATTCCAGTTTACATTCTTTACCAATTTTCATCAAGAAAGATATACTAAACAAGGAAATCATAGATATCACACTGTCTAGGAAAATGAGAGGTAATAATATATGATCGAAACTAATTTATTTATCTGGTTAAAATATTAATCATATCAATTACATTGTGATTCAGTGGGCTAAAACATGCTAACTCTATAGTTTCACGTAAAATAATAGAGAATCAATGAATCCCCTGCCTCAAAAGGTTCTTGATGCTCTTTGAATAGACTAACAAAACAAATCACGATCACCTCTCTTAGAAGACTGCATCCACCCAAGGATGTAGAGACACCACCGCACTAGCCAACACCCAAGAAAAGTCCATTAGGAACATGGATATAAATTTCCTTAACAGTTCATGGAGAAATAGAAGGAGATGAACACAAAATAATGACTATAGATCATACCTTATATTTAATATTGATCGATACTTCTTGGTTGCACCAAAATAGGGGGTGCACTTGAAGTAAGAATAAATTCAGGGGGAACTAATCTAAGGAGGAAATTTTGATCGTACAACTCCTATAGGAAGGAAAGGTTCAAGCATCTTGCACCAGAGAACATGAAGGAAGAACAACGAAGGAAGATATCTTGTCCCTTTAGAAGATTTAATAAACCATTGGTTTAGGATATGCTGGATTTTCTATTAAAAGATGATCACATTAAACCACATGGTTTTACCAAGTAAATTCATACCGATCCTTAGGAAAATTAATAAAGGAGTTATGGGATTTGAATTATCCTTAAATTCCTTAAGACAAGGCCTAGAATACATTTTACATCAAAGAAAACGTCAAAGGGGAGAAAATGTAGGAAGCTAGAAACACTGTACACCGATTGATCCTAGAAACACTGTACAAGATCCTGGAAATACTATACACCTACCTATACTAGAAAAACTATACAAGATCCTAGAAACACTGTACACCTACCGATCCTAGAAACACTGTACAAAGTCTTAGAAACACTGTTCACCTATTGATCCTGGAAACACTGTACACCTACCGATCATGGAAACACTGTACAAAATTCTAGAAACACTGTACACCTACTAATCCTAGAAACACTATTCAAAAAATGTCTCACCGATGAAATTGTTCACATCGGTCTCACCGATGGAACTCTTCACATCAGTATCACCAATGGAACTGTTCACATCAGTCTCACCAATGGAACTGCTCACATCCATCTCATCAATGGAACTGTTCACATCTATCTCACTGATGGAACTGTTCACATCTGTCTCACTGATAGAACTGTTCACATCTATCTCAACGATGGAAATGTTCACATTGGTATCACCGGTGGAACTATTCACATCCGTGTCACTGGTGGAACTTTTCACATCAGTCTCATCGGTAGAATTTTTCACATTAGTCTCACCGGTAGAACTGTTCACATTGATCTCACCAATTGAACTGTTCACATCGGTCTCACTGATGGAACTATTCACATTGGTCTCATTGGTGGAACTGTTCACATCGGTCTCATCGATGAAACTGTTGACATCGGTCTCACTGATGGAACTGTTCACAACAGTCTCACCGATGGAACTGTGCACATTGGTCTCACCAATGGAACTCTCCACATCGGTCTCACTGATGGAACTGTTCACATCAGTCTAACTGGTGGAACTATTCACATCGGTCTAACCGGTGGAAGTGTTTACATCGGTCTCACCGATGGAACTGTTTACATTAGTCTCACCGATGGAACTATTCACATCAGTCTCACTGATGAAACTGTTCACATCAGTCTCACTGATGGAATTGTGCACATTGGTCTCACCGATGGAACTCTCCACATCGGTCTCACTGATTGAACTCTCTACATCAGTATTCACGATGCATGGTTCACATCGGTATCACCAATGGAACTCTTAACAAAATTGGAAATTTGGGAAAGTGTTGGAGGTAAGTCACCTTGACCTCCTAGAACACCTCAAACACCAGATTTGTGCAAAGTAATGGGCTAAAGAGGTTTGGAAAATTACATCAGAAACCTCTCAAAATATTCTCATCCTTGAGAATCCAAAACCATCCCAAAAAGGAACGAGTTTGAACAACCACCCATCGAGATACCTCTGAAATAGAAAAATCCATAAAAAGAAACAAAATAAATCCATCTCATAAACACGAAAGGTCTCCTATCACAAAAAAACTTTTTTACATGAATATAGTTAAACATAAAACAAATCTGGGTTTCAAGCATGTATCTATGACTCACATACCCAAGCACTCTCCTCTATGCCACCGTGTCGCCACAAGACACGAACCAAGGGGATATAATACCCACAAAACACCTTCTCTTTATGGTCTTGGATCTCTAGAGGCCGCTCCATGAAAGTCATATCATCATAAAAATCGATCTCTCCCTAATAGATGACGTGAGAGTCATCATGAAGATAACAAAGGATCTCTGACACATGAAAAACATTGTGTATCCAGCTTATCTATAGGGGAAGTGCTACTTGATATGCCACGACTCCAACACGAGCCAACACCTAAAAAGTCCCAAAAAACCTAGGAGATAGCTTACTACCACAACAAAACCTTCACTTCCCATGATATGGATTCACCTTTAGAAACACGTGATCCCCAACATCAAACTCCAAAGGTCTCCTCCTTTGACCGACATATGATTTTTGATGATCCTGCGCTATCTTCATCCTCTCACGAATCACCTGAACCTTCTCAGTCATATTCTACACTAGCTCTGGTATGAGAATTTCTGACTCTCCAACCCCAGTATAGCACAATCTATAATGTCAAGGTTGGCCATACAAGGATTCAAATTACACCATACCAATGGTGGAGTGAAAAATATTGTTGCAAGAAAACTCCACCAAGGGTAAGTGCGTCATCCACAAACCTCCAAAATCCAGGACACAAGAGCACAACATGTCTTTAAGAGTCTGGATGGTCTGATTTGTTTGACCATCTTTCTGTGGATGAAAAGAAGTGCTATGGAATAGATGAGAACCAAAAGTAAACTGGAGACCTCTCCACACCCTAGAGGTAAAATGAGGATCTCGATCAGAAATGATCATCCTCAGGACTCCATGGAATCTCATCACCTCCTCCAGATACTACCTCAAAAAAAACATCCACTGAGCTTGACTCCTTGATTGATATAAAGTGGTATGATTTTTTTAAATAATACACTACCAACCAAATAGAGTCACGTACTCCCTATGATCAAGGTAAACTAGTAACAAATTCCATTGATATGTCCTCCCCCTTCCACTGAGTATTATCTAATAGCTGGAGAAAACCACTGGGGACACAGTGCTCGACCTTCACCTTCTAGAAGACCATACATTGAGACACAAACTCCACAACTACATGATTCATCCCAGGCCACTAAAACTAACTCCTCAATCCTTGGTATATATTTGTCATGCTAGGATTCACTGCTAAAGGAGAACTATGTAAATCTCTGAGAACCGTCTCACACATCACCAAAGGAACAAATAACCTTCCTTGATACAGCACTCGGTGTTGTTCATCCTTAAACCAACCATCAAGGGCCTCTCCACAAAAAACTCAGTCTCTCCAGACCTCCACCTATAGATCCCCAACTGGGACTCTTACACCTGTTTCACCAGAGATGACTGCACCTTCATCTAAAAAAGACAACCTCTGCCCCCAACTTCTCCCATATCGAGATGTAATCCTGAAAGTTCTTACATCACTCTCTAAGAATCACCAGATTCACACACTGAATCACTACGTGACTTCCTTCTTAGTGCATTAGCTACAACATTCCCCTTTCCAGGGGTATATGATAATTAGAAGTTGTATTCCTATAAGAACTCCATCCACCGACACTATCATAAGTTCCTGTCATGTTGGGAGAAAACATTCCTCAGGATATTATGACCAGTGAAAACCAAAAATCACTCACCAATGAGGAAATTTATCCACAATTTCAGATCAAAAACCACAACTGCCAAGTCAAGATAATGGATTTCATAGTTACTTTCATGGGTATGCAACTACTGATACCCATAAGAAATAAATGATCTCTGCTACATCAAAACACAGCCTAACCCTAGATGCGAAACATTGCAGAAAACATCAAACTGAACTCCCTCTGCTGGAAGACAAATAACTGGAGCACTTACCAACTTCTCCTTCAGATACTCAAAATCTACCTGAAACTGATCAGTCCACATGAATGTCTGATCCTTCCTGTTCAATGCTGTCATAGGAGTTGCAACCCAAGAGAAATAAACTACGAACCTCCTATAGTAGCCTATGAGACCAAGGAAACTTCATACCTCTACCACCATCTTGGGGGCTTCCCAAGACACAACCACTTCTATATTCAATGGATCCATAGATACTCCATACTGGGAAACCACATGCCCTAAGAAATGATCTTCTTGATCCCAAAACTCACACTTTTACATCTTCCCAAATAGCTGATATTGATGAAGAACTCCTAAAAAGGTATGTAGATGCTATGCATGATCTTACTCAGAAATGGATTACACTAGGATGTTATCGATGAAAACCACCACAAAATTTTATAGGAACTTGTAGAACACAACATTCATCAATCCCATGAACACAACTGGAGCATTTGTCACACCGAAGGACATTACAATGAACCCGTAATGCCCATGATGACAATGGAAAGCTGTCTTTGGGATATCATCATCCTCCACATGCATCTAATGATATCCTAACCGCAAGTTGATCTTTGAAAAACAACTTGCACCCTTCATTTGACCGAATAAATCATCATTCTATGGAATAGGATAGCGATTCTTCACTTTCAATTTGTTTAAGCGATGATAATCGATACAAAACCAAAAAATTCCATCAGCCTTCTTCACAAACAAAACTGGTGCACCCCAAGGTGACACACTAGGACAAACAAAACAACACTATAATAGACCATAAAGATTTATATGTAGCTATTGTAACTCAAAAGGGGCCATCCTATGTGGATACATAGAGATAAAATATTCTCCTAGATGTAGCTCGATCCCAAACTTGATCTATCATCGAGGGGGTAATGCTACAACCTCTTGCAGAAAGAAACCAGGGTACTCTTCTATGACCATAGGAAATGCCAACTACTGAACCTCTGAAAAACTCAGCATCAGATCATCCATCAAGGATGATAAGGAAAAAACATGCCTATGATCCATACAAGGGTCTCGTTCACCAAAAAACATCGCTGGCTCTCCATATGCATCAAATAACACTACCTACCTCCTAAAGAAATCCACAATAGCCTGAACCAAATATAATCGATCCATGATGAGGATGACATCATATGGTTGTATCTATAAACATAGGAATTTTCCTCAAGAGCAGTGCTGCCCCAACACTAGCTCATAGTCTCTATATACTTCAAACAAGTCAGCTTGACCTCCAACTGGCGTAGTCAATGCCAAGGGAACTGGAAGACTCTCTATCTCAAGTCCCAAAGCATGGAAAATGGTAGGTGATATGAAGCAGTGTACCGCTCCTGAATCAAACAAATCATAAACCCAAGTATAAAACAACTAAAGGGTACCTCGAACAATGTATGCCTCACATGGTGCTGGAAACGCTAAAGCAAGAAGATGATCACGACCTACTCTATATCCTCTCTGACCCTAATGCAGACAACCACCATAGCCACACTATTCTCTCTGAGGGTAGGGAGCATCACAAGGTTTTCCTCTACCTGCCCTATCTTCTCTTTGCTAATCCAAAGCTAGTGCAACCTGCTACTGCTGCCTCAGCTAGAACTGCCTCAATAGAAGAACCTAGAGCGAAACACCTGGTGCACAATGACTGCTCTAAAAAGTTGGACACTCTCACTGCTAATGACCTCATCCTCCAAAATAAAAACAAGTTCCTAATCCCTTGGAATAGGCCTAAGATTTTATTCCCCTAGAGAAACGAGATGCTGAGGGCTGGGACCTAACCCCGACTGAACAAGAATTCTTCTACACTAAAAACTACGAACCCCAGACCACAACTCCATTTCGTAAGGAATCATGATGAATCCCCTTTCATTATGATCCAGTTCTGGCCAATGTCCTCTCAATGACCTCTACCCTCACTAGCACCTCAAGATATGTCTTCAACATAAATAGGGTGACCTGACGTTGGATCTATGGACGTGAAGCCTCCTCAAAATGCCTCGCCCTAGCCTCCTTATTTGGAAATAGGTCCAAATAATATCATAAAAGGTTAAGGAAATGGATTCCAAACTCTCGCACACTGAAGATCCCCTATTGAAGGGTAAGAAGCTCCTAGCTATTGGACGCCTTCACTATCAATGAAATAAACTTGACTCTAAACTTATATCGGAACTCCTCCCATGAGATCGCCAAATCCTAGTGATCCTTGAGGAACAAGAACCACCACTACCTCACTGCTCCATGAATCATCATCACAAACAAATACACCCAATGCTTCTTTCGAGCACGGATCAAACTGAATTCTATCTCGACCTCCTCCAACAATTATTTTGTGACTACATCTAAAATAGATACCTCTTACTTTGGTAGATTATGGTTCTGAAATTCACAGAGCATCCTCCTCTAGGTGTTGTCGTCATCAACCTCTACCCTACGACGATCTGATGGCATATCCTACTGAACATATTCTACACAAACCTGATGTGGATGTCGACCCTAATCCGTACCTGAAAAATAAAAAATAGTTAGATTTACTAAACCTATAATATGGAATACTCAACATTAATTAATTATTTTATTTTATTCATTTTAGGTTAACCTATCCCAAGGTCTACCCATTCAAAAATAGTCACAAAGAAGAATGATGCATGATCCTTTCCTTGTTCTCTACCCTACAACTAGTATCACCTCATTTAGTAGCCATTGTAAAATTAAAGGTCTATGTATCAGATCATAGGGTGGCCTAAACACCTATGTCTCAGTCGGTCTCCAGTGTTTACATAACTTAATAAACTTGACTGACACTGTTTACCTACCAACCCATGCAACCTCACCTATGCCTAACACCAAACTCTATCCTATCCCTCAACCAAACCTCTAATACCACTCTATCACAACCCCCTAGTACAAGGTGTACCACTTCTGGGCCAGAAATGTGAGAAGGGAGATAGTGACCCCGTGTCCCGCCTCTAGTTGGCCCCGGGTTGGTGACTAGCACCGAGGGTATAATAAAAACACAAATGGGAGGCATTAACCTCTAAGAGAACACATGTAGAAGAGAGAGATAAGACATACACCAACAAACTCCAAATCAGACTTCAATATAAAAGAAAAACCCAATTACACATATGTAGTGTCATGAAAAACTACTACAACTAAATGGAAAAACTACAAGTACTAAAGGAAATTAAAAACAACAGCAACCACGAAGCCCAAACAGCTCCTGTAACCCCAATTAGTAGTAACTAGCATGATCTCCAACCTGCTCAAAGTGACCTAAAAAATAGTTTATATATACATAGGGTGATTATAATAGTATATTAAGTAGGATCCTCCCTAGATCCTCTTGTGAAAAAGTAAAGAAAGAATGATAAAGTACAGTGAACAACAAGTGGAACTAACTAATCACCTAAATAAGTATACTAAGTTCCCATCCTCACCATGGATACTCTCACCAATTATCACATACAAGAGTATATAATATACTAATGAATATCAAGGGTATCCCATTATTAATTCACGACTGGTTTTCTACTTTTCCCCAATGTCGCACGTCCTAAGCATCTCTCTCCAAAAAGGATTTCCCGTAGACACCTAGGTGAAGCACCAAAATATGCAACTCGTGCAGTATAATCACCATGTCTACATAACCAAAGTAAATAGTTAGTTTATGGTAGCCACCACAGCTCGCATAACATGTATCATACATTGGGTATTAAACCTCAATCCATTATAGCCCATACACCGAGTAAGGATCCTCAATCCATCATAGCCTACACATGTTATACCTATAGTAGTCCATAGGAAAATATATATAGAATATATGTGTTTGAATAACCACAAGCCATTACATCCTTCTACACACATATATGGGTAAAACTAACCACTGTGCCTACCAACATAAGTAACTACCAAGAGAAGAGAGTGGGGCCAAAGGGGGTAGTCATTAATTCATCCTCCTAATGGAATGTTGGGGAAAACACCCCTCAGGGCTCATAATCCCCAGGATGTTAGTTTCCCTAATTGATGGGGTGGAGTAGCGTATAAAAACACAAAAAGTACAGAATATAATATATCTCACAACCACACTATAGGAATAACCTAGTCTTAGAATCAACTGTAGCCAACGTCTCTCGGACTCTCAGCTACCACTTCTAAGACTAGGTATCCTATAAGCACACAACCATTAAATATCTTCATTAGATCAAATTATCCCTTTTTATCATTTCAAATTTATGTTAATTAATTCTTTAAACATTAATTAACCATTAACAATTATATTTCATTAGAATCACACCCAAATTACATTGTTCCTTTAAATTGAAACCTCAACATTTCATCCTAGCAAGTTCCAATCCCATGGTTTAACATTATTTATTCAATCATTTAGTAATAAAAGTATTAATTTCCCATATTCTCAGGCATTCTTGAAAAAAAAATTAGAAGCTACTAAACACAAGGGGGATTAACTCGGCGAGTAAATGAACTACCCGTCAAGTCATTACCGCATATAGTAAGAGAATAGACCCATCCTACCTTGAGAAGCTAAACATGGAAAGCACATGGCATACACCACGTGTCTTTTCCCCTTTTGGAAGGAGGGTAAGAAATACTAGATACCTTGAGTAGTGGGGAAAGTAAAGTAGATAAATAACCAACAAGAATCAGTAAGCATCTAAACAATCACATCCAACCCCTTTCATCATCTTCAGTGTCCACCCCGACACCCACAAGGATAAACCGGTGTATCTCACCACTCTAGGTGTCAACTGATACCACAACCAATGAGCCTCCCTACCCCCACATATCACAACATCTATCCAGACTCACAAAACATTACAAGAATCAAGGAATAACAAAGCAACTGGGCTCCTATCCCTTAACAAGGCATTCTGCCTTCACATGTAATGAGCTCTCAAAGCTCCAAGCATTAGGCTCTTGGAATTTACAAGTAAGAGGGTAACTCAAAATAACTGTTTCTTTAATCCATATGGAATTAACCAATTTATTATTTGAAGGTTCCAACTATTGGTAACCTAAACAGCAAGCTATCATAGATATCAAAAATCAATTGAACATGCTTACTACATCAATTGATTAACATAAGAAATTTTCAACAAGAAGAACCATATTCATCTAAATGCCTCTTTATCTTTGAAAATTAATTTAAAATTAATCCCAATTTACATTATTTACTAATTTTCACCCAGAACAACATAATAATCATGGAAAGAATAGATATCACACTATCTAGGAAAATGAGAGGCAATAACATACAACTGAAACTAATTTATTTATCTGGTTCAAATATTAATCATGTCAATTACATTGTGATCCAGTGGAATAAACCATGATAACTCTACATTTTCACATAAAAGAATAGATAATTAATGAATCTACTACCTCAAAAGGTTATTGATTCTCTTTGAAAAGACTAAAAAAAACAAATCACGACCACCTCTCTTGGAGGGCTGCATCCATTCAAGGATTCATAAACACCACCACACCAACCAATACCCAAGAAAAGTCCATTAGGAACATGGATATAACTTTCCATAATAGGGAAAGGAGAAATAGAAGGTGATGAACACAAAATAATGACATTAGATCATACCTTATATTGAAAATTTATTGATACTACTTGGTTTCCCCAAAATAGGGGGTTCTCTTGCAGTAATAAAAACATCATGGGGAACCAATCTAAGGAGTAAAGTTTGATGGTACGATTCCTATGGGAAGGAAGGAAAGGTTTGAGTGTCTTGCACTAGGGAATAAGGAGGAAGAACAATGGAGGAAGATATATCATCCCTTTAGAATATTTAATAGAGAAGTGGTTTAAGATATGTTGGATTTTACATTAAAAGAGGATCAGAGTAAACCATGCGGTTTGACCATGTAAAGGCATCCCGATCATTAGGAAAATTAATATAGGAGTTATGGGATTTGAATTGGCCTTAAATCCCTTAAAACAAGGCCTCAAATGCATTTTATGTCAAAGAAAATGTCAAAGGGGAGAAACTGTAAGAAGTTGGAAGCACTGTACACCTAATGATTATGGAAGCACTGTACACCTACTGATCTTGGAAACAATGTACACCTACTGATCTTGGAAACAATATACACGATCCAAGAAAAACTGTACACCTACCGATCCTGGAAATACTGTACATGATCCTAGAAATGTTGTATATCTATCAATCCTAGAAACCCTATACATGATACTAGAAACATTGTACACCTACTGGTATTGGAAACACTGTACACCTACCGATCCTAGAAACACTATACATGATTTTGGAAACACTGTAAACCTACTGATCCTAGAAACACTATTGACGGAATGTCTCACTAATGACATTGTTCACATCGGTCTCACCGATGGCACTGTTCACATCAGTCTCACCGATGAAACTCTTCACATCGGTGTCACTGATGGAACTATTCACATCAATCTCACCTATGAAACTGTTCACATCGGTCTCACCGATGGAACTATTCACATCGGTCTAACTGGTGGAACTGTTCACATTGATCTAATCAGTGGAACTATTCACATCGGTATCACCAGTGGAACTGTTCACATTGGTCTCACTGATGGAACTATTCACATCGGTCTCACTAATGGAACTGTGCACATCGGTCTCATTGATGAAACTGTTCACATCGTTCTCAATGATGTAACTGTTCACATCAGTCTCACTGATGGAACTCTCCACATCAATCTCACCGATGGAACTCCCCACATCGGTCTCACTAATGTATGATTCAAATTGGTATCACTGATGGAATTGTTCACAAAATCTGAAATTTGGAAAAGTGTTGGGTTAAGTCACCTTGACTTGATAGAACACCTCAAACACTAAATTTGAGAAAAGGAATGGGCTAGAGAGGTCCAAGACATTATACGATACATCTCCAGTAAAAGGTCAGGATATTACAACAATATAGTGACATTTATTTAATTAAATATACATTATTCAAGGATTGGTAAATGTCGATGAGGGAAAGAAGGATGAGTTTAATGGTCTGAATAGTATAAATGATATTTATTTACATTATTAATGCACCACACATGTCAAAAAATTAATATTAATATTAATATTATTATTATTGGACATGAGTTAATTTAAGAATATTAAATATGGTTGGGGGATTATGTGTGATTTGAAAACAATATATGAGATATAATAAATATCTAATTATATAACTTTCCTAATTAAATTTTGGTGCATGAAATGGATAAAGAAATATTTTCTCAAGACCTAGAGTGCACTTTCTCTTCCTCCTCTCTCAATATTTAAAGAGAAAACCATGGTTTCTTCATCCTTTGTAAAGAATACTATTGTGATCAACCATGAATAATGAAAGTTATCAATATCATTCATGCTAGCAGTTGAAGATTCTATGGGATTGATCAGAGAGTGTGGTACATATGTGGATCACTACTAAAGGGATTATTCAATTGAATAATATAGCACAAAGACAGTGCGATGAATTTGTTACATCAAATTATTAATGAAAGAGGAATTACAAGTTTAGTTAATTATATATATTCTCATAAATTAGTTATAAATTACATGTAAAGATCATCTCCCTATGGGTTTTATGCATTAATGTAGTCTATTAATAATTTTTTTGGACATGATGTTTTGATCATGTAAATAAATTATTACACATAATTCAAGACTAATATTCCAGTTGGTCATACCTTCACAGGAGGCTTCTACAGTTCCTAGAACCTACAAGTGGTATCAGAGTGGTCACATGTTTAATTTATAATTATTTATTATTCATTAATTGATTTCATGTGTTTTCATTTTATTTTATTTAAAATGATTCATTTTATTTTGAAAATGTTATTTTCTCTTCTTTTCTTAATTCTTAATAACATAAATAGTAATTAGTCATTGATTAAAAATGAATAATCATCTGGATAATACCATCTGGAGGTGCCAAAGGTTTTTCCTAGAGGAAAAAAAAGTACATGCCACATACTCCATGAGTGCATGCCATGTAGCTTCTATTCAAATGACTAGATCTCATGATAATGTCAGATCAATCCAATCTAACCAGATCAAAGATCCGATAAAAATATATTACTATGTAGATCCATACATGCTTGCACACAACTTGAATAACTGCATTCCATTTAACCACTATACATGACATGTAGTACTCAAGGTATCATAGATGATTACAGAAGGTGTCCCAAGAAATTCGTGCATTAGATACATAGAATGGGGACAACTAACCTATGAAATATTAAATAACATGCCATGTATTCATAGTACATGATGTGTACCAAAAACATTCCCATGGTATGTAATATGGATAGACCCAAGGCACGTGCTGTGGACATGGGAAGAAGGCAAGTACACATCTTGTACTTTTGTACACAACATGTAGTATACTTTCGGCAATTCTTTCAATTTTTTGCAGAAAGAATAATTAAATGTATAATTAAACCTATTTATTATGTATTCCATGTTTCATTAATTAAAAAGTAAAAACCATTCCATAATATTACAAATTATATATTAAATTAATTTTCATGTAAATTTTTTGAAGAACACATGAGGTTTCCACCAAGTAAACTTGTGTACTGCATTAATTTTAAATAATTTTTTAAATTACATATGATGGTGAGTTAAGGATGGTTAGATAGAATTAGAATAAATTTAATTAATTGGATCAATTATTGGTGCATTATCTTAATTAAATAATGAAACAAAGTAATTTATAACAATATTTCAAATGTATGCTCATTTCTTGATGTGTGGATTATCATGAGATTAGATGACCCCTTATGTGTGATTGGTTTCTTTTAATTTATTATGGTTAAATTATTATTTATGACATGTGTTTCATCACCTCTTCCTTATTATGTAATGGCCTCCATGCTCATGGTTTATTTTATATAAACCCTCCTTACCCAATCCATTGGATCTCCTCAACCGTGTGTGAGTAAAATATTATGTAAGGATGGAGCACCTAAGTGAGTAAAGGTGGTCTGACTCAAGGAAATTGGGTCAAAACAATAGAGGTAATGCATAGTATCCAAGGTGTAATACTGAAACATTAACCAAGATATGGTTCAAGGCATTTTATCATAGGGTTGGGGGTTATTTTATCATTTGATAAATGAAATAACCACTAGAAAAATATCATGATCATGCCACTTAATTTTATTTCTGCCAGTTTCATGGTTGATTATTTATATTTGAAAATGATGTATGATAAACTAAATAAATCAATTAAAAATTATGCAATATGGAATAAAATATAATCATATTATGCATAAATGTTTTATTATACCCGGTTATTCACTTAAGTAAAATCCACTTAATATTAATAAGGCATATAAGAGGATAAAATGGGATCAACACATAAGGATAAAAATACCTCAAATAAAATATTAAGTTAGAATATCCTTCTAATAATTAAGTTAGAATTTAACTAATAGTTTAAATTACTTGACCAACACAAATTAGGGTATTTTAAATCCTCATGGAAATTTTAGCTTGAATATTTGGGTTGACTTAACTTAGTTTACATCAAGGGTTGACTGACCAAGAAGGAATTGGTGCAATTAAGAGGTAAAGGATGAAGAAATCTACAAAAATGATTTCTAGATTGGGGAGTCTACTCAATATATCATGGAAAAATGAGTTAATGTAGTTGAAAAGTTATGCCTACCTAAAAATCTTCAAATAGTTTTTTAGGACCAAGTTTGGGTTATGATAAGGTAATATGGTTCAATAGCACTAGAATTTCCAAGTGAAAAGATATTCTGAAACTAATGGAGAGAGATATTAGGTTTATAAAAATATTGGGAGGTTAATAAGAATTTGATTAATGTTAAATTTATTAATATATTTTATATTCAAAACAAGTACTAATTATCTGCTCTTAAATTTTAAAAATGGAAAATCAAACAACATAGACAATATCACCATGATCTATACTAGAATAGGATATCCTTCTCACTGGTGCAAATTTCTATTAATGGTATTGGAAATTATACATTATAATATTCTATGAATGGAAATTATACATGCTAAAAGCAATATTTACTGAGTTTCATGACAAAGAGGCTAGTGAGGAAGAGTTATCACTATTTCTAAAGCATGTGGACAATGCAATGAATGTCCAATGTTTTATGTTATTCATCATGTACAATGATATTTTAAAAAAATATGTGGATATGGATGTGTATAACATAGTTTCACACATTCAGGACCTCTATCAAGAGAAGGTGAGATCAGAGAGACATGAGATCTCCAATGCACTATTTACATGCAAGCTTGGAGATTCTACACCATCTGGGTCACATATGGTCGAGATGATTGACTACATTATGTGCCTAGTTATATTGGGTTTTAATAAACTTGATGATATGCACATAGATCTTATTCTATCCTCACTACCCAAAAAATTATCCAATTTTATTGTGAATTATAATATTAATAATAGCGAGAAGACACTATCAGAACTTCTTACTCTTACCCAAAAAGTTGATAAAGACATGGGGTGTGATAAACCCACTGTCCTCATGGTAAATAAAAAGAAGAGGAATAAGGAAAAGTGGATGAATACTCATTCCAAGTATAAGGCTCCATAGAACATTCCCTCTAAGTAGAAGAATATAAAGAGGTAAGAAAAGGTATATGACGTGGTATGTTTTTCATGTGGTAAGTAGGGATACTAGAAGAGTAATTTCACCCAACCAAAGAAACAAGGGGAATATTTAGGTGTATTTGTTATAGAGTGTAATATTTATATATATATAATTTGGGTATTAGATACAACATGTGGTTCTCACATATGTATCCAGATATAGGAACCAAGTAGATTTTAGGAGGTTTCAAGTGGTGAGGTGGATATATAGGCTTCCAATAGAGTGGGGATGGATTCTATAACCATTAGAGACTACCATCACACATTTACAAATAGATTTATCTTGATTTTAGAGAACTATTATTATGTTCCTAGTGTTACCAATAACTTATTTCTTTTTCTTTATTACATATGGATGGATTTATTTTCATCTTTGGAAATAAAGGTTTCTAGTTTTATAAAGATAACATATGTTAGGGTATGAAACAATTGAATAATAGTCTTTATGTATTTAATTATGAAAAAAATATTATTAATTTATAATGAAACTAACATGTGTGACTCATATGACACCCATTTGTGTAATCAATGTCATAGTCATGTAAACAAGAAGTGTTTGAAAAAAATATATCAAGATAGTTATTTAAACTCTTTTAGCTAAATCCACTTGAAATATGTCATGATTTTTTATAAGGAAAAATGACCAAAACACCATTCAGTGTTCAAGGTGAAAAGACCAAAAATATTATAGAATTAGTACACCCTGATGTGTTTAGACCTTTTAAAGTAGAATATATTGATGGATACTCACAATTTATTACGTTTATTGATGATGTGAGAAGGTATGGTTATATCTACTTGATGAGGTATAAGTATGAATCCTTTGAGAATTTCAAAGATTACAAGAATGAGGTTAAGAATCAACATGGTAATAATATAAATAAACTTTGAACAGATTGAGGTGATGAATATCTTAACCAAGAATTTATCAAGTTTTTTAGAGAGTTTGGGATTTTATATAAAATCACCCCAACTTATAAAACATAGTAGAATGGTGTTAGTGAAAGGAGGAAACATACCTTATTGTTCATGGTAATGTCAATGATGAGTTACAAAAGTCCTCCATTATCATTTTACAGATATTCCTTATAGAAATAATTGTACTAACTAGGATGAGTACCAACTAAAGTGGAAAATGGTATTCCCTTCGAATTATGGAATGGAAAGAAACTCGTTTTGTCACATGTTCATGCATGAGGTTGTGAGGAATTTGTTAATTCTAGCTCAAGAAAAAAACTAGAAACATAATGCACAAAGTGTATCTTTATAGGGTATCCTAAGGAAACATGGTGATGCTCTCTATAAAACCCTTCAGACATGAAAGTAACTATCAAAAGACTTGTTACTTTTCTTAAGAGGGAGCACATCATCAAGGAGGATAGTGGGACCAAGATTGAATTCTATGAAGTTGATGCTCAATATATACAAGAGTTGGTATAGGAACTGATTAAACTGGTCCCAATAAAAGTAGGTGTTCCTAAAACACAAGTGCTATATAGGAGTAAAGGAGAGGTAAGATAACTAGAGAGATATGATTTTGTAGTAACCGATGATAATGAATCAATATTGGTTGAAAATGATGATCCTCTCTCCTATAAGAAGGAATTAGAGAGCTCATAGGCTGCAAGATTGAAAGAAGCCATGAATTCTAAGATAAATTCCATTTATAAAAACTAAGTTTAAGTTCTAATCAATCATCCGGTTGATGTAAAGCCTATTTGGTGTAAATGGGTATTTATGAGAAAAATTGACACATAAGGAAAATTAAATACCTATAAATCAGAACTAGAGGCCAAAGGATTTACAAAACATAAAGAAATCGACTATGATGAGACCTTTTATCCATATTATATTTTTAAATACATCAGAATCCTTCTTACCATAATATCTTACCATGACTATGAGATTTGGGAAATGGATTTCAAATTACTTTCCTTATTAGGAACATTCAAGAGGATGTGTATACGACACAACCTAAAGGGTTTGTGATTCAAGGAAATTTTAAAAAGTTATGAAAGTTGTGTAGATCCATTTATAGATTAAATAAAGCATTCGAGTCATGGAATATTTGATTCGATGAAGCCATAACAGAATTTGGTTTCATTAAGAATGAATTTGAGCCATGTGTTTACAAGAAGTTTAGTAGTAGTATAATTGATTTCATAGTACTGTATGTTGACAACATATTACTAACTGAAAATGATATACTATACTTACAAGAGGTTAAGGCATGGTTGAGCAGGTGCTTCTCCATGAAGGACTTAAGTGAAGTAGTTTAAATTATAGGGATCAATATAATGCATGATAGATCCAAGAGGCTTCTCAAACTAAGCCAGGATACATACATTGACTAGATAATAATGAGATTTAATATGGAACAATATAAGAGAGGATTGATTATAGTGTCACATGGTATATATATTTCTAAGAAAATCTTTCCCCAAAAAATAAGAGGAAATATAGAGAATGAGTAAGATCCCATATTCTTATGTGATATGATCTATCATGTATGCCATGTTATGTATGAGTCTTAATTTTTTATTTTTCTTTGATCATGGTAGGAATATATCAAAAAGATCTAGGTGAACAATATTCAACTACTGTTAAGGAAATAATTAAGTATCTACGTTTCACTAAGTATATATTCTTGATGTATGAAGGAGATGAAGAACTAGTCATTAGGGGTTATATAGATACTAGTTTTAGATTTATCATAATGATCTAAAGTTATAGTCTAGATATGAATTGTGTCTCAATGGAGGAGTTGTGAGCTCAAATTTTTAAAAGAAGCTAGATTTTAATGATTCTATAGAAGAGTTCATGTATATTGTGGATTCCAATGTAGCTAAGAAAGTAGTTTTGATTCAATACTTTTTCCAAGATCTTAATATAGTACCTAGTAGTAAAGATACTATCATAGTTTACTGTGATAACACTGAAGTGATGGATTTCTCCAAAGATACAAGGTCACAATAAAGGAAAATGTAAAAACTTCATAAGTTTTATCTCTTAAAGTATTTTTATCAATGAGGTGAAGTTTCAGTGAGAAGAGTATCCATGGAGGAAAACATAGAGGAACCCTTAATGAAGGATTTTTCTCAGTAGATGCATGATTATCATGTACGAGCTAGTGGACTGAAATATGTTGTCAGTTAGATCTAGTGGAAGTAGAAATTTTTTGGAATTGGTTCTTTAGAACCAACTTGTTTTGTACCTGATTACATGTTTTCCTTAATTAAATAAGTTTAATTATGACATCTTGATTATTCATATACATGATACTTATTTGTGATAATGTTATTATAATATATGTCATGATAAACGGTCATAACATTTCCATACTATAATGAGAATTTAGAGGTTCCATAATATTATTCTTGAACCCTGTTCTATGGATAGATGATATTTTCTAATGGGAGACTGATAATACAGGTTTTCAGGGATAGGAGGATCATAAGACAATGATATACCTTATCATAGTGTTCTACTTTAGTAATATCCAAGATAATAGGTTATGAGAATTGTCCCATTAATAGTAAATTCATATTTTATTATGTCATTAGATGTTCCTATTTGTGGACATGTGTATTGATCCTAATAATTTAATATTATCATTAATGGATATCATGACTCACGTACTTTGATGTATTGATGAAAACCATGATGATATATGTTCATGGAAAAGTAAGATATGTTGGGTGTATCACGAGTGATATAGAATTAATGGATAATGTGAGAAATGATTTATCCCTTTTTTCACTTAATGAAATTTAATATTTCAAGCCCTTTTATGGGAATGGAATCGCTAGAATAAATCAATGGCCATAGTGATTGATGGGAATGTTCATTTCCAGAAAGTTAATGTAACACCCTAATTTTTTATGAATTATTATTTTTGAATAAATTAAATTTATTTGATGGATTATGTTACACACAACTTCAATTTATTATTTCACTACATGCAATACTGTCTTAGCTTGCATTACATGCAACACTATGTTTTAACAAAACCATGATATATTATTAATATAGTTATTTAAACATGAATGTTATATCATAACTGTTAAACATAGTGATATGAAAAATAATAAATAATTTTTAAATATTAAGTATAATTTTTTTATATAAAGATAACATATTGATAACAAAATACATAATTTTTGGTAAAGTCTTTATATGTTTCCGAAATATTATTTTCTCAAAAAAATGTTTTTATTACTTTTTTTGAACAATAATAAAATTAAACCTGGCAAATTTAGAAAATGAAATTGATAAAATAAAATATATCTTTTAAATAAAAAAGTTAAAATTCTATTAGGTTGAATTTTCATGATTTTTTTGAAAAGTTTCATTTTTTTATGAATAGTGAAAAATACTTAATTTTAATTTAAAAATTATTTTTTGTTTAATTTATTTATAAAGTACGTTTATATTTTAAATTGGTTTTAAAATATAATCACTTCAACTAAACATCTATTAATACAATTTAGGACATTTCAATCAATTTCATATTAAAATTATATATAAAGACTTTATAAACTTTTGATCATATTCCCTTTAAAAACCACCTTTCTCATCAAGTCAATGAGATTAATTTTAAATTAATATTTGAAACTTCTATGAATGTAATTTTTAAAAATTGATTCCATATTTATAATCATCATAATTTATAATATCTAATAATTCTAACTCAATATTAACCAAAATGATTAGTAAAAAAATATTTAGAATCATCATATTTTATACTTTTCAGTAAGTCTAACATAATTTTTGACCAAAATTAATAGTAAAAATATTAAAAATTATTTACCATGGTTAAGGTAAAAACTAATTTACTAAGGGGTTAAACTAATAAAAGAAGGGTTAAAAATGGCCTACCAATTTGTTAATCACCCATTTTCTAGCCATATTTTGACCTTATCCATTCTAGGTTCAAGAATGACCTATTTTGGATGATTGTGTCATGATAAAAACATGAGAGCACTCAATTATTTTAAAAAATACCAAGTGTTCCCTCTCCCCCACTTATAAAAGGATACCTCCTCTCCTATATTATTCACACCTTCAAACCCTTTTAGTTAAAAAAATACCTACCCAAATCAGTTTTCAACTTCCCTACCCACATTCAAGAAGCCTTATCTTGTACATAAATCCCACCAAGGAAGGATTTTAGAGAAATCCTAAGGAGGATGCCCAAAGAAGAGGTAACATTCATCAAAGAGCATTTTTGTTTTATTTCTTCCTCCACCTTATTCAATTATTATTATGCCATGGTGATATAATAATAAAAATATCTTCCATATAATGAAATGTTATTATGTTTCTGTAATTACCTAAAACCATATTCATTTCCATAAAATGGGTTACAAAATCATCATTTGTGTGTACGGTGGACTACTGCCTTGTGAACTAATGTCATTTATTTCTTTGTTACCACATATCAGGGATGGAAATAATGACATATTTATTGTTTATATATGATATATATTATATTTATGATTTTATTATGATATTTTAATTATTATATAACACATAACTTTATACTATCCATTTTTTGGTAATACAATAATGTCGCTCATGTGTACAATAAACTACTACCTTGTGAAGTGATGTGATTCATTCACGCCTTACACAGAAGGTATTAAGGAATATTTTAATTAAAATATGTGATATATAGGACATAAAAATTAATCTTTAATAATAATATATATATATATATATCACTTACTTTTATTTCGTTAAATCTGAAAACAAAATGGGAACAATTTTTATGCTTATGTACGACCTACCGTCTCCATGAATGGTGTATTTTATTTCTATCACTAAATTTTAAGGATTACTATAAATAAATATATAATGAGTATATATTATATTTATATCATGTTTTACATTCTAGATATTATGAAATGATGATCTAATTAATATGACCAAGAAATAACAAGTCAAAACATACACGGAAAACAAAGCAGTTATTGCACAAAACGTGAAATTAACATGGAATTGTTAATAAACAGGTAATAAAAGGCCATAATAAAATAATATATGGTATGATATATATATTAATATGTTTCTTTAATATATTTACAATAAACTTATATTTATTATACAAGATTTTTGAATGTGAACGAAAAAAGTCAATACTTAAGGTAAGGGATTTCTAGTCTCCATTTTATTTCTAGGAGACATATGAGAATTCACCACTCATATTTTTTGTGGTTTATATAATTCTCATTTGAAATTTTATATCATGAATATAATTATTTTAATTATATTTAAAGTTTCATTTAATGTTATTTTGTATTGTGTTTTATAGTTCAAAAGTTACTAAAGCGGTAAGGTATTTTTGTCTTATTTGAGATGTACATTATGTTATGAACCTAAATTATTTCACGAGGTGTATATACAACCCATTTTAAATTTAATATCATGAATTAATTTATCCTCATGATATTTTATGTTCCATTTTATGTTATTATTTAATGGGGATTACATTTTAATGTTACCAAAGTGGTAAATATTTTTTGATACAATCTTATTGTTTATCAGGATTGTTTATGACCATGCTTAAGATGATCAAATATTACAGTCCATCTCTCAAGAAACTCATAAATTTTCTTATAATATGGTTATGTCTTAATAATACATTTTTTTTCTTCATTTTTCTCTCTTCATGTACTCAACAGTTTAAAAGTAATTTTTTTTTGAGAAAAAGTGTTTTTTTAGTCGAAAACATTTTTCTTTCGAAACCATGTTTACTAAAAATGTTTTCAAAAATGTTTTTAAAAAATTTTAAATGATTTATTAAAGATATTTTTACCCATGTTTTTCTTAAACTTTTTTTAAATTAATATTTATATTTTTTTAAAAAAATTCTAGTTTGGATTTTATCAAAAATGTGAAAAGAATTTTTATTTTCAACTTGCACAACATGAAAAGTATTTCCAACTGTCATGAACTCTCAATGATTTAAAGATTACCTTATAATTTTTTAAAGTTACTTTAAATGAAAATGTTTTCCTTAATATTTGGGAAATTTTTATGTTTTTAATAAATTATTTCAAAAGGAAATAATTTTAAAAATGATTTATATTTTTAAAAATGATTTTCAAAGTGGAAAAGATATTTTCCTCAAGAAATTTTTTAAATTATTTTAAGGCTTACTTTAAAACTTTTCAAAATTATTTTTTTTAAATAATAATTTTCAAAATGATTTATGTTTTCCAAAGTTTTTTTCAAAGTGGAATGGATATTTTCCTTGATAAATGTTTTAAATGATAAAAATATTAGTTCATATAAGATGACATACATTGATGTTACCTATGACTTACTAGAGATATGATCTAAGGATACCATTATTATTATTTATCTGAATGGTTTATGTTTATGATGTCATGATGTTTATTAAACTTGTTTCTCTTCCATGGGTTACACTTTGATAAAATTTATATGAAACACGTTTCTTTTCATAGGTTATGATATAGTGAAATGAGTATGAAACCTATCTATTTTACATTTGTTTTGATGTGATGAAATGTTTATGAAGACCATTTCATTTCATGGGGTATGATATAATGAATATTTTAGGATCTTTTAGAATACATAATTACATTCTTCATTATGTGATGGGTGGGACATATATCTCCCTCTAATTAATTGGGTAAATATTTATATCTAATGATATAGAAAGGACTATAATGGGGATTAAACTTAGTTTAGTAAGGGAATTTTTCCTCTATGATGGTATTGTGAGTGAACCTTGAATACTATGATGGTTTATGGAGTGAACCCATTCCACTACGATAGCCCTTTCCGTGAAAATTTGATAGTATGAAAATGATTTTATATGAATGTATGTATTCCATAAATTTTATGTCTTATGTGAATGTTATGCTATAATAGTTATGTTCTTTTACTCCCTTAAGATTCATGTCTTATGAACTTCCAATATTTATTCCATGAATGAATTTTATGATATTTTATATGCATGGTATGGGTTTAAAATATTATGATCATGTTACTATAACCTTATGTTCATGTTATGATTATATATCTCCATTGTTTACCCTTACTGAATATATGAGCTCACCGTTTCTTATGTTTTCTTTCCCTATGTTATGAATAAAGGTTTTAAGTAGGTTATTATTTTGAAGAGTACTAAAGGATAATATCTTTATGGGATATATTGAAGATATTTTATGATTTAATAAGATTGTGTTACAATTTTACAAAGTTATTAAACTATTATGGTTCTCAGAAATGTGTTTGTATAATGTTATAAATATTCATAAAAAATTATGTAATATATATGTATGATAATTTTGGGTTCCTATAGTTGGATTCAGAGGGTAGGTTTAGTTAAACTTTGGACACTAGGATGATAAAACTTTAGTGACATCCCTAGGTATATTCTTAAGGATATGTATAGGGATGTTTCTAAGGATAAGTCTAAGAATGAGTCAAATTATAGAAAACTATGTTGATTTTTTGTTAAAGGATAGAGCGAGTGGTTTATAAGAAATTGCATCCCTGTTTGGATACTTTAAGTATATTTTGATTTGGTATAGAGGCACATAGGGGTAATAACTCTAAAAATTGAGCATCGATATGGACTCAATAATCCCTTGGTGAATGACAATGAGCCTTACTGCACACCTGGTTTGACACTCTCAGGGGATATGATTTGAAAATTCATAAACACATTATAAACCATCATGAAGGATTTACATAGATGATGATCATGGATGGCCTAGAATAAGCCTAATGTATTATATATTAAAAATAATGTGTACTGATTTATATATACTAAATGTGATGTTTCATGATTATATAGTTTTCCCACCATGATCATAGTTTCTCATAATATGATTTTTGGTTTTAGTTAATAGATGGAACCAAAAATAATCATGTTAATAGTGAATATAATTAAAAATTTAGTGATAACAAGAAAAAAAATTGGATGATGAATAGAGAGATATATACTTTTATTATTCATAATTATATATCATGATATATGACTAACAACAAGAACTTCGATGATATTCCTAAATCATAAAATAAGAAGAATATGAACTTTTATGAAAGTTCATGTGCTAATAAACATAGATTAAATAAGATTCATCTTACTACATGTCAATAAGGTGGAAAAAATAACCTAGAATACTATATCAAATGTAGGGGAAGATTTTATTAATGTGGAAAATAAGGACATAGAGTGGAAAATTATCGATGAGTGTAATGTATTATATGTTGGGAACATGGGAATTATCCAAATCAATACCCTAACATAAGAATTAACTTTTAGACCAAGGAAGGACATATACCTTGTAAATAATTGAAGTGGAAGGATTATGTATTTATGTATTGGATTCAAGGATTATATTATATAAGTATTTTACCAATGGTATTTGGGTTATAAGAATCATGAAAAATATGAGGATTATGTTATTTTTGGAAGCATATATATACCCATATAAGATTAACTTAAGAGTTATTTATTCCATCATGGGTTTATAAGTTTGAGGTTGATCATAATTTAAAATTATTTGACACCCCTGATGAGGTTTTATGTGATGGGAGTTTATCAATATTAAGGATATTTTTGGATACATTTATTGAAATAAGACCCTTTATTTTGGTAGAGGAATACCTTTTTATGAACATTTGATTAAAGGTATTGGTAACCTTTAGGATTTATATTATATTTTATGTTATGGTAATTTTGGTTTATTTCAATTTTATAACATTTTATTAATATAGTTTCTGAAAAAGGACAACCCACAAGCTGGGTGACAACCTATTGTATCCAGCAAGGCTGTGAGGCATGCACCCACAATCGAAGGGTGATGAGGGTATAAAACTTACCACTGACCTATATGAACGATTAATTATTGTGGGAAAATACAAAATATAGATATTTATGAGTATTTATCATGATGATTAGTAATTTAGAAATTAAAGGATAAGATACAAAGGTTTAAAAGGATACTTTGACCATTATCCATACAAGAAAAGAAATGGGAGGACATGAGTTTTGATGTTGTAATCCCAAAATAATCTAAAGGGAATAATGCTACATGGATTGTAGTCAATAATTATACAAAGTGATCAATCATAATTTATATCAGATAATTTTTCTCTTAAGATAAGTTTTAAAATATATATATTAAAGAAGTGGTAAGGTTTCATGGAGTACCACATTCAATTATATCTAATTAAGATATTAAGTTTACCTCATTGTTCTGGAGTAGTCTTTAATAAGCTCTTGATATAGATTTCAGTTTCAACAATTCAAGAATAATTCTAACCCTATAGGATATACTAAGATATTGTTCAATGGATTTAAAAGGTGGTTGGGATCACACCTTCCTCTAGTTGAGTTTCCTTAAAAATATATATGTCACTCAAGCATTTTGATGGTTCTTTATGAATCCCTATATATGTACTATAATGAAGTTGTATGAAGAAATCTATTAGAACTTGGGACAGATGATGAGATGGAAGATAAGGTTAAATCCATTCAATAATATATAGGAATACACAAAGTTGATAGTAAACTTATACTAATAATAATTGAGGTGATCTAGAATTTTAAGTGTAAAGACCCAGAATTTCCATGTGATATTTTTAAATATATGATAATTTTATGAGTTCACGAAAATTGACGGCGCATGATTCTGAGGCCCGGAGTGCCCAGAATGAATTTATGAACTTTATTTCAGGTATGTTCAGAAAACGTGTGAGCAGATTTTTCTAACTTTTGAACCGGTGCTCAGAATTGAAATCTGAGGGCACCGTTGAACTCGCAATGTCAGTATTCGCTTAAGGAGACTTTCACCTCGACAATAGTTGGTCGAGAGTGAAAGATAATTTTTTGGTTTTTTCATGAAAAGAATAAAATAAAATAAAGTGTGTAACATTTTATTTTATTTTTATTTTTAAACTCCATGTGGATGTTGAGAAGTGGGGACCACCAGACCTAAACCTCCCATGAGAGGTTATGATGGTGGGGACTATCCATACTAACCTCCCATGAGAGGTTATGATAGTGAGGACCACCAGAGGTATAAACCCCCTTGAACTCCCCTTTAATGGAGAAACATATCAACTCCCTCTTTAATGTGGAGGAGCCTCTTGAGCTTTGTCCACATTAATTATGCCAACACACCACATAAATTTTTTTCCTATTTGGGTGAGTGTGCCAAAATAATTTCTACTTCTGTTAATTATATTATCACCTCTTTCATTTTTTTGGTGGAATTGGGGAAAAGGCTTGGTAAAGGAGAGTGCATCGAAGAACTTGGGAGAAAGCTCTCCAACGAAGAACGCCAATGAAGAATGCTGACCTCGACTTCGACTTTCTTCCTCGGGACATCCTCCAACGTGGGGTGTCTTCAATCAATGATCCTCTTCCCCTCCCCAACGATGTTGTCTTCTCCCTCATGATCTCTGTTGACGAATCAAATGAGGTATGGGTTTTGTTCCCATGTTCTTCCCTTCTATGTTTCTTTTGCAGGAATGTGATTAGTGATTGACCAAGGTTATGGGGATTGAAGTTCTTAAATATCTTCCATACACGTTCTTGTTCTTGTTGAGCCGCTTGCTACCACTCTAATGCAGAGGGTGCGGGCCAAAAAAATATGGCCTTACCCCTCTGCCATTCTTCTTGAATGGTGTATCCTTCATGATGGAAGAAGGAAACTTTGGTGATGGCGACTAGTGCTGACGGTTGGTACTGGTGGAACTCAAGAACCGCCGATGAAGGCATGGTGCCCCACCACCCCGTGACCTCCGCGCCCCGCGATGCTCCACCGTCCACGGCCACCATCACCCCGCGACCATCACCGCCCCGTGGCCTCTGCCGCTCCACGTCGTCCGCAGCTGAGCCGATGAGGGTCACCGCTGCCATCCGAGCCGCCGCCGCCGCCGTCCGAGCCGAGCTGCCGTCCGAGCCGCCGCCCGAGCCGCCGATACCCTTCCGGCCGAATCGCCTCGGCCAAGCTACCCTGCGGCCTCGTGCCCTTACATAAACCCCCGACTGATCTTCTCTGTGGCCTCACACCCTTGCGGTACCCTTCGCAGCCTCGTAGCCACCCGCGACCCTCCACGGCCCTTCGTGGCCTACCAAGCCGGGCTGAACCCAATGGTTCGGGTTGCCCAGCGGGCTGATCGGGACCCAGCGGGTCAGGCTGGGTCGACTTGAATTAGGTCGGCCTAGGCCGGGTCAGGCCGGGTCAGTCCGATCGGGTTGGACCGGACCCGAACCCACTACGACCCATTAACGCTCCTTTGGCCATAACTTTGGCACCAGACGTCTGTTTGACGAACCATCAGTGGTGCGGGAAATCTTGGAGTGAGATGATCCCTTTGAGTATACCCCATTAGGAAGTTAGAAAAAGTTGGGAAACGTTCGGGTTGGATCGAGCATGAATCCAACCGGGCCCTTGGAACTAAAAGGCTAATAACTCACAGACCAGGCGTCCGATTGACGCACCATCTATTGCGTTGAGACCCCTATGATGTGGAAAACCTTTAAGTTACTTCTTCATGAGACATAGTGGAAGTTGGTGAATCGACCAGAGGATTGGGGAGAAAACTCTCCCGGAGGCGAGAAAGCCTAGTGCGGAAACCTAGTAGCTGGATGTGACGAGAAGTGTGATCTCCTATTGATCCTGTATGGGTCAGCTCCTAGCGATGCTATGTGGGTCAGCTCCTAGCAATCCTTTGTGGGTCCGCTCCAGCAATCCTGTGTGGGTCAGCTTATAGTGATCCTGTGTGGGTCAGCTCCAGCGATCCTATGTGGGTCATCTCCTAGCGATCCTGTGTGGGTCATCTCCAGCGATCCTGTGTGGGTAGCACCTAGAAATCCTGTGTGGGTTAGCGCCTAGCGATCCTTTGTGGTCCAGCTCCTAGTGATCCTGTGTGGGTCAGCTCTAGCGATCCTGTGTGTGTCATCTCCTAGAGATACTGTGTGGGTCAGCTCCTAGCAATCCTGTGTGGGTCAGGTGCTAGTGATCCTGTGTGGGTCAGCTCCAGTGATCCTGTGTGGGTCAGCTCCTAGGGATTCTATGCAGGTTAGCAGCATAGCCTCTTAACAGAGTAAGATGATTTAGTAGATATAACTAATCATCTCTACTACCTTACCTAAGTTATACCAGGTGTGAGCTGAGTCAGATCCTCTGTGTTCTTCCATGATTGAGATAGATTAATTTATAACTTAGGTATATGTATGGGCATATACCTAAGTAGGGTTATCTGTTATTTTCATACTTTGTGGTTTATCTTTGGTTGATTTTGTGAGACCTTAAGGGTCTCAGATTCCCTACTGAGTATCTTTATACTCACCCCTACATAAGCTATGCCTGCACCTTATTATGTTGGTTGCAGACGACGGACAATGCTGACTAAGGCTGAGAATACCAGGACTGGACAGTGCCTAGAGGTGGACCATACGACACATCGGTACACAGAGGAGATAGGTGGATATGGAGTGCTGAGGAGGAGATCTGTACCTACACTTCAGGTAGGAACCTCGGAGGACGATCTAGTAGCTGTCATTTTCTTTCTTCAGTTGTATTGAATTTCAGTTGTTCTTGTACTATTACTATTAGGATTTTATTCTATCCCCTTTTTTACTTTTAACACTCTTTTTTCTATAGAGTTGACTTGTTTTCGTATCTTGTTGTGTGCTTGGTTGCATGTGTTTACAGGTTATAAAGGCAATGCCTTCCCAGTTTTAGGGATTACACCTTTGGTTCTAATCGCCAGCCCCTAGCCTATGGAAGGCGAGCTTGGGGTTAGTCACGACACGGGCCCCGGGGGACAGGTCGTGACATTAAGATTCTATGAATTTCTCCATGGAAGAAAGAAGATAAAACAAAGCCCTAGATATATAAGACCCTTTAAAATACTTGATCATATTAGGATAACATCTTATTATTTTGAGAGTCCAAAAAACCACTCTAAGGTTCAAGATATGTTCCATATATCACTCATGAAGAAGTACATACATGATCTAGCAGATGTACTAAACTTAGAGGGAAAACTACTGGAGCATGGTATTTCTTACGAGGAATGACGGATAGAAATTCTGGATCATATAGAGAAAGTTCTATGAAAAAATACCACCCACCTAGTAAAAGTTTTGTGGTGAAACTATAGGTTTTATTAATCTGCATGGAAAATTGAGGATATGATGAAGCAGAAGTATTCTCATTTGTTTGTATCAAAATAATGAATTCCAAGGGAAAAATTAATTTTAAGGGGTTAGAATGCAACACAACATGTTTTTTGATTTATTTATTTAATTAAATTTATTTAACGTCTTTCATTATGCACAAGAACATTTTAATCTTTCACTACACAAAACACTGACTTAGCTTATGTTACATGCTATACTAAGTTTTAACAAAACCATGATATATTATTAATATGGTTATTTAAATGTGACTATTATAACCTAGCCATTAAAAGTATTGATTTGAATATTAATAAATAATTTTTAAATATTTATTATAATTTTTATATAAAGAAAACATATTGATAATAAAATACACAATTTTCGGTAAAGTCTTTATATGTTTCAAAAATATTATTTTCTCAAAAAAATGTTTGTATGTATTTTTGAGAACGATAATAAAATTAATTTTTGAAACTTTTATAAAATTAATTTGATAAAATATAATTAATTTTTTAATTTATAATTTCAATATTATATCATGGTAAATTCTCAGTATTTTTCTGAAAAGTTTAATTTTTTGATGAATAATGAAAAATACTAAATTTTAATTGAAAAATATATTTTTGATTAATTTATTTATAAAGTTAAATTATCTTTTAAATTGGTTTTAATTTATAAATAGTTCAATTATTCATATATTAATCCAATTTAGTTAATTTTAATTAATTTCATATTGAAATTGGATATAAAAACTATGTAAACTTTTGATTATGTTCGCTTTAAAAACCCACTTTCTCATCACGTCTGCGAGATTAATTTTAAATTAAAATTTGAAAATTATATGAATAGAATCTTTAAAAATATATTAAATATTTTTAATTACAATAATTTATAATTTATAATAAGGATAATTTAATTTTTTACCAATATTAATAGTAAAAATAATAAAACCTTTTTACTGCGGTTAAGGTAAAAACTGATTTATTAGGGGGTTAAACGTAGAAAATAAGAGAACAAATGACTTAAATCTTATAAAACACCCATTATATGGAAAAATTTAGAAATCATATCTTTTAGGTTCTATAATTACCCATTTTTATGCTTTTGGAATGATAAAAAAGTGGGATCACTCAATTATTTTAAAAAATACCAAGTGCGTCCTCTCCCCCACTTTTAAAAGGCCAATCACCCCCTCTCTTCTTCACACATTAAAAACCATTTGGTCTGGCCAATAAATTACAAAATAACTTACTAAATTCCATAACCACATACTATAATCCCTTTTTTGGACATAAATCCAACCAATAAAGTCTTTTAGTGTGAACCAAAGGAGGATACCTGAAGAAGAGGTAACATTCATCAACGAGAGTTATTATTTTATTTCTTCATCCACCTCATTAAATTACTATTATACCATGATGATTTAATAAAACTTTTATATTACATATACTTATATGTTTTTATGTTAATTTCATGACCTAAAACCGTTTCTACTTCCATAAAATGGGTTACAAAGTCATCATTTGTGTTTACGACGAACTACCGCCTCGCGAACCAATGTCATTTGCTTCTCTGTTACCACCTCTTGAGGCCAAAAATAATGAAGGATTTATTATTTATATATGATATATATTATATTTATGATTTTATTATGATTATTTAATTATTATATCACACATATCCTCATACTTTCCATTTTGTGGGAATACGATAACGTCGTTCGTGTGTACGGCTGGTTACCGCCTCACGAAGCGATGTGATTCATTCACGATTTACATGGAAGGTATCAAGGATAAATTTAATGAAAATATGTAATATATATGACACAAAAATTATTCTTTAATGATAATATATAAACCATTTACTTTTCTTTCTTTCAATCTGATAATAAAATAGAAATAACATTCATGCGTACGTATGGCCTACCATCTTCATGAATAATATATTTTATTTTCTATCACTAAACTTTACGAATTACTATAAAGAAATATATATTGAATATATATGATATTTATATCATGGTTTAAATTATTTATATGATGAAACCATGATCAAAGTAATAGGACTATGAAATTACAAGTTAAAACATATGTGAAAAACAAAGAAGCTATTGCCCGAAATGTGACTTTAACATGGAATTATTAATTAAAGAGTAATAAAAGGAAATAAGAAAATCATATATGGTATGATATATATGAATATTTTTATGTAATATATTTATAATGAACTCATGTTTATTATACATGAGGTTTTAATTTGAATGATGAAAGTTAAGACTTAAGTTAAGAGATTTATAGTCTTTCTTTTATTTTTGGGAGACATGTGAAAATTCACCACTCATTTATTTTCCATGGTGTATATAATATAAATTTGAAATTTTATATAATTAATATCATTATTTTAATTATATTTAAAGTTTAATTTTATTTTATTCTTTATTGGGGTTTATGGTTTTAAAGTTACTAAAGCGTTAATAGATTTTGTCTCGATTTTCCTTCTTTGAGATGTACATTATGTTATGCACCTAAATTCTTTTATAAGGTGTATATAAAGCCCATTTGACATGTAATATCATTAATTTACCTATAATCATGATATTTTAAGGTCTATTTTATGTTATTCTTTTATGGGGAATACGTTTGAAAGTTACCAAATTAGTAAAGATTTTATTTTACAATCTCATAGTTTATCGAGTTTTTTTATAACTATGTTTTAAATGATAAAATAGTATGGAAAATATCTCAAGAAACATATAAATTTTATTCTCTTATGTTTCTGTCATTATAATACATGTTTTCCTTAATTTTATTCTCTTCATGTACTCAAGAGTTCATTTTTTTAATAAAAATCATCTTTTCGGTTGAAACCCCCTTCTATTCCAAAACCATGTTTTTAAAAAATATTATTAAAAATATTTTTATCATTTTTCAAATGATTAATTAAATATATTTTTAATAATTTTTTACTTATAATTTTTTGAAATTAATCTTTATATTGTTAAAAAAATACCCATTTGGATTTTACTGAAAATGTGAAACAAATCTTTATTTTAAACATGCGTGACATAAATAGTATTTATTACTTCCATGAATGATCAATGATTTCAAGATTACTTTATAAGTTTTCAAATTTATTTTTAAAGAAAATTTTTTCCTTAATATTTTATTTTTTGATATTTTAAATAAATAATTTGAAATCATAATTATTTTGAAAATTATTTTCAAAGTGGAAAGGACATTTTCCTTAATAAATTTTTTAAATGATTTTTAAAGCTTTATAATTTTTCAAGGTTATTTTGAAAAAAGAATATTTTCAAAATGATTTATGTTTTAAATTTTTTTTTCAAAGTGAAAAGAATATTTTATTCATGAAATTTTTTAAATGATCAAAATCATTTTCTATCTTAGATTATATCTGTTGATGTTACCTATGTATTAATAGGGATATGATCCAAGGAAACCATGATTATTATTTCTTTGAATTGTTTATGATTATGATGATATGAAATTTATGAAACCTATTTCTCTTCCATGGGTTATAACATGATAAAATTATTATGAAACCTGATACTTTTCATGGGTTATGTTATGATGAAATGATGAAATGATTTTGAAACCTGTCTCTTTTCCATAGGATATGATGTGATGAAATGTTTATGAAACCCATTTCATTTCATGGGTTATGATATGGTGAATGTTTTATGAACTTATGGAATACATAAATATGTTCTTCATTATTTGAAGGTTGGGACCTATATATCCCTCCAATGCATTGGGTAAAGATTTATATCTCATGAGATTGATAGGAATAGAAGGATCAGTGAACTCAGTTAACTAAGGGACAATGTTCTCTAAGATGGTTTTGAGAGTGAACCTTGACTACTATGATGGTTTGGTGAGTGAAACCATTCCACTATAATAGCCTTGTGTGTGATAATTTTATAATATGAAAATGATTTTATATTCTTATGTGTATGCCATAAACTCCATGTCTTATACCAATGTTATGATCCCATGTTCATGTTCTTTGATTCCCTTATGATTCTTGTCTTATGAACTACCAATCTTTATTCCATGACTCAAGTTTATGATATTTGATATGCATGATATGGTTTTCAAATATTATGCTATGTTCCCATACCATTATGTTCATGTAATGCTAATTTATCTCCCTTTTTTACCCTTACTAAGCATCTAAGATTACCCTTTATTATGTTTCCTTTCCCTAGGTTATAAAGGGAGGTTTTAAGTAGGCTTTGTTTGTGAAGATTAATAAAGGGGAATATATTTATGGGATACATTTAAGATATTTCATGAACTAATAATACTATGTTCCAAGTTTCCAAAAGACACTAAACTATTATAGTCCTTAGGTGTGTGTTTGTGTAATGTTATGAATATTCATAAACAATTATGTAATATTTATGTATGATAAGCCTGGGTCACTATAGTAAAAGAAAGAGACATCGAGCATATAGGTTTATGGAACTGGTATACAACCTTCTTGATTTGAGATATTCTGATAAATGGGTTATATTAGATGATAAACATTCATAGAAGATTGGAAATCATTATGGTGTTAACTTATTTCCATATGGATTCCTTGGCGTGTTCTATATGCTAACCTAGTAATTTATGTAGTTTTACCTAATTCCACTGAGAATGAGGTCTAGAAGGTCATACACTAAGTGTATCCAAAATCTTAGTTAAATTCTAGTTTTAAATTTAATAAGTTGGAATAAATAATATTTATTCAGGTTCGGTTGATCACTATAATTTAATCTTAAGTTATTTGAAATAATAAGTGATTTAAATAAAAATATTAAATATTAGTTTATATGTTTGGAAAATATAATATTTATTATATTTATTGTATAATAATATAGTGATATTTATTTAATTTAATAGCCATTAATCGAGGATTGGTAAATGTAAATGATAGAAAATTAACTTTTTTTATTATCAAAACACTTTTGAGGAAAAAGTGAGAAACCGAACAACCATTACCACCATGAAAACACCCATGAAATAATATTACCTAGAACAAGACTACATGATCTACCACTTACCAGAAAATACAATGTTATGATACGCATTCACCATTGAATGACCACTTGGCTAGCTGTCCCGTGTAGAGTTGCACGGGCCTGGTACTAATGGCAGAGCCATTCCCTCTTGAACTTCCAAATCCAAATGGTATGCAAGGTGAAAGATTTCTGCTCTAAAACTCATCGGAAGTAGACCCATGTAGTGTAACAGTTGTGGAAAAACCCAAACATTCAATAGAAAAATAAGCAAAATCTTCAGCACAGATCATAAAACCATGGAAATTCAATTCTTTCTGGATACCTCCCAAGCATTGCAGCACCATAATTCATAATGAATGTCGATTAAATATTCTTCATATGAGTTTAATGGTTAGAATAGTATAAATTATATTTATTTATATTATTAATGCATCAAACATGTCAAGAAATTAATATTAGTATTATTATTATTATTGGACATGGGTTCATTTAAGAATATTAAAGATGGTTGTGGAATTGTGAACAATTTTCAAACCCTAAAACAGATATAATAAATATCCAATTATATCACTTTCCAAATTCATTTTTGGTGAGAAAAATAGACAAGTAGAGATTGTTTCAAGTCCTAGAGTGTTTTATCACTTCCTACTCCCTCTTGATTTCACACTAAGGGTTCTTCACACTTCATGAATAATACTTCTATGATTAAACATGAACGATGCATGTAATTTGGATCAGATGTGCTAGCACCCAATGATTATACAACATTGATTAGAGATTGTGGTTCTTTTTTGGATCACCAATAGAGAGATTATACAATTTAATCCTATAGTGCAATTACATTGTGATGAATTCTATTCAATTAGATTATCAATTAAAGAAGAATTACAAGTTGAGGTAATTTTATATCTAATCATAAATTAACTATAAATTTCTTGTAAAGATACCCACCATTTAGTTTCAACATTTTAATATACTCTATTAATCTATTTTATTTGTTGGATATGACATTTTGATCATGTAAAAAAAATATTACACCTGATTTAAGACAAAAAGATTATCTGGTTATACCTTTAAAGGATGCTTCTACTGTGCTAAGAACTTATAGTTTAGTGGATCACTAGTGGGGTGGTGAATTAGTTATTTTTTTAAAAATTATTTCATTTTAATATTTCACTTAAACTGATTAATGTATTTATCCTATTATATTTGTGTATATCAGCCCCACCCCAATTATGTAGTAAATAAAATTCTAAGAACAAAAGGATTTACAAGGTTTGGACTTGAAACCATACTCTTTATCATGATTAGTTAGTCCCACAAACCATATATTCTTCCATTATCAATGTGAGTGATTAAAAGACAAAGTATCTCATCATACTTACTCGATATCCTGTCATGTGGTCCATAATACCACTGGATGGTCTTTATATTTCATTTTACAGATACCAATATCCCACTGTTTTTTTTGTCTCCCACAATTTTTTCCTCACATTCAGAGAATGACTGCCTCACGCAGTCCTTGAATGGATCCTTTAATGAACCATTGAGAAGGACTTTGCCTACTCCCTTTTCTTGATGTAAAACACACCAAACTTTATCTTCCTCTTAGAATTATTTGGTAAAACATAGTTGACCGCTTTTTAAAATACTATTATATCATTGGACTCTCCCTTATTCACTTTATTTTTTTCTTAGATACTAGTAGATGTTATTATTTTTTTAATAACACCAGGTTCAAATTATTTAGTAGGTTATAGTTTTTTCAAGTAATAACACTGTCAAAACCTCTCATCTTCTTATCCTCACACTCTTTTTATTTTCATATATTCTTGAATATTATTTCAATAATAAAAATTTGTAAACTAATTAAATTTTATTAATAAGAAATCTTCTAAAATTTTTAATCTCATTGAAAATCAGGGTCATGTACTCCTTAATACTCAAGAAATTTACATCTTCATATGATTTAAAATATCATAGAAACTTCTCCATAAAATCTATTTTTTAACTTATTTTGAATTTAATACACTAGAGTATTAACTAATATTGTACAAAATGGATGTATGGATTGCGATGTGGAAATAATCTTAGAACCAAATACTTATTGAGTAGGATCTACTGCAATATTTTCTTGAATTAAAATCATTTTACAGTGATTGTGATATCTAAATCCATGATGATCAATGCATTTCATATTCTGATTTAAATTTACTTCAAAATAGACATTCTTTAAATTCTTAGAAATTTATATCATAGAAATTTATAAGTTTGAAAAAATGATAAAGTCATATGAACTATCTCAAAGTATTACACCCCTTATTAAAGTCTTACACATAGAGTCTGACACAACCTTAAAGTCTTACAAGCCCATTATGGAAGACTTCTAGTTGGAACCAAAGTCTTAAAGAACCAAATCAAAATGTTACACCCAACATCAAAGTCATAGGTGTTTTGAAATTCACACACATGAAGTATTATGAGTCCATCAAAGTCTTATGGCTAGTAAAAAGTCTTATACTAGATAACTAATGTCTTTTTGACTATCTAAAAGTTATAAGTGATTTATAAAAGTCTTATAGGATGGGCCTAAAGTCTTTGAAACTCACTTAAAAGCCTTAGGAATTGTACAAAAATTCAATAAATTCTATAATAGGCAGAAAACCCCTTCAAAAATTCAAAGAGCTTCCCCAAACACATAAAATCATCTTAAATCATCATTCAAAGAGTCTTCATTAGTGAATAAAAAATCTTGTATATTGAGTTCTTCCTGGATATTTTTTTATAAATTTAATCTATCTCTTTATTCTTGAATAAAAATACTTAGATATTAACTTTAGATATCTTCATTTTAACTCAAAGAAGATATTATATATAGTACCATTTCTTAGTAATCAGTACATGCCATTAATCTTGAATAATAGTTTATTAATCACCACAAGTACAACCACTACTTGAATCTATCCAGCTAAGTTTTTCATGCAGCAACAACACACACTCTTCCATTTTTGAAGGGTGATATCGTTCCTTTAATTTCATACTTCCCTAACACATATTTATAGTATTCTCATCATAATTGAAGACTTATATATTTAAAAAAACATAATCCACACATGGTCTCTTTAATATCCCCTATTTTATTTGTTAGAAATACTATCAAAACTTCTATGTAAATATATGTGTGAGATGCCCCTTCTTCTCTACCTTATTATTAATAAAATGAAAAGTAATATAAGGGTAGGGTTTTAATAATATCTTCTTCAAGATTTCTAATGATTTCCTAAAATATCTTCTTCTCCCCCTTTTTATTCAAAATTATAGACTATTTTAACTTGAGAGAAGGATATATTTCTAAGATTCCTTATTAACGAGACTTTAGCTAATCAGCCCTATGTATTTCTGGGACAACCCATTGTAGAAAATAATAGTGAATAACCAAGTTGATCAAAACTATCCTTAAATTTCTTTACATATGATGCTAATTCAATTTCTCATTTTTGGGGTTGTTTAAAAATATTTTTCATGAAGTACATATCCAACACTCCTCTCAACAAAAACATCAAAAATTTCAAGGGAAATACATAAAAATTTACTTTTCTCTTATCTTTACACCAAAAAACTCTCCCCCTTTACAAAAATATTTGATATAATAAAAAAACAAGTTAAAGTGTGATTAGAATACCTCAAATTATAGATTTAAATAACTATTAAAAAATTCTATATTTTAAAAAAAAAATCTTTAGTAGCCTCCTTACATTGGATCCCCCTCAAGGGATGCAACTTACTAACTTTTCATCATGATAGGTCACTTATTCCATGATGGAATCCCTTTCTTGGTCCATATAGTTATTATAGTCCTCACTTGATCCTTTGTTTCAATACTAATTTAATTCCATTAATGTTAGTATAAATAAACAAAAGTTTACGTTCAGGGAAGAAGGAAGGGGTTTCCTTTTTCTTTAGTAACAACATAAATGTTAAGAAATATCTCTCAATCACGACATTTCATTCTTTCTATATTTTTTTACGTTGAGAGAGATCTTCATGATAAATTCAGTTTTTTTTACAACTTTGAGCTTCCTATGGAAATATAGACATTTTATTATTCTTTTTTATCCTTTTACTTATGAATAATGGCACTTTTAACCTTAGTCATAAGGGAAAATGAATTTCCTGAGATTTGTATAATTTTTTCAACAACCTCCTATATCAGTAGAATTTCCATACTATCTTTCATACCATTTACATATTTTTCACTCCTTCTACATTTATTATCTTAAGTCTTGGGTTATCACTCTTAGGCAACCTCTCATAAAATTTTACCTCTTCATGTGAAATCACTTGTTTAAATTTAAATCTACAATTTTCTTTCCCTTTATACATATTTCTATCCATTTGAAACTGATCTCTCCAAATAGGTAGGCACACATTCTTAATATACTCAAATTTCTTGGAGTTTTTACATGGTTTCTTCATGATTTTTTTTCAAATTTTAGGAAACACTATTAACTCTTATTTGGGGATATCAATAACTAAACCAATTCTTTTATCCCTCTCTTGGATTGATTACCTCCTTTAATTTATCTTACTTAATATAATATTAATTTACATGGACTATTTATAATGGTCCATGATGTGTCCAATCCTACCATAATATTTTAAATTACTATTTTTTGAGATATCATTTGTATCCTTCTTCTTAGAATTCTTGGGAATATTTTCTCAAATTTATTCTTTGGTTGAACTTTTATATTTTCTTTCTTATATCCCTAATAATATTGTACTTATTTTATCACTTTCATTATTTTTTGTTATGGAAATCATCCCTTTTAGATTATAAATGATGATGGATTGGTTCATACCATCATTCCTCATAACTGTTACCATCTATGCAGTAATAATCATATAATTATTAATGGAAATCATTTTTTGGTATATTTATTTTATTTTTTATATAAATTATACTTTTCAAAAACATATATTTTCTTTACTTTATAGCTGACCCCCTTGATCAAAGACTTCTATAGATTCAATATATTGACATATTATTCCAATATTCAATTGAATTGTGACTAAATATCTAGAACCACCACCAATTTCCTATGAACCCCCTTATTTTGGTTATTGAGGTAGTCTATCAAGATTTATTTTATTTATATTTTTATTGTAATTATTAATATTTTTGGGATTTTCATATGGGATTTATTTTATTGAGTGTATAGACATTCATTTTATTTTCTTTTATCAGTATTTTTCTCTACAATTTTTTAGAGATTTTAAAAAGGAACCTATACTAGATATAACTTTTTATTAATTATTTCATTGAAAACATAAAATATATAGGAAACCACTTCTTTAGGAACTATCTTCAAATGATATTTAACTTTAGAGTGGTGGTATTCAATTGACTTTATAGACTCAACTTCCCCATACTATCCACAACTTGAAATTTCTTATTTAAAAGGATAATTATAAATAAGTTTGGTAGGTGAACAATTATCACCTTGAGAAACATAAAGTAGTGATAGATCCTTCATTTAAATTGAGATTTTTATCAATTTACATGCTTCTTCCCCATTCTTTTGGGTTTTTTCATACCTTTACTTCAAATACAATATGGATGGAGACCGAGTTCTCCATTTAGAAAATCTCAATATTTTTTGTAAAATCTACTATTCATATAGATCTATTAAAGTAACTTCAAATATCAACCACATTAGAGGATTGATGATTTCCTTTGATAGTAATTGAAGTTCCTAGGTTTGGTGGATTTCTGAGGAGGGTGGGGGGGGGGGGGTGAATCAATGATCTATTTTTTATGAATTATTCCAATTATATTAAATCTCTTAGTTTTATTAAATTATCGATCCTATCATATTTTTGTCTCTTATCCTCACCAGGATTATACAGTAAATAAAGGCATAAGAACACAAATATTTTTAAGGTTCTCCCTTTAAAAAATACTCATTTCGAGGATTATTTAGTCCATCCAACCATAGATTCTTAAACTATTAATTCAAGTGGTTACACAACATAGTCTCCCATCTTGATTACATGAAATCCTACTCTATAATCCAATATACCTTTAGAGGTTCTTTATACCACATAAAATAGTTACCAACTTCCAAAATCTTGGTCCTCACAACTGGAAGGTGTTGACCTCAAATAGTCCTTGAATATATCCTTTCATGAATCATTAAGTAGGATTTTTTTACTCCCTATTCCTAGTATAGAACACTCCAGTCTTTCTCTTTCTCCTGGTCTATTTCTGTAAACCTCAGTTGATCACCTTCAATGATAATGTTATATCAAAGGGAAATTTCTTCATCTCTTGCTTCTTTTTCCTTGATACTAGTTAGCGTTCTTCTTTTAGGTATAATATTGGTTCTAATTTCTTCGGCATGTTAGAGTTTTTCAAGTAATAGTAGTGTAAAATCTACTCATGTTCTTCTCATAAAACTCTTTTTATATTTATATAATTTTTAATATTATTTCTATAATTAAAATATGTAAACACCTCAAATTTTGGTAATAGATGATCATATCATATTTTTAATCTCATTCAAAATCATGGTTAATTATTACTTAAGACCTTGGATAATTTAATATTTATGAAATTTAAAATATCACAAAAATTTATTCACAAAATCGAAAACATTAACTTCTTTTGAATTTAATTCATGTGTGGATAAACTAACATAGTACAATGTGTCAGTATGGCTTGTTGTGTGGAACTCATATTAACACTAGATTCCTATTTGTATGAATATAATTTAATATTTACTTGAATCACAATCAATTTAATGTTATTGTGATATTTTAATCCATGAATATTAGTTCATTGCATCATTTTATTTTAATTTTCTTCTGAATAAATATTCTATAAATTTTCAAAAACTGATTTTATAGTAATTTAAAAGTCTTATGATGTGAAAAAGTTATACAAACTATCTCAAATTCATACAGCAATTATGAAAGTATTATTCATAGTGTCTCACATAGCCTCAAAGTATTACAGTCCCATTATGAAACTACAATAGTTCACTCAAAAATTCATACTAGATCAACTAAAACTCTTACGCCTAGAATTAATGCCTTACAGGTTTTGAAAGTCCTATGCACAAATTTTTAGGTGGATGCTACCAAAATATTATGAAAAATAAAAATCCATAACCTAAATAAATAAAAGTTTCACTCATAGATTAAAATTTACACATGATTCAATAAAGTATTATGAGCTTGGCCCAAAGTCTTACAAGCTAACTTAAAATCCTAATGAATTGTAATTTTTTGGAACTTTTATAATAGCCTTAGAACCCATTCAATGATTTATAGGGATTACTGAAACAATTAAAATAATCTTAAATCATCATTCAAAGAGTCTCCATTATCCAATACAATATCTTTCATAATTAGTTATCCATGTATAATTTTTCTGAACTTTAAGATTTCTCTTTATTCTTAAATAACCATACTTTAATATTCACTTTATCTAGATTAATATGATCTACAAAACTATTATAGATATTACCAATTATAAGTTATGAGTACATTGATTTAATCTTGAATAAAACCTCATTAATCTTAAGAATTCAAGATAGTACCAGAATATTCCCAGCAAGTCCTATAAGAAGCAACAAGACACACTGATTTTCCATTTATAATGGAAAAACATTAAACTTCAATTTAATATTTCTCTAACACATATTGATAGTATTCTTGTAATTATATAAGACTTTATTATGGAAAAAAATTCAATACACAATGGGTTCCTCACTTATATTAATAAAAGAGCATGATCATGCATGTATATTTTTTAAATAAGAAAAAATTATAAATAAGACTTACAATACAAATCTAATTAAGATGAGGAATTTTCTTAAGTAGGTGTGTATTGGTGTTTTTGGTCCCATCACTATAAAATAAATTTTTAGTATTAGATATTACATTTTCTTCATAAATGAATATAATTATATATCTTAGTTGATATAAATCTCCTTCAAATTTGAGGAAATTGATCAAATAAATGGGCTATAATGGTTGGATGACAATAAGTCCATATATAAAATTCTTAAATTTATAACCAATAGTGTCGTGATATTTATAAATATATAAGTGAATGATTATCCTTAAAATTATAGGAAAAGTAACTAAGTTTTAATAGTGATAACTCCTTAATAAAATGGGTTTATAGAAAAAAGGAATTGTATAATAAATAATATGTATAGGATAGTATTGATTTTAATTTTTTTGGAGAATTTTTGAGAGTAATCATGGTGGTGGTTTATATCTCAAATAGACTCTTATTTTTCCCAAGTGAAGTGATAACCCCATATGAGATTTATCTTGATAATAAGAAAAAATTTAAATACTTATGAGTGTTAGTAAGTCAGTGTTTTATATTTAATTACTTGAAAACCCACCCGAAGTTTGAGCGTTGGGGTGATTAAATAATTTTTTTCTACCAATATAAAATAAAATCCTTGAAAGGATTCAATATAAGTCTTATAAAGATTATGGAAAACAATAATTCCATTATTATAAAAAATTAACAAGTTACACATGAAATTAGTATTAAAATCATTGAGAAATATCATGATGGAGTAAACACTTTAAGATAATCTTCAAAGTGAAGTAATGATTTAGAGGTAAAAATTGATAATGATGTAAGTAATTTATATTCATTAAATCCTATCATGTCAAGAAAAAGGGGTAAATTTTCTGAAAATAATATCATTAGAGATAAATTTTCTCATATATAGATGTATAAGATGAAATATATACATCTTACAACATTATAATGTCTTATAGATCAAAATATTTTTGATGAAGAAATACATGATAAAATATGGTCTAATTATATTATTGAGTAACTTGATCAAATCAAGAATAATTAAACATGGGAGGAAGTTCCATGGATTGTGGATAATTTATTTAATAAATCTAAATTAGTTTTATAAAACAAGTTGAATAAATATATAAAAGTGATCTATAACTAGTGTTGAATCATGTGAAAAAACCACTCTCATATAGAGAGTGTTGATGTGAATGAGACATTCAATGACTTAGATAGGTTTGATACAATCTAGTTATTTTTCTAATTTACTATTCAAAATAAGTTTAATGTATTCCAAATGGATATGAAATCAATGTTTCTTAATATAATAATTGAAGAATAAGTCTATATCAAAAAACCAAATGGTTTTCTCATTAATGAATATGTGAAGAAAGTTTTAATATTGAAAAAAATATTTTCATGGATTGAAATAAGAACTAAGAGCTTGGTATTCTTGGCTGGAAAAATTATTGAGAAATATTATACTCAAAATAGTTGGATTTGATAATAATATTTATATAAAAAGGACTATGAGGATAAATTGATAGTTCTTATTTATGTGGGTGAATTTTTTTGGAGGTTAAAGTAAATACTAATGTATATAATTTTTTGGATTAATGAAGAGTGAGTTTTAAACATTGATGATTGATGAATTGAAATTTTTACTTAGTTTACAGGCTACTCAAAGAAGTCATGGGATATTTATTTCCTAATACAAGTATTCTAAGGAATCATTCAAGATATTTCACATGGATAATTTTATACCATTTATTACACCCATTTAAATTGTAATAATTTTTTTGAAATATGTAGGTGAAAATCCAATCAATATTATAACGTATACAACAATTATTAGAATATTACTTTATTTAACCATGATATGATACAAAAAATTTCTTTTCACATGTCAAGTAGTAAGGTATAAAAGTTTTCCTATGAAAATTAAATTTTTAGTAGTTAAATAAATACTTTGGTATATCAAAAGTTATGGTATTATTTGAATTTATCTATAGTGATTTGAAATTTTTAGGTTTTATAAGCATTGATTGAGATGGTTTGGAAGATAATTGAAAAATAAAATTCTGTAGGTGCATTCTATTTTAGAGGTAAGTGTATTTATTAGATTAAAAATAAGCCA
This sequence comes from Viscum album, assembly GCA_963277665.1. Taxonomy (NCBI): domain Eukaryota; kingdom Viridiplantae; phylum Streptophyta; class Magnoliopsida; order Santalales; family Viscaceae; genus Viscum; species Viscum album. Next base: position 1,516,291,206 of record OY728136.1, on the reverse strand, counting down.
AATTTTATTTCATTAATCACCATAGAGGATAAATTTATTATTTCTATTCAAGATTATCCTCAACTCATTTTAATTAAACGATAACTTGAAGGAATCCATAAAAGGGTAATTTCTCCTATTTCTATCATGTGTGATAAATTAGGTGAAATAATTTTGATAATGAATCAAATTAATAATTTAGGGTTTAATATAATATATATCAAGTATCAATTAATCAAGTAAGTAGTTGAGTATAGAAGTTGAAAGATGAATTATTTTTCCACATATGATCAAGTTGCTGATATGATGATAAAGGAACTTACACGTGAATATTTCACAGGCATAAGAAAAATTTTGGTGTTTAACTATCTCTTTAAACTTAATGATTTAGATAGAACCCTCCATTATCCCAATGGTATGTGTTTTATTTTATTTTCTTGTTTCTTTGATATCATTATATGAGATAAATATCATTTGGGTTCATTATTAAATAAGTATAAAGTAAATAGATCTAACATAAAAGGGTAGAATTTAGAATTCTTTATAAGATGAAAAACTAGAAAATTACTGAATTTGGAATTTTGGATACAAAAATACAACTGGTATACAACTTTGAGGCATGAGATTTCATGGATTAATATTGAGACACTTTTTATTAATATTGTTTCTCACAATGGTAATAAATCAATTGGTATTTAAAGTGAGTACGTTATGACTTAAATTTTTATGAAAAACATACTCAAAAATTTTGGTGATGGTTTTAAAGTTTTGAAGAGTTTGTAATTTGGTAAGCATTTTTAAGGTTTTTCCAACAAATCCAAGGGGGGAATTGTTATGAACAAAACTAATTTTTAAGTTTGGGTTGTGTTTTTTTGAAAAATTTGAAATAATGATTGAGAAACATATCAAATTAAAATTGAAAAAAATAATATATGGGTTTCATGAATTATGGATGAATATATTAGATTTTTGGTTAATGAGAACCAAACCACATAATAGTGAAATTTAATAAATTATGGTTTATTTTAATAAAATAACTAGAGAATTTTTATTCTGTTACTATATTCCATGTCAAAGGAACATGACCATGATTGATGTTTTTTTAAAGGATGAATTTGATAGATTTTTTTTAAAAAAATGGGAAGATAAAGGAAACAGAGTGTGTTGACTAGTGTTAGAAAGGAATTTTTTTAATGAATCCATTATCCAAAATGGGGGATAAAAATGCCCATGGTGTAACATCCTAACCTAGAAGCCACTAAGTGGTGCCCTGATTTGGTTAGTAACATGGCCTCAAGCACACCTCCTTATGTTCCACAGGCTTCTGAATAGTAGTGAGAGTCTATGGTAGTATAGTGTGGATACTATACCCTCATAATCTGAGTAGCACAAAGGTGTAATAAAGTAATAAATAGAGAATTCATAATATCAACTAACGGAGGAAGGTAAATCATACATATAAAATAAACGATCATCAATATCAAAATTGAATACTATATACGAGATATTGTAATGTCATTTATCTAAACAAAAAAGCAATAAGAAAAGATAGAAGCAGGAACACACACAAGAATACATATCAAAATAACCAAAAAAACCAAAATCTTGTCTCTAGATAGAATCACAAGACATAGATTAGTACTGTTCTCCCCTACTCCCACAATAAAATCAATCAGTCATTGTCAACTGGGTGATTGCCCCAATCCCCACCTACATCCATGAATTTTGTCTGGGTAGCATATGAATACCTAAACAGGGTGTGAGATATAATCAATAGATCACCAAAAACAGTGTATTAAAGTATCCATATAATGTATATAATATGAGTGTGTAGATATAATAAAGAAAAAGTAGTAATATAAATTGTAAAGGGTCAGATCTGGTTCCTGAAGGACACCAGGCTAACCCTACCAGCTTCAACCCTAGTTAGGATAACATCTGAATAGATATCACCATTTACATATACATATGAGAGTATATGAATATATATATATTATCTATATATCTAGTGAAATTTATAGCTATATGTATACATATGTAATTCTATCTAGGACCTAAGGCATAACTCAAGCATCTATATCTAGTCACTAGAGTCTCATAAAATAGTA